>CM065594.1:252047680-252106785 GCA_033119425.1 Bufotes viridis | reverse complement strand
TGAAAAATGGCCATGAAAGATTTTGAGGGACATTAATCAAGACCAGCACTTTCTGCGCCTGTCTTGATATTCCCTGCGCTGCCGGAGTATGCACCTAATTTATGGTAAGGCGAAGGCCTGGTCATAAATTAGGCGCATCCTCAGCCAAAACTATTTGCCTAACCAGAAATCTAGGACAGCTCTGAGCTGCCGTAGATTTCTGGCTTCATTTGCGCCAGAAAACTGGTGTAAATGAAGATAAATTTGTCTCTGGTGTTGGTCACGCCCCCTTTTGGAAAAGGGCCAAGGGCAACGTAACAGAGGAACTTGTGGCGTTTTCTCAAAAAGTCGCATTTAAGAAGCCACTTTTCTGGCGCAAGGGAGAAGATGAATCTCGTCCTTTAGCTTCCCTACTTTGGGGAAGATTTATCAAAACTGGTGTAAAGGGAAACTGGCTATGCCTATAGCAACCAATCACAATACATTAGTAAGTGCCTTGTATTAACTTTCTCTATGTGCGCAATGCCATTTGCTTAAGTGAGACATCCCCTTTAAGGAATCCTGAGTTAGACCGCAGATTAGTGATGTGTCCACTAGAGGGAGACATAGTCCACATTATTATGAAGGGAAATAATAGTTATTTTTTAAGGTAATTTCCTGTATGCACCACTAGATTATCACAAACTGACATCTCAGCTTCACGCACACACACCAGAAATTGGCAGCATGTTATATACCACTGGTCACTATCACAGAATGCCAGGGAACGTGGACACGGCCTGTGCCCTCTCCATACTCCATTGCAAAGAGAATGGCCATTGTACATTAACATTTCCTGTTATTGAACCTTTGTAATATGCTTCAAGGCTTTAATCCCTCTTAATCTGTAAGATATCGGTAACCCAGACAGACACATTAAGATCAGAAAAAGTTCCGAAAAGTTTCAATTTTTTTTTAAATTATAGATTTTGAATTCTGCTTTGCTGCCTTTAGTGCATTTTAACCCTTTTGTGACGTTACCAAGGAGCAGTAACACAGGTAAGTATGGATGTTTAGAGAGGCAGGCTGCGGGCACTCACTAAAAACTCATTCATGGTAAACCACTTTAAAACAGTTTATCCCAATCCACAGGATAAGGGATAAGTGTCTGATTGGCAGGGAACATCCACTGCCACTGGGGCCCCTGCTGATCACAAAAACAGTGGCCCATGCTCCCCCGTTGAATGGAAATCTAGGGGGCTGCCATGCCTGTAGTTAGCTACCTCCGTCAGTTCTATAGAGTTCAATGGTGTGTCGGATGCTTTATTCAAATAGGGAGCACGAGCCCCCGTTATCACGGTTGGCGGGAGGCCCCAGCGGTCAGACCCTTGCTGAGCATACACCTATCCCGTTAAAGGGGTATTCCCATCACAGACCATGGCTAGGATATGCCCCCATTGTCCGATAGGTGCGGGTCCCACCCCTACAATCAAAATGGATCGGAGAAATGAACAGAGGGCGCACTGCGCATGCGCAGCCACCCTCCATTCATTTCTATGAGGCCGACTCGGCTATTTCCGTCTGCCCCTTAGAAATGAATGGGAGCAGGGGCCGCACGTGCGCGGAGCGCTCCCATTCACTTCTATGGGAGCAGCGCTTGGTGGTGGACGGACCCTGCTAAATCCGGGGTCCTCCAGCCACAGTGCTCCCCACTTCGCTCTCGTAGGTGCAAGTCCCAGAGGTGGGACCTGCACCTATCAGACAATGGGGGCATATCCTAGCGATATGCCCCCATTGTCTTCGATGGGAATACCCCTTTAAGTTGTCTTAAAGGGACCCCTATAATTCTTTTCTGTAAAACTACTTAGTTGCCACGGTCAGTATTTACTGCAGCATCTGAGAGGTTAAACCGCTAATTTGACATAGAGGACTGATTAGATAAGCAAGTGCTGAGCTGCAGTACCCCGGCATGGCCACTACACAGTGGATGGCACTGTCTGCTTCCGGCTCTATCCACTGTGTTCCTTGCTCTACTAGCGGCTATTGAGAACAGCGGCCAGATGTCGGACCCCCCACTGATTAGATATTGATGATCTGTGCTGAGGATAGACCATCAGTATCTAGAACCTGAACAGCAAAGAGAACACAAGTGACACTGAATCTTTGAACCTGCATACAGCTCATATAACAAGGGAAGCAATGACCGTGAAGCTGCTAACCACACATGAAAGAAACTGTGGTGACGGAGTCTGCTCCGCTGCACCGGACACACCCTCGCTTCAGCACTGCTGTCACCAACAGTATTCTTTAAGTTATTGATTTTGACTTCTTTTCTTCATATTTTTATGGAGGAGGAACTGGGAGAATACGTTTTTGTAATTAATTTTTAGGGATCACAGACATCCCAACCTGCGAAAACTCATTTCAGGGAGGTTTTCTTTTTTTTTCTTTTCATGAACTTTTTATTACATTCATCAGCACCCCAGTGCCTCTCCATCGGCCCCCAGTGCCTCTCCATCAGCCCCCAGTGCCTCTCCATTAGCCAACAGTGCCTCTCCATCAGCCCCCAGTGCCTCTCCATTAGCCCCCAGTGCCTCTCACCAGCCCCCAGTGCCTCTCCATCAGCCCCCAGTGCCTCTCCATTAGCCCCCAGTGCCTCTCACCAGCCCCCAGTGCCTCTTCATTAGCCCCCAGTGCCTCTCCATTAGCCCCCAGTGCCTCTCCATCAGCCCCCAGTGCCTCTCACCAGCCCCCAGTGCCTCTCCATTAGCCCCACAGTGCCTCTCCATTAGCCCCCAGTGCCTCTCCATTAGCCCACAGTGCCTCTCCATTAGCCCCCAGTGCCTCTCCATTAGCCCACAGTGCCTCTTCATTAGCCCACAGTGCCTCTCCATCAGCCCCCAGTGCCTCTCCATCAGCCCCCAGTGCCTCTCCATTAGCTCACAGTGCCTCTCCATTAGCCCCCAGTGCCTCTCCATTAGCTCACAGTGCCTCTCACCAGCCCCCAGTCAGTGCCTCCCACCAGTCCATAACATATTAAAAAAAACGACCACTTACCCTCTCCTGCTCCTGGACGCCGCCGCTCCGCTTCTGCTGCTGTCGGCTGTGCTGGCTGCGCACAGCGTGAGGTCACAGAGCGACTCACTCCTGTGCGCAGGCTGCAGAGCCGACAGCCGAGGACCAGGAAGCGGTGAGTACAAAGCCTTCACTGCTTCCTGGTCCTTTTGCCCTGAACGGGAACGGCTTTCCGGGATATATTGTTTCTCATGCGGGCGTCAGGGAGCTGCTATCTAATAGCGGGAGACTCCCTGAACGTCCGGGAGACTTGAGATCCCTGCGATCACTCAGTTTCATAAACTGTAAATGGGGCGGCAGGTCACATGCTCGACCACCGCTGCAGTGAAGAGGGTTGTGGACGCCCGTTCTAAGCGATCAGACATTTATCTCCTTATTTAACTCTTGGTTTTTCATGAACAGCCACCCAAAACAGTCAAGGGTCTGACCAGTGGCGTCCCAGCTAATTCCAAAAATGAAGCCTCCCAGCCACTACTATTTCACACAAAAGGCCAATGGCCAAATCCCCTTCTGAACAAACTGAGGGAGATTTCTCAAACTGGTGTAAAGTAGAACCGTGTGTAGAGGAGCGCTGAAAATCGAAAGGTGGATTCTGATTGGTTGCTATGGGCAACTAAGCCGTTTCTACTTTATACCAGTTTGATAAATGACCCCCACTGATCTTAAAACTTAAATTTTTTTTCTTTTCTATTAAAAAAAATCATTGAAAAACATAAACAAAAATAAAGAGAACCCTTTCCCCTATCCCTCTATTAAAGCCTCTTCCACATTACCATGTCAGTGACACGTCCGTGAAAAAAAAACCTACGTGTTTCATCCATCAGGATGTCGGCGAAGGATCCGTGGTTGGCCCGTGTGTCTGTTTTTACCATCCGTGTGTCATCCGTAATTCACTGGCGGTGCTCAGCTGAAAATTTGTTTTCAAAGAATCTCCTATCTCCTTCAGTGAAAAACACCACGTGGTGTGTCCATGATTTTCACGGACCCATAGACTTCTATGGGCATGCTTGGTTCGCATCACGGATCAAAGTAGTGCATGTCCCGGTGATTTTTTTACTGACCCACGGTCAATAGAAAAAATATTGAAATGTGAACAGACACATTTAAATTAATGGGTACCTGTGCTGTCCGTGGTAAATCAGTGAAAAACGGAAATGTGGACGAGGCCTAAAATTGCTGAATGACTGGGCTCTAGCGTATTGTATATTACTGTCACTAGTGAAGTGGATATTATGTGGGGGATTATTGTGGCAATCCCGAGCTGTAAGATGTAGAATTACAGACGAGGTGTTATCTGGTGTCCCTGGTGTAGCTTTTAAGCTTCAATATTTATATAGAATGTTTTACTTGTTTGCTTTTCGTATTCTTTAGATCCGTTTCTGCTGATATACCACTCGTTTTGGTATGTGGGTATTGTGCTATGTATCGTGCTCATTAGGTTTTGGAGACCAGGCTCTAATTCTGGGTCCAGATGCAAGCATCAAACTGTGACCCACTATTATAATTGGTCCGTGTTTCCCCCTGTACAGGGATCACTACCCAGGATCAGTATTCAGTCTCCTGTTCGGGATCAATTGGATCTAAATTGCTAGATCCCAGCCAGGACTAAAGCCTACATGTCCGTGCTTAAATCTGTGAAAAGGTGGTCAGTGATGGATCCATTTTTGGTCCGTGTGTCCGTTTTTTTTGCTGTCCGTGTGCCATCCTTGTGCCACTTGTTTCACTGACACTAAACAGCTGTAAAATAATTTTCAAACCATCTCTTCCTAATGATCATCCATGTTGCATCCGTAGTCTATAATGGACGTGATGGATCCATGAACACGGACAAAATAGAGCATCAAAAAAATCGACCCATGGACCGTGCTAAAACACTGATGTGTGAATATACATTCTAAAATGAATGGGGACGTGTGCTGTCTGTGGAGAACACGTACAGCACACGTCCGTGCAAAATGGATGTGTGATTGAGGCTTAACCAGCATTCCCTTCTGTATTGCTTCACAGAATGTCAGTGAAGCAATACATAGGGGAATGCTGGTAAGGCCTCAGGCCTCATGTGTGATGTCCATGCCTGTGCTTCGTACCGCAAATGTACGAGCACCGACCGTGTGCCTGCCGTCTGTGGACGAGGACCCATTCACTTGAATGGGGTCCGCGATCCTCATCCGAGGGGTCCGAACTGCAAAAAAGTAGTGCTTCCGTGCGTGCCCCCATTATGCACTGCACCTCATGTATTGCAGACCCATTCAAGTCAATGGGTCCGCATCCATGATACGGCATTCACACGGCCGGTGCCTGTATATTGTGTACCTACTGTTTGCGGGCCGCAATACGGGCACAGACCTGCTACGTTTGTGTGCATGAAGTCTTATTCACATACCAAAACTAGTAGTATATCAAATAATGTTTTAATTATTAGGCGCATTAGATGGTCCGCACTGCAAGAAAATTGGACATGTCCGATTTTTTTAGTGGTGCACAGGCATGGACCAAAATCTCACAGAAGCACTCCGTAGTGTTTCCTTGGGCATCCGATCCCTGGCTCTGTGTCTTGCGGATTACGGACGCAATAAGGGCACGGGCTGCCTGCGGTTGTGTGCATGAGGCCTTAAGAACAAGGTGTTCAGAAGGGGATTACCTTGGCCACTATTTTTTGTGTGAAATAGTATAATACATCCCCAACTTATTATAGGGTCAATTTTCCCGATTGTGAGAGTACTACTACATAGCATCATTGTGGGTTTCAACTTGTCCCTTCCTTATTTTCTTTGGAGATGAGCACCTGCTTATCACCTTCTCCCCATGGCACTGATGAGCAGCGATAGGGTCTGTCACCTGCTTATCACCTTCTCCCTATGGCACTAATGAGCAGCGATAGGGTCTGTCACCTGCTTATCACCTTCTCCCTATGGCACTGATGAGCAGCCATAGGGTCTGTCACCTGCTTATCACCTTCTCCCTATGGCACTGATGAGCAGCTATAGGGTCTGTCACCTGCTTATCACCTTCTCCCTATGGCACTAATGAGCAGCGATAGGGTCTGTCACCTGCTTATCACCTTCTCCCTATGGCACTGATGAGCAGCGATAGGGTCTGTCATCTGCTTATCACCTTCTCCCTATGGCACTGATGAGCAGCGATAGGGTCTGTCACCTGCTTATCACCTTCTCCCAATGGCACTGATGAGCAGCGATAGGGTCTGTCACCTGCTTATCACCTTCTCCCTATGGCACTGATGAGCAGCCATAGGGTCTGTCACCTGCTTATCATCTTCTCCCTATGGCACTGATGAGCAGCGATAGGGTCTGTCACCTGCTTATCACCTTCTCCCTATGGCACTAATGAGCAGCAATAGGGTCTGTCACCTGCTTATCACCTTCTCCCTATGGCACTGATGAGCAGCCATAGGGTCTGTCACCTGCTTATCACCTTCTCCCTATGGCACTGATGAGCAGCCATAGGGTCTGTCACCTGCTTATCACCTTCTCCCAATGGCACTGATGAGCAGTGATAGGGTCTGTCACCTGCTTATCACCTTCTTCCTATGGCACTGATGAGCAGCCATAGGGTCTGTCACCTGCTTATCATCTTCTCCCTATGGCACTGATGAGCAGCGATAGGGTCTGTCACCTGCTTATCACCTTCTCCCTATGGCACTGATGAGCCGGATAGGGTCTGTCACCAGCTTATCACCTTCTCCCAATGGCACTGATGAGCAGCGATAGGGCCTGTCACCTGCTTATCACCTTCTTCCTATGGCACTGATGAGCAGCGATAGGGTCTGTCACCTGCTTATCACCTTCTTCCTATGGCACTGATGAGCAGCCATAGGGTCTGTCACCTGCTTATCACCTTCTCCCTATGGCACTGATGAGCAGCGATAGGGTCTGTCACCTGCTTATCACCTTCTCCCTATGGCACTGATGAGCCAGATAGGGTCTGTCACCTGCTTATCACCTTCTCCCTATGGCACTGATGAGCAGCGATAGGGCCTGTCACCTGCTTATCACCTTCTCCCTATGGCACTGATGAGCAGCGATAGGGTCTGTTACCTGCTTATCACCTTCTCCCTATGGCACTGATGGTTTCACATAGCTGCTACATAGATGTACTTTATATTCGCACTCATGGGTTTCTGTTAAATGATGAGAGCTATGATCACCATAAAACCATGGGAGGTCCAGGTGAGGCCATTTTTAGCAGCCATGCGCACTAAATAGCTCTTGGCTGACAATGTGTATTCAGGCAGTGGAGAGGGAAGAAAGCCACTGCCGGCTTCTCTTTCGGAAGAACCAAAGCATCAGGCAAAAATATTAAATCCGCCCAATACTTTTCTCCACCGCCGGGAGTTGATAGCTCCCCTCACACTTTAGACTGAGAATGGCCGACAATATACTAATGTGTATGAAGGCCTATAGGTTAGGTGTACAGCCGGCTTAATGACAGGCCCCTTTGCATCCTGACCTACCGTAGTGCCTCAAAAGCCAACTAAAAGCTTAGGACCAATTGATGTGTGTTTGTGCTGCATGGTCAGGGCACCATAGAGGTTTCTGTTTCAGCAAGAATAATGCAGAAAGAAGTAGTGTTTTTGCCATCAAAAATTGGGCTGCATAGGCATATCTATTAGAAAAATGTCGGCTAAACCCACCAGTGTCAGCAGGACCGGCCAACCAAATAAAGTGCATGGGAATGACCCACCTGCCCGCAACAGCAGATGTCGGAGAAAATTAGAATCAAGCATATTGGATTTTAACATAACCGAACCTTAAATTTTCAAGCGAGAACCAGCCACCAGAGGTCACTATTGAACACATGCAGACTTGGCCAAGCTGAGCCTGCATGTGCATAGAGAGAAATAGCTCCTGGAGATTGAGCTGTCTGAAGTGTATGGCCAGTTTTAGATCCAGATATAGTTTATATCAGGGGTGCACAACCTGCGGCCCAGGGGCCACATGCGGCCCTCGATACCATTCTGTGCGGCCCCCAAACATCTGGTAAAAGACATGTAAATCTATGTCTTATGGCTTCATACACGTATCTTTTATGTATTCTCCTATTAGATGGGAGTCCTAGAACTGTAACTAGACATTAATGATATATACTGTATGTTCAATATACCAAAACTACAGTATTTCAGTTGGTAATACCCTTTAAATTTTATTTTCGGCCCTTCAAATTGGTTCAGGCTGACAATGTGGCCCCCAACCAGAAAAGGTTGTGCACCCCTGGTTTATATGATGAAACAGCCGGGTTAGGTGTATGTGCTGAAGGTATGACCCCTTCCCATAATGCACCAGGAGACGCCCCCTGCTGCGTGCCAACAATGAGAATCCATTCTTCCCTCCTACATTTCAAAGTTCATGTTTACCTCTGAATCATCCAGGGCGATCAATATCCGTGCATTTTCTAACCTAGCAACTGAGTGTACCTACGTTAGCATGATGTAGGGGACAGATGGGAGTATGACTGTAGGCTTAAAGGGGTTGTGCCACCATTAAAGGGATTTTACCACCAGAGACAATGGGGGCATATCGCTAGGATATGCCCCCATTGTCTGATAGGTGGGTGTCCCACCTCTGGGACCTACACCGAGAACGGAGCAGGGAAAGGTGGTGGAGGGTGCACTGCGCATGTGCAGCCGCTCTCCATTAATTTCTATGGAGCTGTCTAAGGCGCTGTCGCCCAATAGAAAAGGATAGGAGCTGTGGCCGCACAAGCGCGGTGTGCTCCCATTCACTTGTATGGGGAGAGCACTTGGCGGTGGCCGGACCTGGGAAACCTGGGGTTCTCCGGCCGCCACCTTCCCTGCTCCGTTCTCGGCGTAGGTGCGAGTCCCTCACCTATCAGGCAATGGGGGGCATCCTAGCGATATGCCCCCATTGTCTGTGATGGGAATACCCCTTTAAATCTTATTTTAATATAATTCAGCCAGAAAAAGTAGTTACCTTTGTAATTTACTTCCCCCAGTTGTGAGATATTCCATTTATTTTATTATAATGGCGCCCCCTGGTGTTTATTCTGTATGGAGGTGGTCGCACCTGCTCCGTTCCTTCTGTCCACTGCCACCAGTCCTATCTGCTGTTAAAAGCTCCGACAGTTACAGAGAGAAAAAGAGAGCTGCAGGAGAAAGGACACACCTCCTGAGAAAGGAAACACCCGTGAGCTGTTATAGGGAGAGAGAAGCAGCAAAAAGGACATTACTCCTGAGAAAGGACACGCCCTCTAAGCGGCCAGCCTGAAGACAATTTAGAGCAACTGGAGCAATGAATGGGAAGATCTCTGGATCCATGTGAGGTACAGGGCTGGTTCTAGCTTTGTTAGAAAGAGACTGTCATGTACTAGATTATATATGATTATCATGGCCATCAACCATTTTACATTAATCATGTGTAAGGCAAAATAGTGTATTATCGGCCAAACACACTGAGAATGGCAGGTTTGGCTGACAGTCTAATGTTTATGGGGAGCTCCCGACTCTCTCCTGACAGATGATGTTGGGGAAGAAAAGGATTAGACAGAAAGGAAGAGGCTTTCTCCTCTCCCCCCATTAAAAACACATGCATGCTTGGCCAAACTGAACGTGTATGGGGGAGTCAGGAGAGAGAGAGCTATCCATCGAAGGATCATTCAGCTAACATCTATTGAATGTGTATTGCCAGCTTAAGGCCTAATTCACACTTCAGTGATTTTGAGCCAAAACCAGGTGTTGGTCAAAAACACAGAACAGGAGCAAATCTCTACTTTATACCTTATCCCTGTGTAGGCACCGTTCCTGGTTTTGGGTCACAATCACTGATGGAAACCACTGAACAAACACTGGAGGTTCCTTAACCTTTTGTATGTTGTGAGTCAAACTCAACTTTCAGTGATGGTCGGGAGCAACAGCCAAATCAAAAATTGAGGAGAGAAATAAAAGACATGAAATTGCAAACATTTGCTGATACATATTTTAGCGTGAAATTTAGCGCTAACATTATACCACCTAAAGTGCCAATGTTTGGTGATAAATGTAGGATACGTCTGCAACCAGTACATATGGGAATAACCAGGGGCGGATTAGCCATAGACCTTACAGGGAAATTTCCCGGTGGGCCGATGCCCAGAAGGCCGCCTTGGCCCTCCTCACGGCCGGCCAGTGGAAGTTTTTCGGGATGTATTTTGTCATGGACTGTGGTATTTGGCTCTGTTGGGTTGCTATACTGTGCCACAATATGGTATTGCTGGCCCTGCCTTCCATCAACTTAGACCCAACTACAAAACGGGGCCACTTTAAGTTCCCAGTCTGCCTCTGGTCATAACTCAGAACTCCAATGGTGGGCCACACAGCAGGGGGTCGCAAGCCACAGGTCGGGGACAGCTGCCTTACACTATACCCAGGGTTTCTTTGCAGTCTTTAACAATAAGTGACAAATAATTCTGCATAGGAGCTGAATACACAAAAGATTTTTAATAAAGAGAATGTGTCACCCATACCCTCCTGAACTGCTTTACAGTAACCACATGGACCATAGACGCAAAAGATTGAAGATGTCCATTGACTTATATGGAAGAGTTTCCTAGTCACACTCCGTGTCCTGTGAAGAGGTCAATGTGCAGGGAGGGGGAGTAGATAAGCTGTGACGTCATCTATTGTGAATGGTGCAGATCCTGTGTTTATATATATATATATATATATATATATATATAAATAATCTGAAAACGCTTTGCTATCTTCTTCTCCTACTTTGTGGGCCTCAACCATTTTCATTTTCACAGTGTTAGGCAGCTGCTTAGAAGAACCCATGCTGCTGTTTTTAGGACAAGGTTAGAGGAGTCTGCATATTTATAAAGCTTTGAAATTTGCATCCACTGGCCTTTCCTAATGATGATCGTGAACAAGCCTTAACGAGTAACTAAACGTTGTTTATAATTTTCTTTTAAACTGTTCTAAATTGCCCCCAAATCATTTTTGGAATGTACATTATTAATTAATTAATTGTGCTGTATTCCATCGTAAAAAAGAACCCAAAAAGTCCTGGATTGTACCGCTTCTTAAAATCATCATTTTGGTACAGCGCTGTAGGGTGTACGGATTTCTGGATGCCGCGGAGACCGCTGCACAGGACGGAGCACAGATTGCTCCTCCTGTATGCGTCCCCCTCAATCATGGCTTAATTCTGGCACAGCACATCGATACCCTGTGCCCTGTACCGATGTGCTCTGCCAGGATTTAGCTGAGCGGACCGGGCTCCTGTACCGATGTGCTCTGCCAGGATTTAGCTGAGCGGACCGGGCTCCTGTACCGATGTGCTCTGCCAGGATTTAGCTGAGCGGACCGGGCTCCTGTACCGATGTGATCTGCCAGGATTTAACTGAGCGGACCGGCTCCTGTACCGATGTGCTCTGCCAGGATTTAGCTGAGCGGACCGGCTCCTGTACCGATGTGCTCTGCCAGGATTTAGCTGAGCGGACCGGCTCCTGTACCGACGTGCTCTGCCAGGATTTGGCTGAGCGTACCGAGCTCCTGTACTGATGTGCTCTGCCAGGATTTAGCTGAGCGGACCGGGCTCCTGTACCGATGTGCTCTGCCAGGATTTAGCTGAGCGTGACCGGCTCCTGTACTGATGTGCTCTGCCAGGATTTAGCTGAGCGGACCGGGCTCCTGTACTGATGTGCTCTGCCAGGATTTAGCTGAGCGGACCGGGCTCCTGTACCGATGTGCTCTGCCAGGATTTAGCTGAGCGGACCGGGCTCCTGTACCGATGTGCTCTGCCAGGATTTAGCTGAGCGGACCGAGCTCCTGTACCGATGTGCTCTGCCAGGATTTAGCTGAGCGGACCGGGCTCCTGTACCGATGTGCTCTGCCAGGATTTAGCTGAGCGGACCAGCTCCTGTACCGATGTGCTCTGCCAGGATTTAGCTGAGCGGTATCCGAGTCCCTGTACCGATGCTGACCTGCCAGGATTTAGCTGAGCGGACCGGCTCCTGTACCGGCGTGCTCTGCCAGGGATTTGGCTGAGCGTACCGAGCTCCTACTATGATGTGCTCTGCCAGGATTTAGCTGAGCGGACCGGGCTCCTGTACCGATGTGCTCTGCCAGGATTTAGCTGAGCGGACCGGCTCCTGTACTGATGTGCTCTGCCAGGATTTAGCTGAGTGGACCGGCTCCTGTACCGACGTGCTCTGCCAGGATTTAGCTGAGCGGACCGGGCACCTGTACCGATGTGCTCTGCCAGGATCAGCTTGAAGGCAATTTAGAACAGTTTAAAAGAAAATTGTAAAAAACGTTTAGTTACTCTTTAACCCTAACAGGCTATTTAAAGTCTGAGACCTCGGTCAAAGTTATCTGAGTGCTCAAATCTCCTTGGATTCCCATACTTTTGCAAGGTACTGCTCTCCTTTTTCACCCTAAAAGTGGGCAAAAGCAAAATAATTACTTAAAATGTTGAAAAGTGTGTTTCTTCTTTAACTTCCTTTTGGAGATCATTTCAATCTAAACTTAACTGTTCACAGTAACAGTCATTTTGACCAGGGGTTCCCAAACTTTTGCATGCCGCTGTGTGTAGATAGATAGATATGAGCTAGATAGATAGATAGATAGATAGATAGATAGATAGACAGATGGATAATAGAGATAGATAGATAGACAGACAGACAGATAGATAGATAGACAATAGAGATTGATTGATAGATAGTTCTCTTTGTGCTTTTACATTGGCACACATTAGATTAGATGGAATTTTATGCTAGAATTGTGGCACAACATAGCGCATATTAGACCACACCCCTTTCAAGAAAGCCCCTCCTTCTTCCTGCTAAGCCCCACCCCTTTACAAGCAAGGCAGACCCTAGCTGCACCAAAATTGTGGCAATTCTTGAAACTTCTTCGATTCTAGGTGCAGAGACATCAGTAAATCTGGGCTAATGTTTGCTAGAAAAACCACGACAAACAAACATTTTTCACAGCTACAAAAAAAAAAAGTGTGGTTGGCTGCAAGTGGACAGGTTTGTACCCATAGTAACTGCAGCAATAAAATGTTCATTTAGACATTTTAATATACTTACGTAGCAAAGGAAACATTTAATATCTTAGTACATTCACAAAGTGTGGTTATATGGCGGTTTTTCTACACCATTTCTACAGAGAAAAAAAAACGGCCTTCTACCGGCTATGTCAAGGATACGAGAACAAACTGGGCAGGTGAGGGCTGACTCCTGATAGCCGGGTATTGTACATTGTGTGGTCTGATTATGTAACAACTCTCTGAGAGGAGGCTACACCCTGACATACCATTCACCTGTGTCACACACCCGAAAACCAATCGCAGATGTGATCTCAGAATGACAAGCAATGTGCGGTACTATGGTGTCTCTGCTCAGCTGGCATAGGGCTTACTCACAACACGCTTTTTTTCACAGTGTTGCCACAATTTCACAGAATTGTGGCAAAAGAACAATGAAACATGATTGCGGCATATGGATAAACCCTAGGTGTTCTGGGATTATGGTTCCGCGTCTACATGTTTTCATGTATTTCAGCCCTTCAAGGTATTTTTTAGGAACCATCAACCCAATCATAACTTGCATGCGCCAGGGAGGTCCATAGTTTTGGCCACATCCACAACACCTTCCTCGTTCTAGGCTGTGGAAGGGACGTGAGCATCCATGGACCAGGCCGGAAACCTTCTATTCTGACTGAGGGATGTGACGTCGGCAGATGTAGGGTTTCCAAAGAGAGGCGAGTAGTGTGGCTGATCCACGCAACCTCGAGACAGTAAGTATATTGGAAACTTTCTTCTGCAGGCAAGTTATTATTCATGAAAGGGGTTTTCCAGAACCCAGCAGGTCCCACAAAACCCACCTTAAATCCACTTAACGTACCTGTAGAAGAAAGCTGTGTGTGTTGGCTGCTTGGGGAACCAGTCCCGTGATGCTCCTCTTCTGAAAATCCTGCTTCTGCCAATATCATGTCCTTCGTAGCCCAGGTTTCCAGGATAGGACAGAACTTCTGCGGTGGATGGGGCCAGAACTATTCTGAACGATTCTGGCCCCATCCACAGCAGAAGTAGCACCCTGTCCATGGCCTAGGCTGAAAACCTTACACCCCTCTTTAGAAAATTTTGACTCCACCGACTTCTCGTCCTTTACCAGCTTTGTGGACTGGGCTATGGATGGGACATCACTTCCACTGTGGACGCGGACAGAACTATTTCTTTCTCTGGCAAATGCGCAAACAACAGAATCCATCTCATCTGCACATGCGCCTGGGAGAGATGAAGCTCTGGCCCCATCCACAGCAGAAGTGATGTCCCATCCATAGGCCATACTGGAAACCTGGTAAAGGATATGATGTCCGCGGAAGATGGCGTGTCATGTAACTAAGGTTCCTCAGCAGCCAATTCATTCAACTTCAGGATGATAAGTATATTACAAACTTTCTTTTACAGGTGACTTGGGTGTCAGAAAGCCCCTTTAAAGGGTCACTGAGTTAAAAAAAAAAATTCATATGTCATGGAGACATGTCAAAAGTTTTGGTGGGTGGGGGGGTCTTAGTGCTGAGACCCCGCAATCCCCAGAACGAGGAGAGATAATTGCTCACATCTCTTCTCGTTGCAGGAGATTGGCTCAAGAGAAGAGGAGTCTATGGGCCCACCTTGATGGCGTCCTCTGCAGGGAGGACAGAGAACGCGAGCACTTTTCTCTCCTCGTTCAGCACGTAGACCCCCACCAAAACAAAACTTTTAATTTGTCTCTATGACAAATCTAAGTTTTTTTTGAAAATTTAGTAACCCTTTAAGGTAGGTAGGGATGAGCGAACTTCAGTTTAGGTATGTGCTGAATTGCGCTATGGATTCTGTTACCACGGACCATAATGCATGTCCATGACGAAATGCATAACGGAAGCCTTTAGAGGCATTCCGTCATAATAGAAGTCTAGGGCGAGCATAACGGTTCCGTCCAGTTTACGTTAGGCAGGAGATTCCGGTATTTGTGGTAACGGAATCCATAACGCAATTCAGCATATACCCGAACCCAAAATGTATGTAGAGAATTCAGCTATGTATAGGGGGGAATCAGTCTAGTGACCTAATGACAGGATATGTAAAATTTCCAGATACAACGTATATAACATTTTATTCCATTTATTTCATCAAAATAGACCCAAACTGATTAAAAAATGCATAGGTTGTCCCACCAAGTGTTTCCTTAGGCCTTAGCCCCATAAAGGGGTATTCCAGCCGGGAGTGTTGGTTACTTACTGTATCTACTGGACAGGGGATTAATGCCAGATTGGTGGGGGGCTATCGGCTGGGACCTCTACCGATTGAAAGAACGGGGGCCCCAGCCACCAGAATGTTTCTAGGGGAGTTATACGGCAGCCTCCATATATAGGCCATAGGTGATCAATGTATCTGGCTAGAACACCCCTTTAGGCCTCATGCACACGACCGTATGTATTTTGCGGTCCGCAAAATTTGCGGATGACGTCCATGTGCATTCCGTATTTTGCTGAACAGAACAGCCGGCCCCTTATAGAACAGTCCTATCCTTGTCCATAATGCAGACAATAATAGGACATGTTCTATTTTTCTGCGGAATGGAAATACGGACATACGGAAACAGAAGGCATATGGAGTACCTTCTGTTTTGTTCGCAGAACCATTAAAATGAATGGTTCCGTATTTGTTCCGCAAAAAAAAAAACGGAATGGACACGGAAATAAAATACGTTCGTGTGCATGAGGCCTTAGGCTAGGGCTACATGGCGACGTGTCACGTGACATTTATTGTAATAGTCTTTTTATTGTGATAGTCTACGGTGTCGCACTGCGTCATCCGACATACAGTCATGGCTGTAAATGTTGGCACCCCTGAAATTTTTCAAAAAAATGAAGTTATTGGCACCCTTTCAAAATTATTGGCACCCTTTCAAAATTATAAGGATAAGTAAGATTGTGTCAAGCATGTGATGCTCTTTAGGGTACTTTTACCCTTGCGGCAGGACGGATCCGTCCTGCCGCAAGTGCCCGTGCACTGCCGTGCTACCGCTCCGTCATCGTTGACTATAATGGGGGGGGGGGGCGGAGCTACGGCGCAGCACGGCAAAGATCGCCGGACTGAAAAGTCGGACATGCAGGACATTTAGTGCGGCGATCTCCGGCCGTGCGCTGCCGGAGTGGGCAATATAGAAATCACACCTGAAAGCAGATAAAAAGAGAGAAGTTCACTTAGTCTTTGCATTGTATGTCTGTGTGCGCCACACTAAGCATGGACAACAGAAGAGGAGAAGAGAACTGTCTGAGGACTTAAGAACCAAAATTATGGAAAAATATCAACAATCTGAAGGTTACGAGTCCATCTCCAGAGATCTAGATGTGCCTTTGTCCACAGTGCGCAACATTATCAAGAAGTTTGCAACCCATGGCACTGTAGCTAATCTCCTTGGACATGGACGGAAGAGAAAAATTGATGAAAGGTGTCAGCGCAGCATAGTCCGGATGGTGGATAAGCAGCCCCAAACAAGTTCCAAAGATATTCAAGCTGTCCCTCAGGCTCAGGGAGCATCAGTGTCAGCGCGAACTATTAAACGCTATGGCAGGAGAGACCCAGGAGACCAAACTAAACGGATTTCTATCCATTCCAGATTGCATGGGGATATGCCTGATCAGTTCTTTTCGGCATAGAGCCCTTTTGACGGAACTCTATGCCGGAAAAGAGTAACGCAAGTGTGAAAGTACCCTAAGCAGCAGGCAGTGAAGTGCCATGAGAGCCAGGCTACGCAGGTGGCAGTCAGGGTGCTGGTGAAGGATGACCAGAGACAGTACTGCCCAGAGGATGCCATCTCTGCTCATCTCAACTATACCAGGCCTACCACCAGTATTACCCCTTCATATACCGCCTGGTCACCCTTACCAGATGAGTAGGTGGTGTATGAAGGGGTAATACTGGTAGGCCTGGTATATGGACATCAGTACTGTCTCTGGCCATCCTTCACCAGCAGATTCCTGACTGCCACCTGCTTGCCCTGGCTCTCAGTGTCACAGTGTGAATAAGTCACCCCACACCTAACACTCAGGGAGTGATTCAGTCACACTGTGACACTGAAAGCCAGGGCAAGCAGGTGGCAGTCAGGAATCTGCTTGTGAAGGATGGCCAGAGACAGTACTGCCCAAGGATGTCACCTCTGGTGTCCATATTCCAGGCCTACCACCAGTATTACCCTTAATATACCGCCTGCCCACCTCACACCTAACACTCTGGGAGCTGTCACACTGACTGTCACACTGACTCACATTCAGGCTGCCTGCTGTGGAGTCCTGCAGCAGCCTTCTTCTTCTTCTTCTTGCCCCAGCTCCACCAGGAGGACTCCACTGCGGACACAGACACAAAAAAGCAAGACTACATTTTGCCAAAATGAACTTGAGTTAGCCAAAATCCTTCTGGGAAAACGTCTTGTGGACAGATGAGACCAAGACAGAGCTTTTTGGTAAAGCACATCATTCCACTGTTTACTGAAAATGGAATGAGGCCTACAAAGAAGAGACCACAGTACCTACAGTGAAATATGGTGGAGGCTCATTGATGTTTTGGGGTTGGTTTGCTGCCTCTGGCACTGGGTGCCTTGAGTGTGTGCAAGGCATCATGAAATCTGAGGATTACCAATGGATTTTGGGTCGCACTGTACAGCCCAGTGTCAGAAAGCTGGGTTTGCGTCCGAGATCTTGGGTCTCCCAGCAGGACAATGACCCCAAACATACGTCAGAAAGCACCCAGAAATAGATGGCAACAAAGCGCTGGAGCGTTCTGAAGTGGCCAGCAATGAGTCCAGATCTAAATCCCATTGGACACCTGTGGAGAGATCTTACAATTGCTGTTGGGAAAAGGCGCCCCTCCAATAAGAGACCTGGAGCAGTCTGCTAAGGAAGAGTGCTCCAACATTCCGGGTGAGAGGTGCAAGACGCTTATTGATGGTTATAGGAAGCGACTGATTTCAGTTATTTTTTCCAAAGGGTGTGCAACCAAATATTAAGTTCAGGGTGCCAATAATTTTGTCCAGCCCATTTTGGAGTTTGGTGTGACATTGTGTCCACTTAGCTTTTTTTTCCTTCCTTTTTTGGTTTTGTTCCAATACACACAACTGGAATACATGTGTTACTGCAATATTTTCTGTGATAAATACTTCATCTTCTTGAAAAATTTCAGGGGTGCCAACATTTACGGCCATGACCGTACTGCGACACGACCGTGGCAAAAAATCCATCCAAGTTGGATTTTTGTGCGACTGTTGCGTCGCAGCCACAGCACGTCGCAGTGGGACACCATAGACTAGGGATCAGCAACCTCCGGCACGCCATGTGTTGTGAAACTACATCTCCCATCGTGCACACTTGCTCGGCTGTTCTCTGAACTCCGACAGAAGTGAAAGGCGCATGCTGGGAGTTGTAGTCACACAACAGCTGGAGGTTGCCGATCCCTGCCATAGACTATCATTACTATAAATGTTGTGCGACACATATCACAATGTAGTTGCACCCTTTTTGTCGCCGTGTAGCCCTAGCCTTAAGGATGCAGATATTTTGGGCCTTGAAGAAGCAGCTTTTTTTTTTCATCGCTTTGTTCTGAGAGTCCTAACCTTTTAATGTTTCCAGTATTTTTTGAAGGGGATGTCCCGTAAAAAATATTTAGCATTTTTAGCACTTGGATCTGAACACATTTCTCACTGCCTGTAATTAAAACTTAACATAGTCACTGAATTATTCAATAAAGTATGTCTGTATAGCGCCACCTGCTGTCTGTTCTTTTTCTCCCTTCTCTGGTGGTCACACATGCTCAGTTCCATCCTTCAACTGTCATATCTTCTATTAGAAACTGTGACAGTTACAAGGAGAGAGCTGCAGCAGAAAGCCCCCCCCCCCACCACCAAAATCAGCTCTGGTAAAACAACCCCTTCTTAGAGGTGCATGCTGGGAGTTGTAGCTTCAAAATTGCAGGAGGGCCAGAGGTTGCTGACCCCTTTCATATATCTGTCTGTGAGCCCCCTATAATTCCTCACGTATTGAGGGCCGCCCGTAACTATAGGGGGTGAAGCGGTTGTGGACGGACCCAGACACTGGAGCCTAAGGGGGCCCAAAAGGTCCCTCTATCCTACATGAGGCGCTCGGTACTATAAATGACTGATGATAGTCTGGGGGCCTAACACGCCCGTAATGCAGGTGCATTGGATCATCCATTTTACCTCAGGGTGTTGTTAGTTTTGGGCCATTGAGGCGTAATTTGCATCCGTAATACGGATGCTAGAATATGGTAGTCTCAATGGCGCTTTACGCCTCTAGAACAGGGGTCAGCAACCTATGGGACTCCAGCTGTTGTGAAACTACAACTCCCAGCTTGCTCCATTTTATTCCCATGGGAGTTCTGAGAAGAGCAGAGCAAGTATGCATGCTGGGAGTTGTAGTTTCACAACAACTGGAGCGCCTCCTGCTCTAGATATATTTATAATGGTAATAAATTCTTATCGCGTATTGGATGTAAATTTAAATTGTCAAATTAAACTTTTACACCTATGGACTCTTCCCCTGTAATTTCCCCCTCCCTGGTCAGCACTGATTCCCAGCAGATCCACTACCATCTCTTCTTAAATGAAGAAGTACGTCAGGAAATATCGACAAAAAGGCATGCCATTATTAGTGGAGCACCCTCTTTGGTAATGAGCACCCAAGGTGAGTATACATGACCTCCTCAGAGACCCTGCCCCAGCAAGGCACACAGGGACTTCTTTTCCACACCGCGCAATGTTACGGGCGGTTCCATAAGTAATGCGGCTCAGGTAAGCCAGGTGCGCGGAGGAATCAATGACAAAACCAGCCTACTACATTATTCATGAGAAGAAGGGCCGGCCGCGAGGCCCGTGACGTCACCTCGGTAGCTGGGCGTAGCCTGGGAAGCAGGCTGTCTCGTTTGCTATTGGTCGGCGCTAGTAAGGATGTTATGAATATGTAATTAGCCGGCCCCCCTGGTGGAGGGAATCAGGAAGCGGCTGCGGCCCAAGCGCCTCCCGCGGGACGAGGCTCGGGAACTGCTGGACGCGGGGAAGGTGAGATGCAGGGTGGGGTGACGAGGGTCTGGGGCGGCCGGGTAAGAGGTGACCCGGTAATGTCCGGGTAGTATAACGGAGGCGGGGCACACAAGTGTCCGCTGCCAGCGCTGCATTGATGTGCGCGGTGCCCGGTGCTGTGAGGGGCACCCGGTGTGCAGGTGATGGCGCTGTGCCCGGGTGTGGCCGCCTGTCACTTACCTTTGCCTGGTACAACAGGTGTGTGACCTCTCCCTGTCACCCACCTGCTGCTGGCAGGGTACACAGCTCTCCTGCAGGGCAATGCTCGCCCCCCCGAGGCTCAGAAAAAAGTTTCTTACTTCCAGAGGAGCAGAAGCCGCGGCCAGGGAAATCTGTGTTCACATGTGCAGGTGTTTGTGATGCGGTTTGTGCAGTCTGTGGGCTGACAAGCCACAGGGTGCCCTAAAACACTAAGGGAATGGCACTGTCCTGAGGAAAGGGAGTTGCTAGTTCTGCAATTGTATGGTCTACACTTGGGAATTGCTCGGCGTTCCCGTTGTGGTACGGTAAAGATGGCCTCAAGGCTAGGTCATGCACCTTCGGCCGGCAGCTATCCCTCAGACCGCTTGGCCCAGCATGCATGTCCTCTGAATGGAGAGAGGCGATTAAGCCACTGCCAAAGAAGTGCTGAGGACAAAAGGATCGGACGTGTTGAAATCAAACAGCCCGATCCACGTTGGATCAGGGATCGGCAACCTCCGGCACTATGACTCCCAGCAGGCACGCTTGCTTGGCTGTACTCGGAACTCCCATAGAAATGAATGGAGCATGCTGGGATTTGTAGTGCCGGACGGTGCTGAACCCTGCGTTAGATGGTCGGCGACCCAACCTGCGGCCCTCCAGCTGCTGCAAAACTACAACTCCCAGCATGCCCTAATAGCTGCAGGGTGCCCTGGCATGCTGGGATTTGTAGTTTTGCACCATCTGGAGGGCCGCAGGTTGGGCATCCCTGGTCTGGTGGGTACGGCCAGCTTAAAGAGACATGTCTGTCAGAAAGGGGTATAACATCATTCATAGGAATCCCATTTTCCTAGATTTTTTGGCAAGCGTGAAAGACAAAGTAGTGTCCGTCTGTATAAGTCAGCACCAAGGATAAGACCTCTTGTAGAGATGGGTAATCCACTGTCGGTTTGCTGCTGCTGTGAGGGAAATACGGTATCTGTTAGTATAATAGTAGACGTAGAATTTGGATAACAGTGGAAGCTCTATTGTTCTCTTGGTAGGCCTAGATAAAGACGTCCACAGAGGCGCTCTGCATGGATTAGTGTAACGTGTGATGCTCTCAGTGAGACCCTACAGGGGGCGCTCTCTGGTCGGAGTGGTGGTCTGACTGAGAGAGTTAATAGAGGGGTTATCCAGGAATTGGTAACGATGACCTATCCTCATTACCAAGGAAGGAGACTTCTCCGCTCCCTTAGACTCTTCATACGTCATACTGGTCGGACGGCAGTGGATCTGTGTGTTCCACCTCGTTCAGTCTTCTTCCGAATCCTTGGGGATCAGTCCCTTGCACATCGGGCTACGTGGTCGGCTTTGGCTCCGCAACGTTAAAGGGGTTATCCAATCCCTATAATGACCCCCAAAATGCCTGAGCCCCTTGTATACATTATACTTGCCTGCTTCCCGGCACCGAGTCCCCCCGGATCCCTGTACGGCCGCTGCTGCATATCCCCGTCCGGCAATGCGGGGAGCAGCCAATAGCAGGCTGGGGTGGTAACCAGTCTCCCTCGCCATTTGAATGGGCCCAGAGACCCGCAGCGCATGCACAGCCAGAAAACGCACGGAAGCACTCCTTAGTGCGCCTGTGGGCTTCCGATCCGTGCCTCCGTTCCGCGCCATATCTCCCAGATTACGGACCCTTTCAAGTGACACTATATTGCGGAGCCGCTGTTTGCGGGCCGCCGCCACACACTGTGGAGGAAAAAGAAGTCTGCGTGGAAATTGCCACCTGGTGTGGATTTTAAGGCTTCGCCCACACAGAATGTAAAGCAGTGCAGGTTCACTGTGTTTTATTGCCGATTTTGTCATGAATTGCCTGTGCATTGCAAAGGGTTAAATCCGCTGTGACGTAAACTGACTTGCTGTGCCGTCAATGCCCACACGCATTTCTTTCCTGCAGCGCGCGGATGAGATTTATTACAATAGCTGCAAATTCTAACAAAAAGTGTAGGCTTTCAGAAAACCCGCATCGTGTCCGCCACGTGTGGACGTTCCTCAAATCGGCAGCGGGTGAATCCTTCCAGCGTAGTGGGGTGAAATCCACGGTGAACCCACAGCGGTAATCCGCTACGCTGTCCTCGTTATGGCTTCGTGCACAAGATCGTAGTTTTCAACCGTCTGCTGTGTTTTTTTTTGCGGATAGCACAGTGGCCAATACATTTGTAGGAGACCGCGCACACATCCGTATTTTTCCTGAAACGCTTGGCCCTTCCGTAAATTATAGAACATGTCCAATTCTGCTCGGTGTAGTAGACGAGAATAGTGATATCTGGTGATGGGTGCGAGAACAATGCAAAGTGTCCATATTTCGCGCCTCGGTGGCTTACGGACCGGTATAAGGCCGGTGGTTCATCTGTGATTAGTCCGCGTGTCTGTCTTTGCGGAACCAGCAAAGTGTATGGTTATGTACACTTTGCGGAAATTAACCTGCCGTGCGGATTCCGAAATCCGCAGCATGTCCATTCCGTTTGCGGTGTTAGCTGCGGATTTTATCCCTGTCCAATAAAGGGTAAGATCCGCTGCATCTAATCACCCCCAAAAACGGCGATTAGAAACTGCGGATTTTGGTGCATTGTATGGTGTGCGGACAATTTCTGCGGATCTTCTGCCCGTTGACCTGCACCCCTGTGTAGGGCCCTTTATAGTTTTCTTTCTGTAGTCAAGGTTAAAGCGCGCAGGAGCAGGACTGATACAGTTACGGTATCTGCGTCGCGCTCTTTTCTTTCTGTCATATCACAGACATCTTGGTGGAAACCGATGAACCGCCGTTATAAATCAGTTGCACGCTGAGCGTGACGGATCCGGCTCTGCATTGCGTTTTCCATTGATAAAAAAAGACTGTGTACAGAGCCTTAGAGTAAATTCGCATTTTACGGCTGAGAACGGTATAAAAATCGCAGTTTTTTTTTTAAAAAAAGGGTATTTATAATGGCATTTCTGTTTTATTGCTGCGGTTCTGGTGTAGTTTTCGCTGCTTTGGATGCAGGCAAGCAGAGATCTTGACAACTGTGAGTCGATTTTTGAAAACTGATAGGTCTTTGCACCGTACAGGTGAGGCAGGTGTGGGGGCGTGCACACACCACCCATTGATCTGTGTGTCAGAGGTCTGAAATCCGTGCACGGTGGCTTACGTCAGGTTGTGCACACTTGGCCGGCGCACTCTTTCATCAGCCGAGTAAACATCACACGCAGGACGCACAGATCTCCGCCTGGCCGCAGAGGCTGCTTTATGACTAGTAAGGCGCCTATGCGGGAAGAGCAGTGTGAACTCCTGATTTTAAAAGGTTTCTCCCATGAGTGATGTGAAAAATGAAAATCGGACGTCATATAGTTCAGGACAAGCTTCTGGAGCAGCGACTGCTTGTGTGGCCCTGCACTTCCACATGGCGGCGCTCGCACAGTCACTGCACCCGAAACTGAATCAGGGCTTCTACACTTGCACCGCTACTCTGAGAAGTGGCGCAAGCAGAAGTTTGACAGGGCCAGGCTAGGTGTCCGTCCTGCCGATCAGTCGGCAGGTGGGCGCTTTTGCCTGTGGTTACAGCCCCTCTCAGGTAAAGAGCACCTGCTAATGAGACAAATCGATACGCTTATCTCTATGCTAGATGTATTTCCCTATCACAGCTCAGGGGGCTTGTCCTTTCTGCTGAAGCTCTCTCCTCATCGCAGCTCAGGCAGTGTGTCCTGTCCGCTGCAGCTCTCTCCCCATCGCAGCTCAGGCAGTGTGTCCTGTCTGCTGCAGCTCTCTCCCCATCGCAGCTCAAGCAGTGTGTCCTGTCTGCTGCAGCTCTCTCCCCATCGCAGCTCAGGCAGTGTGTCCTGTCTGCTGCAGCTCTCTCCCCATCGCAGCTCAGGCAGTGTGTCCTGTCTGCTGCAGCTCTCTCCCCATAGCAGCTCAGGCAGTGTGTCCTGTCTGCTGCAGCTCTCTCCCCATCGCAGCTCAGGCATGTGTCCCCTGTCTCCTGCAGCTCTCTCCCCATCGCTGCTCAGGCATTGTCCCCTTTCTGCTGCAGCTCTCTCCCCATTGCTGCTCAGGCAGCATGTCCTTTCTGCTGAAGCCTTCTCCCTGTAACTGTCACAGCTTCTAACAATAGATAGAGCTAGTGGCAATTGAAGAATGGAACGTAGCATGTGCGACCACCTTAGCTTTGTTACAGAAGTGGACAGAGAAATGAGGAAACAGCAGGTGGCGCTATACATATACATTTTATTGAATAACTCACTGCCTATACTGAATTTTTAAATACATGCAACTACAAAAGTATTCAGACCTTGGTGCTGGTTTGAAATTTTTTACGTGGTACATCCCCTTTAAGGCTGGACGTTTAATGGTGGACGTGTAGCCCGCCGTAAAGACTGGATCTGGGTAAATATTGAGGCGCTCTGTATCTCCGTGTATTTTCGTCATGGTTGATCTTAATCCATTTTAAACATTTTTCTATGCAGTGGATCAGTGAGAAGCCGAAGACGGATGGCGTCCGTGTTCTTTCCATGGTTTTCACGGATCCATAGACTCCTATGAGCGTATGTGGTCCGAAGCCGTGCGGGTCTCTGTTGCTTTGAATAAACACGCTAGCCTCATCGGATCCGTGTGCGATCCACGGGGAACAGACGTCACACATCCATGATTCACTGACTTGTGAATAAGGCCTCATGCACACAACCGTTGTTTGAGTCCGCGTTTTCATTTTTTGCGGCCTTCGTATGGACCCATTGATTTCGACGGGTCCGAAAAAAATGCACACAGCACGTGGATATCATCCGTGCAGCTGTTCGGCAGATTATAGAAGATGTCCTGTTCTCGTCTGTTTTACAAGAACGACAGTTCTATCAGGAACATGCAGCATGCGCATGGCCGGTATCCGTATTTTGCTCATTCGAAGTTTGCAGACTGCAAAATACATGTAGTCATGTGCAAGATGCCTAAGGCCTAGTTCACACTTCAGTGATTGTGAGCCAAAACCAAGTGCAGGTCAAAAACACAGAGCGGGTGCGGATCTTCCCATTGGGACGGGTTCATGTCTGCGTTGTGAACTCCAGCCGTGTGTTTCGGCAGAGTTCACCGCATCGGGCACAGCTGGATACTACCGCGGAGCGGATCCCTATTCACTGTGATGGGATCTGGACACTTTCCGGCATATACAGAGGCTTTCGGCCAGAGAGAAAATGCGTGTACACCAGATACAGCGAATTCCTGCGGTCTTTATGTTCGTGCAGCCTCCACTCCTGGTTTTGTCTCACAATCGCTGATGGGAATCACTGACCAAACACTGGCAAAACCACTGAAGTGTGAACGAGGTCTAAGGCTTCATTCACATTTCCATGCACTTTTGACATTGGTTGAAAATCCATCCGTGAAGAATCCGTGTCCGTTTTTGCCCTCCGTGTGTCATCTGTACTCCATGGCCGCTGCTCAGCTGAAAATTAATTTACAGAGCATCGCCTACCAATGGTCCGTGAAAAACCACTGACACAACACGAATGCCATCCATGTTACGCTGCGGAGGTTTTCAAGGACCCATAGACTTCAATAGGTGCTTTTGGTCCTCATCACAGATCAAAGAAGTGCAGTGGAAAATCACCGATGTGTGAACGATCACATTGAGCGGAACGGACACGGACAAAAACTATGTTCGTGTGCATGTGCCCTTACTGAAGTGTAAATGAGGCCTCTTTCACACGGTCAGTGTTTGGTCAGTGCTTTCCATCAGTGATTGTAAGCCATAACTAGAAGTGGAGGCTACACAGAGATAAGGTATTAGGGAAAGATTTTGGGGTATGTTATGCTTATTTCTGGCTTACATTTGGACCGGTGCTGGATACGGTGAAGTTATGTGGAGACCTGCGCCTATTCATAACTCCAGTGCATCCAGCGCAGGCCTCCACATAACTTCAGCGTATCCAGCGCCGGTCCAAATGTAAGCCAGAAATAAGCATAATATACCCCAAAATCTTTCCCTAATACCTGATCTTTGTGTAGCCTCCACTTCTGGTATAAAACACCGGTCTTAAAAAATGACCCCCCTCCTGTGTTTTTGACCTGCTCCTGGTTTTTGCTCACAATCACTGATGACAATCACTGACTGTGTGAATGTTGCCTTAACTTTGGGAGCAGATCGACCCACTGAGGGGCCCATTCACATGACACAACCCTCTATCTGCTGATGTGCAGGCTCCATTGCCCGCCGTTTATGTGGGGATATCGTTTATGTGGGGATATCGTAAATGATGGGGCGTGCAGCACTTATATTTTTTAAAATGATGGGTAAAGCAGAGGCCTCGTGCACCTCCATTATAACTCCGTATAAGGCTACTTTCACACTGCGTCATGGACGGATTTGTTTAGATAATACAACCGTCTGCATCCGCAAGCAGCGTTTTGGTGTCTGCCTCCAAATCGGAATGGAGACGGAACTGATGCATTCTGAGCGGATCCTTTTCTATTCAGAATGCAAATTGATCCGTTTTGGACCCCTTCTAAATGCTCTGAACGGATCTCACAAACGGAAAGCCAAAACGCGAGTGTGAAAGTAGACTAAATCAGAGCGTAATAAGATCTCGTACATGAGCCGTTCATTGTATTGTGGCATCTGTTCTCTGTTTTTGTTTTTTTATCCGCAAAAAAAAAAAAAAAAAGCAATGTATCCTAGTAAGGGGTGATTCACACAGCCATGATCGGTCCGGGCAAAACATGATGATGTGAGTACAGTACATTAGATGTGCAATCGGATAGGAACGTGGTGCAGGGGAGGTCCAGGAAATGTCAACTCATGGTCCGTGTTTCTCAGACCAATCGCAGTTGTGTGAATCAGCCAAAAAAGAAGGGAAGCTTTTTTGGGAACCATCCACTTGTTCTTTGTACTGGGATCCTTTCCGAGTTTATGAAATGGGGTATTTAGTTTGGACTCTTGGCTTGCAGGCGGGCTTGGTTTGGACTCTTTGGCTTGCAGGCGGGCTTGGTTTGGACTCTTTGGCTTGCTTGCAGGCTTGGTTTGGACTCTTTGGCTTGCTTGCAGGCTTGGTTTGGACTCTTTGGCTTGCAGGCGGGCTTGGTTTGGACTTCTTGGCTTGCAGGCGGGCTTGGTTTGGACTCTTTGGCTTGCAGGCGGGCTTGGTTTGGACTCTTTGGCTTGCTTGCAGGCTTGGTTTGGACTCTTTGGCTTGCAGGCGGGCTTGGTTTGGACTCTTTGGCTTGCAGGCGGGCTTGGTTTGGACTCTTTGGCTTGCAGGCGGGCTTGGTTTGGACTCTTTGGCTTGCAGGCGGGCTTGGTTTGGACTGTTTGGCTTGCAGGCGGGCTTGGTTTGGACTCTTTGGCTTGCTTGCAGGCTTGGTTTGGACTCTTTGGCTTGCAGGCGGGCTTGGTTTGGACTCTTGGCTTGCAGGCGGGCTTGGTTTGGACTCTTTGGCTTGCAGGCGGGCTTGGTTTGGACTCTTTGGCTTGCAGGCGGTCTTCCTAGAGGGAGCTCCTGTAACCCTGGCGGTCCAGCAGCGCTGCTTTGTTAATGGGAATACGATTTGCTTGCCATTGGTATGTCGTAGATGAATGAATCTTGCATGGTTTGTGTTTTTCGGACTAGGTGACTGGTTGACGGAGCTATTTCCCGATTCTTAGTCCATGGACACGTTATTAGCACTCTCATGCTGTGAAAGGTACGATCGTAGTTCCAGACTCATTTTTATTCTCATTGTTTGGTCGCTTCCACAGTAGCCAGGTATGGCATTGGCGTAGGACAGGCATGCTCAACTTGCGGCCCTCCAGCTATTGTAAAACTACAACTCCCACAATTCCCTGCTGTAGGCTGATAGCTGCAGGCTGTTCGGGCATGCTGGGAGTTGTAGTTTTGCAACAGCTAGAGGGCTGAGGTTGAGCATACCTGGCGTAGGACATGTATCGGAAACCTCCACTACTCCAGCAGTGGTGAAACTACAACTCCCAGCATCCTGCATTCACATCTATGATCGTTTGGAAAACAACCAAGTAAGTGTGCATGCTGGGAGTTGTCTGACCACAGCTGGAGTGCTGGAGCTTGCTGACCCCTGGTTGACATTATCCCCCTATAACTAATAGATTGGTGGGAAGTCCCAGCGGTAGGACCCTCACCAATCATGAAAACGGGGACCCTGTACCCCCTGCAGTCTCCCTGAAAAGAACGGAGCGTCATTTGTGTGTCCGCTCCATTCATTTCTATGAGAGTTCCGGAGATAGGCGAGAACAGCGCTCACCTATCTCTGGAATTCGCATAGAAATGAGTGGAGCAGACATGCACATGCCCGAACGGCCGCTCTGTTCTTTTCATGGGGTACGGGGCCCCCATTCTCGTGATCAGTAGTAGGACCCCCACCAATCTTATAATTATCCCCTATCCTATGGATAAAGGATAACTTCTACCAACCGGAATACCCCTTTAAGCCTGCCACACCACTATTTGGCATAAAAAAGTGACCCCATGTGACAAAAATAGCCATAAAACTGTTTATAAAAGACCCCCAGTGAGTGTTGTAGTTTTCCACGACAGGGATGAGCCCAAGTTATGACGAGGCTCATGTGACCGCCACGGTGGGGTCTCCAGCACCTCTTAATGTGATCGTCGGGGTCCCGGCAGTCGGACCAGTCAGATACTTATCCTGTGGATAGGGGATCAGTTCTTGTGGTGCAACGTCCCCCTTAAGATGGTCGTAAGGCGAGAGAATTGGTGATGTAAATGGTCCAGGCAGTAAGGGTTAATAGGGACAGGATGATACTTTCTAGGTGAACTTTGGCCGGTCGTCTAACGTCTGTTCCTGGGGCCTTAATTAGTTCCTCCGCCATAAAGCGGCGTGCTGGGGGAGGGTGTGCTGGGAAGTTGAAGGGATGACCGGGTGCAGTTTGGGTGGATTTAGGGCAGGGCAGCTACAAATTCCAGGTAGTTTTCTCTCTGGCTTCCCAGCTTTGGAGTTGGCGGCGTGTCCTCAGACTTTGCAGACACTTACACACCTTGAAACACGTCTGTGACGTGGCGTGTCCTGCCTTCTGTCCCGTTCCGTCCTGACAGGAGACGGCACTGAGAACGCCTGTGTCCACGCTGCTAAACGCTGAGGCTACGCTCACTGTAGCGCTAAAATCTAACGGCAGAGGAGGTCTCTGTATCCGGCATAGCTGCAGTGACTATAATGGGACCAAGAGGGGATCCGCTCTGTTTCCGGCATTAATGCCGGGATTCGGCAGGACAAATACTGCTACAAGTAGTGTTTTTTTTATCCAGCTGAATGTATCCCTACCGGGTCCCACCTTTCCTTCCTTTCTGTTTAATCAGTAGTAACATGCACGTCCATCTACTGTGGTGGTTGCACATGCTCAGTTCATCCTTCACAAACCAGTTACTGGGAGAGAGCTGCAGCAGAAAGGACACGTCCCCTGATCTGACAGCCTGAAGGGAAACTATCAGACCAGTGAATGGGGAGATCTCTGGACCCATGTGAGGTACAGGGCTGATTCTAGCCTTGTTAGAAAGAGGTTGTCATGTCCTATATGATGTCTGATTTTATTTTTATTTTTTTATATTAATCATGGGATTACTTCTTTTTAAAGGGATTGTCCATGTTTGGGGGCCTTTCCACCTGACCCCCTTCCCCACTTTGTCAGACCTGTGGAGGGAAGCCTACTTACCTGCTTCCTGCCTCGATCGGTGCCCCGCCGCCACCACCGCACGTCCAGTGTGACAGTGGTCGTGTGCCGCTGCAGCCTCATGTGACACGTGGGGGGTGCACCACTGCCGCAGTCACATTCGCTGCAGTGGCCGTACCATGTCTAACCTCATGTAGACTTTGGGAACCACTTCACCTCAGGTTTCCTCCGCAGATCCGGCGACATTGCGGGGGGAAGGCCCCGAACGTGAAAAACCCCTTTAAAATGATATTTAATAAACCGTATGTAAACCTGGAAGCAGGATCTGCGTGGAGCGGGCGGGGGATTGTTATCAGGCTGCTCCATCTGTTAGCAGCTCCCGTGATTGTCCCCTTCCCAGGGTATTTAGTTCTTTATCTGAAGGCGCCATTCGGGCATTAACCCCGACGTGTCCGAAGCCCTTCTGCGGCCTTCACTCTTTCACCTGAGACGTCTGGTTAAAATTCCACAAGTGATTGCAGCCATTACAACACCTGGGACCCAAGAACCGGGCTTTGATCTTCCTTCCAGGGACGGTGCTGTCTGTGCGTGCACTTCCCATTCCTTCTGTGCTCCTTCCTTATTGTGTCTGCTCCTCCACTTGGAGACCTTTGTCTTCTCGGAGTCATAAATCCTCCTGAATCCTCCTCTTGTTTTCCTGGCCCTTCCGTCCTTCAGACACGTCTGTTCTTCCCCATCATGCCTTCCTCAGGATTCGTTTTGCAAATTTTCGCCCGGTTCTGCAGGACTCCACGAACGGGACCGACGCCCCACACGCCCATTGATCAGCTGTTCTGCGGTAGCTCTGGCGCCAGGACTCCACAGCGCCATCCGTTGTGTAGTGGACATAGGTGGTTACTACAACGCAGTAGCTTATTCCCCTCTTCCCATTGAGAACGCATTTACAGAGAGCGCAGCGCCAGTTGTTGGAAGACCCTGTTTTGCAACTTTAACGCCTTTGCGTCTTTTTGCCGTCCTCGCCATTTGGGATTTGGGGGCTATTTACCTAGTTTTACTCCAGTTTTGGCCATTAGAAATAGCAAAAAACACGACTCCACTCAGGGAGTGGAGTAGTTTTTTTTTACGATGCACGTAGCAGGAGGAGGCGCTTAATTTATGACGAGGCGTCCCCTCCGCCAGCGCAAAGGGGAAACGAAGACCGGCGTAAAAAGCTCATCTTTGTAAACCACCCCCAATGTGTAGGCGCAATCGCATTTGAAGATGTCTCCTAGAATCACTGCTTTAAGAGTCCATTCACACCACTGTAGGCTGCCCATGCCGTATTGCAGACCGCAAACGTCGACTTGAATGGGTCCACAATCGTCAAGAGGCGGCGCGGACCAACGGGTCAAAAGCCCATGAAAGCTTATTGGTCCATGACTCCGCACCACAAAAAAGACATGTCCTATCTTTTGCCATATATTGCAGATCGTGGACCCATTCAAGTCAAAGGGTCCGCGCCGCAATACTGGATTCACATAGCCAGTGCCCGTGCACTGTTGACCGCAATTCGCGTTCCGCAGCATGGACGTCTAGCGTTAGTGTGAGCGTGTAATAGAATAAGGCAGTGGTGCAGATTTTTGCATTGAAATGCAATAGCAAAGTACCTTAACGCCAATTGCCTCTTTCACGCGAGCCTATTCCGGATAATATACCACCTAGATTGTCATCAGTATTGGTTCAGTGATTAATCCGGATTTACACGCGTTTTCCTTCCTGTATTTTTGCGCTCCCATAGCCTCTAATGGGCGTTTTTGGAAGCAGATACTTACAAAACTCGGACATGCTGCGCATTTCAAATACTGATGGAGAATATCTGTCCGTGTAAATAGCTCCATTCGTTTACATTAGCAGAGGAGTCCGGTACACAATACACGCCATATACGGATTGCAGATACGCTCGTGTAAAAGAGGCCTATGGCTGGGGTTTTGGAAACTCTGTGCACATGCCTCAGAAAAAATGTGCACCCATTTTTAAAGCATAATAGGGATGTTATAGGGTTTGTCCTGGTTTTGAGCTGATCCCGGACATAGTAACATAGTACATAAGGCCGAAAAAAGACACCTGTCCATCCAGTTCCACCCCTCCGGCCCCCCTGATATCGGCATCGGAGCATTTCAAGGACTTTTTTTTGTTTGTTTTTACACTGCTAGGCGGAGGCTTCCTCCTAGCAGTGTTCCTGGTGACTGATGGGCGGACTTTAGCGCTGCCCAAGCCGTTTAACAGGCTAAAGCCCGCCTATTAGTGCCGGTGACATCACAGGGCTCCCCACTAGATGGAGGCCTCCGCCGAGCTTACCCTATGGAGAGCCCGTTTGTCACTGGATCTCCATTAAAAAGCCTTTGCCCTGCGCGATTCGGCGCAGGGCATCGGAGCATGAAATGTTCCAATGCTCATATTAGGGGGGCTGCCTGGGTGAAAATGGGGGTATGTCTGGGTTCAGCCCTAAATCTCCCATGTACAATGTAATTTCTGACGCCCCTGGATACCTGCCGATCACGCCCATCAGGGAAATATCTCGGGCCGATATTGATGAGATTTTGGGCCCGTGCTCGCGCCTGCGGTGAGGATTTTAACTGTGCTGTGGATTTCGCCCCTTGGCAATTCATAGGGTTAAATCCAGTGCGGAAACGCGGCAAATCTGCAGCGCAAATTCATCGCCCTGTGGCCTTACCCTTATATCTGTGTATGACATGCAGCGAAAACCGGAAATAATTTTTTGGCCCCATCCAGAAATCTGCTGTGTGTATCAGTGTAAGATGAAGGAGCGGGCAGCTGTAATACTGCGTTCACACCTTTTCCACATAAAGCCTCCCGTCGTCTGCAGGTCACAGAAAGTCTCGGCTTCTCCAAGCGTCTACACCCACTGTTGAAAGTGCAAACACACCCAGAAACCTCCGAGCTGCTGGCTCCGTGCCATCCTGTGCCATGAGTGAAACTGCATGAAGCAGATGCAAACACGGCTGCGCTAACGGTATACAGTATGGAGCCGGCGTCTCCGTACAAGGGCAGACACCCGCCGGCCGCTCCTACTATGGGAATATTATGCAGACCATTACAAAGGCTGAAAAAACTTTCCAATACAAAAAAAATGGGGTCCTCTATTCTTAGCCTGTAAAAAAAATTAATAAATTATTCTTTCCATGATGTAACCTGCAAAGCAGCATCGCATCACGCATGACCAGACCGCAGAGGGCCTGTCGCCTCCTCTGCTATTCCCCATGTAATACAGTAATTCGGCAACCTATTTCCTTAGGACCATCTGTTTTGCTGTCGCTCTGTTATCCCTCCTGGAAATATATGAACCACGTGGCTGTGTTGCGTCCCTGCCGCTAACTGGACAAGTGCCGAGCCACGGTCCACAGTGATGGTCGCGCCGCTCCCAAATACGGTAGCAACCCCACACCCTGTGACTCCTCCAGTAAATATGGTCCCTTTTGGGAAAGCGTCAGCATGCCTGTGTATGAATCTCCCGTGAATCAAAGCCAAATAAATTCCAGTAGTCCAGTATTTAACGGGCGAATGGTCCGTTAAAAAAAAATATATAATTACGTTAAAAAAATGCCACTACTAGCTTTATTTGACGCTTCCTCCGCAAATCTTCAATAGATTTTCAGGACCATAAAATAAAGGACCTTTCCTGACATGTCTGTCTGCAGTATTTTTCCTTAGAACTTTGCATTGTGCCGTTCCTCTGTTATTCCCCTAGAAAGGTCAAAGGAAATTGAGAGCAATGTCAGGCTGTGTAGGGCATACACCCCTCTTCCTACTGGTGACAAGTGTGAATTTATGTGTAGTTATTTCTAGTAGGAATAACAGAGGAACGGCAGAATGCTGAGCTGTAAGAAAAATGAAATGCTTTAGAATTGTTTTATTATGAGTAATACAGGTGTTTTATAAAAACAAACAGGTCACCTGGTTTGGGGTACAAGTATGTCGTCTTGCCGCTGGGGTTTAGGGTCCCAAGCCTGCCCATAGCAAACCACCGAGCCCTGCAAAGAACAGTAAATGAAAATCCAACTTGCCAGGAGGAGAGTCTGGCAGTCTTTTCCAGTGGCATCGAGGACATGCGCACCGCACCAATGAATTCCAGGATGGTGCACCTCACTCTAGGTGCTGTGCATGCGCAGTAAAGCTTCAGTGTGCGGTGCTGCTTGAGAAGAGTCCCGGACTCTTCAGGAAAGTTGGATTTTCATTTGCTACTGTTTGTGGGGACGGACAGTTTTGATACGGGCTGGTATGGGACCCTAAACCCCTGCTGCACAACAGCCTGCTTGTGGTTGAGGCCTTGGGGTCCATTCACATGTCTGTAGTTCTGGGTCTGCATCCGTTCCGCAATTTTGTGGAACCGGTGCGGACCCGTTCATTTTAATGGGGCGGCAAAAGATGCAGATAGCATACCGCTCTGTTCCACTGCCCCTCAAAAGTGATAGAGCATGTCCTATTCTTGCCCGCAAATTGCGGAACGCACAAGGGGCGTTCCACAAAACACTTAGGGACGTTTGAATGGACCCATGGGTAGCGCACGTACCCATTGATTTTAATGTGTGTGTTCACACATGCCTGGATTACTTCACGGAAGAATACCCAATTTTTGTCGTTTTTGTAATTTTAATTTTTGTTCTTATTCACGGATCCGCCGCCTCTATTATAGTCTATAGGTCCGTGCAAAAAATTCTGATAGAACATGGATGCCAGCTGTATTTCGTCCATGTTTCACGGATCGTTGCTAGGGGATGCTCTTGAAATTAATCTTTAGCTGAGCGATGTCTGTGGAATACGGATGACACAGATCCTTCACGGATGAATAACTGACCATCTTGAGTCCTAAGTAGGATGGGTTCCCTTTAATATGCTGAAAACCTACCTACACTCTGGAATCCACAAGGAATAGGATATCAGCGTTCGAGATCTTTCATGGTTGTGAGGAGCTGAACTAGGAGATCCGTGTGTGGGAAGAGATAAAGCGGAGCCCCGCAGCAGAGTAAATATTTTCTCCTGCTGTGACTATAAAAAATTGTTGGAATTCCTCTTTCAGGTCAGTAGGAGTTACTCGAGTATGTGCAGAATTGGTGCTGATTTCCAACACAATATTTCCCTAAAAAAAAAAAAACGCTTTTAAAGGGGTTGTCCATCTTTTTAAATGTGATGGCAATCGATTGACGGGGGTCTGACACCCTGCGATCTCTGACAGAACTACACAGCTCCGTCTGTTGTCCAGTAATCAGAGCAGATTACTGCAGCGCTGCTTTACTGGTTTTCCTCTGCAGCCTCCATCTCTAGGGACTCTTTCACACGGGCTTCATGTTTGACGCCCGGATAAGAGGCGGGTGCGTTGCGGTAATATGCACGATTTTCCTGCGCGGGTGCAAACGTTTGTAATGCGTTTTGCACGCGCGTGAGAAAAATCGCCATGTTTGGTACCCAGACCCGAAGCCGGACTTCATCACTGAAGTCCGGTTTCGGGTATTCTGGAGAATTGATTATTTTCCCTTATAACATGGTTATAAGGGGAAATAATAGCATTTTTAATAAAGAATGCATAGTAAAATGAAGAGGAAGGGGTTAAAAATAATAAGTTAACTTACCTTAGCCACTTGATCGCGTAGTCGCGATCTGTCCTCTCTTTCCCTGCAGCATCTATGATCTAAAGGACCTGTGATGACGTCACATCACATGGTCCAATCACATGCTCCATCACCAGGGTAAGATGGACCATGTGATGTGACGTGAAAGAGGCATTTTTATGTAATACCAAGTTTTTTTCGGTCGCCCGATTTATGGACAGATGGTTAAAACAACTGTGATTTAAGGGGCACTAAAAAAAAAGTTTGTTTTAAAATTCTCAGTTCTCCTTAATAAAAATGAATAAACAATAAAAAAATAAACGATAAAAAAAATCATAGGCATTGTCGAGTCCCAAAATATCCAACCTATCAAAATAAAAAAAATTTTTTTCCCGTCCGTATAATTGAGGGACACAGGCTTGACATTGGGTATAGCTGTTGCCACTAGGAGGCGACACTAAGCACAAAGGTGTGAGCTTCTCCCTCCAGTTTTAACCTTCCTACAGGGACTAAGCTAAATCAGTTTTAGTAGGAGGCAGACCTCCCTGCTTTGCAGATTTTTTATTTTATTTTTTTTTCCTTTTTTTCTTTTCTTCTAGCGGGATTAGATGCAGTCCTAGCTGACTGCACTCCCACCCAGGAGACGGGAGACCAGGGGGTCCCGAAGCCCGCTGATCCTTCCCGGTTTCCAGAAGACAAGGAGGACCAGAGGGTTCCTAAAGCCTCTACATCCCGGCAGCCTTCGTGTCACCACGGCCGCCCACGACAAGTCCCCTCTGTTTCCGGTGTAGCGGCCCTCCCCAAGGGGCCACACACCGAAGGTTGTGACCCGGCTGGAACCAGGGGGCCAGAACACGCCAGGCGCGTAAGTATTCCTGGCTCCAACCCCCCCTCTCCCCCTTCTCAGGTGAAGGGTAGCCCTCTGTGCTTGCCAAACTTCTTTCTGTAGCCCCCCCATGCCCGACCATGGGGACACCCGCATGCCCCCCCACCTGTTTCACTCTCCTCCGCCGGGGCCGCTTGTGAATTGAGGCCACGGCTTTTACTGCGGCCTACTTCATATCCGCTCACCCCGGGTACTTCTCACCCGGCCGACACCTCCGTTCGGCTGGGGCTCCTTGCGGCAGCACCGCTATACGGGGGGTGAGAAGGAGAGACCTCCAGTGGGTGCATCAGGGCTCCTTTTAATAATCGCGGGCGGCTGACTCCATTTAGGCATGAGTTTTGCTTACCTGCTTCAACCGCAAGGTAGAGAACTTCGTTGCGAGGTCCAAGTATCCTCTGGCTCAGGTGTCGGACGCCCTTGTGATCCTGTGAACGCAGTTTACATTTCCTTACGTGTTCCCTCCTCTTCCTGTCATTTCGCGTCTTCTCCAGAAAATCAGGTCCTAAGGTCTGCCTTTCATTCTGGTGGCCCTGGACTGGCCACGCAGAGTATGGCACACATCCCTAGTCTCCTTCCTCGCTGACGAACCCTGGCGTCCTCTTATCGCAGGGACAGGGCCTCTAGGCTCTTATCGCAGGGACAGATCTTCCACCTGCTACATTTAAAGGCATGGCTGTTGAAGCCGCCGTAATAAGGGCTCGGGGTTTCTCGGATGCTGTTGTCCAGACCATGATTTGGGCTAGGAAGCCATCGTCCTCCTGAACTTGGAAGTCCTATTTTCGTTGTCTCCCATTCAGTTCTCGTTGCCGCAACACTTGTCTTTCCTCCAGTCGGGCATGGACCTCAGAGGTGAAGTTTCTGCCCTTTCCATTCTTTTTCAGCGGAATTTGGCTTCACTTTATGCGGTTTGGACCTTTCTGCAGGGGGCGGCGCACGCTGTGCCCCCTTACTGGCCTCTTCTGAATCCTTGGGACCTTAGTCTGGTGCTCAGTGCCCTCCAGTCCTCTCCATTTGAGCCTTTGCAGCAGGCGTCTGAACTAGCGGCTCTTTTCTGTCGGTCACCCTTCCTTATCCTCCATCAGGACAAGGTAGTCCTTTTGTCCTGCCCTGTCTCATCCTCATGAGCTTTCGCTCCACACTCTGGTTTTGGTTCGGGCCATTCACATCTATCTGTTTAAGATGTCCTCTTTCCGATGGACAGATTAATTATTTGTCATTCCAGAGGGTCTGAGACGAAGGCTGGCTTTGTCCAAAGTTTTCATTTCCCGGTGGATTACTTTGGCCATTGTGGAAGCGTACCGAATCTGTGACCGGGCTCCACCCTTCCGGGTTACTGCTCATTCTGCTTGGGCAGTACATAATGGGGCTTCGGCCCTTCCGGTGTGCAGGGCGGCGACCTGGTAGTTTTTTCACACCTTTTCCAAGTTTTACAGAGTGCACAGCTTTGCATCTTCTGACTTCTCTGGGTCGTAGAGTTTTGCAGACGGCGGTTCTCTGATTGGTCGTTTATGACTCGCCCCTGGGACTGCTCTGTAACGTCTCAAGGCCAAGCCTGTGGCCCCCAATGATACGGATGAGAAAACTAGATTGTTTTACTTTACCTTAAAATCTAATCTATTTCTCTTCCATTCATTGGGGGACACAGCTCCCACTCATTCTCTCTGGTTACAGGCCTCGTTGTGGCCTGCGTGTTTTGGGGTTTGTATATTGTTTGGTTTTCCTGTTTTTCCTTTTGCACAAGCTATTTTAGCTTAGTCCCTGTAGGAAGGGTATAGCTGGAGGGAGGAGCTCACACCTTTGTGCTGAGTGTCGCCTCCTAGTGGCAGCAGCTATACCCAAGGCCAAGCCTGTGTTCCCCAATGATACGAATGAGAAAAAGATTTTACTGTAAATACAAAAATCTAGTTATCCTGTACGATGAACGCCAAAAAATTGAATAGAAATTGATCAAAAAGTCTTACACACAAAATTATGGCTCATGCACACGGACATATTTTCTTTCAGTGTCTGTTCCGTTTGGAATGCGCACGGACCTAATCCTAATCCGTGTTTTTTTGCAGACCATAAAATACATACTGGTGTGTGTGCATGAGCCCGTATATATCAATAAAAACTACAGATCGCCCCACAAAAAACACAGCTCTGTAGACATAACTATAAAAAGTTGTGGAGGTCCTAGTGTGGAGACGCAAAGAAAAATCTTGTTTCAAAGTTTTTCAATTTTTTTAAAGTATTAAAACACAAGAAAAAAATAAATATGGTATCACTGTGATTGTAATGAAGGTAACAGGTCAGTTTTACTGCATAGGGGACACCATAAAAATAAAACTATGGTGGAGTTGCATTTTTTTTCCCCCAATTCCACCCCAGTTTGATCCCTTTTTTCTTTTTCTTTTTTTTTTTTTCCCCAGCTTCCCACTGCATCGTATGGAATATAAAACGTCACCTTTTAGAAAGTGCAAATTGTCACAATAAAAAATAAGCCCAATACAGCTATGTGAACCAGAAAATAGTTCTGGCTCCAGGGAAGTCTCGGGTCAGCCATGTATGTCCATGCTTGCTGCTTTAAGGAAGGGGTTGCTTCCATAGAAATCCCTCTTGCATCCCTCTACTGTACGGAGTCTGGCATGCTCCCTCGAGCTCTGTGTGTGAAGGTGCTCTCTGCTTTTTAAGCCAGAGGAGCGTGCTTTATACCCCTGTGCAACAAAATCGTGCAGCACGCCACCAAAACGTGCACAAGGTTACGGTCCATCGCAAGCCCTCTCCATAAGAGAAGAACCCCTCATAAACCTTTCCCAGTCCCTCCAGGCCAGAAGGCTCCTGCAAGGGACCTAGACAAAACGGGCAACTCCCAGCCGAAGCCAGGAGTACGGCGAGGCAACCCGAAGCCGAGGGTGCGCCAAATCTGTGCTCTGGACATTGCCTAGGCTGCCACCCGAGGTGTCGGCACGGAGCTTCGACTACTAGGCTGGGCTCTCCCCGGGATTTTGCAGGGGGACCCCTATGGTCCAGTAAGGGCGTCGCAACCCAAGAAATCCCTGTGTGGAAAGTGAACACAAAGTGAAAAAAAAAGAAAAATAAATAGTAATTGTGTGCTGACGTGTGTCAGAGAAATGCTTAACCCTCAGGTAACGCCCCCAAGTTGTCTGCACTGCTCTTTATGAGGGTGAAGCACTTGAGAAATTGCTCAGTCCTGGGTGAGTGATGGCTGTTTGAATACTAGATCTGAGGACTATTCCCTCATGGCTTGCCTTACTGATGTCTCCTTGCCTGTACGGTAGTAGTCGGTGGAGGAGACCATCACATCTAGTCTTCTCTAGTCATCCGTGGCGCTTACCATGGAAGGAAGCCATTGATATAGAGATGGGATTATACGCTCACATGTATGTGGATGGACGCTGATCTCAGACAATAGTTTTCATTCGCGTCCTGCCTTTCCAGTTATGCCCCATTATTCTCTAAATGCGTCTGCTAGACGACTGTCTATACTGGAGATCGTTAGTGTAAATATCCATTGTTTCAGGTTACTCTAGAAGAGATTATGAGATGGTATTGTCCTCCCGGCCTCTGCCAAGCATGCCTGTATTCCCAGTGCGAGAGGGGACTAATAAACCACCTCCTGGTGGCGGCTTATCTCACTTGGGAGCCAACTATTGGGCATGTTGAAATCTAGCATGCCCTATCCCTCTTTACACTGACGAACGATGGCCGAACATCTTATTTGTGGAATCTTAAGGGGGCATCCCTGTTATATCAAGTTATCCCCACCCCACAGGACAGGCGATAACTATTAGACTGGTGGGGGTCTGACTGCTGCATACTTTGCTAGGCCTTCCGCCCAAAATGAGTGGAGCGGCAGGTAGAGCATGCCCACTGCCGATCCATTTATTCACTATCCCATAGAGATGAGGGTATCTACAGTGCGCATGCTCGACCTGCCACTCCTTTCCTTAGGGGATGGCTATCAGTTCGGTCTCGAGAATGGGTACCCCAAACGCCTCAAAATGAACGGAGCGGCACGTGGGCCATGCAAACCACCACTCTGACCTCTCCAGAACTGCCGTAGAAATGAAGGGAGTGGCAATTCGCTTGCTCAACCTTAATCCGGGGCCATGCACTTAGTTTTTTTTTTTTTCACAATTCGCAGTGAAATGCTGCAACAGATATGCTTCATGTGAACGTGCACTAAGTTTTGTAGTCTGTGTGGCAGAGAAGTTTCACCCCTGATCCTTCTGGATGTGAGGACTGAGTGATTGCGTTGTTTGCACAAAGCCGCTGGTAGAAGTATGAGGTCTGATCACGTGGGAGCATCCTAAAAATAGGCCTCCTGCTGCGCTGCAGCCTCCCCTTCACCAGCCCCTGTGATCAGCACGTACCTTGTGACTTACAATAGCAGGGCGCAGAGTCATTCTGCGTGCATTTTGGCAGTGCCACTCATCTGCGGTGTGGAGGTCTGTGCGCAGACTTTTTGGCTAAGAGGAGCTGGGACAAAGGACATTTTGCAAGGATTTTCATCATTTTCTGTCAACCTCTGGTATCACCGAGCTGCTTTCAGCACCAAAAATTCTGTACAGATCCGTCGGGTCACCTGCTGCTGCGTCTCTCAGTAAATGTAAATCTATGATCAGGTGCCTGACCTTCGCATATAAAGTATACGTCCGGGTGGCTTTAACCAGTTCAAAGCCGGGCCATTTCTCCCTTTTTAATCATGATAGGACAGCAATATTTGATCAGTGGAGTTCAGACTGCCAGGTCAGCAGGTCGAAGAGGTCTCCATGCTCAGAGCCTCCGCGTCGCATACTGGTGCCCAATGGGCTCCATTGACTTAAAGGGTTCTTCTACCACAGGGCCCAGATTTCTAGCTGGAACATTAGCGCTGCGTGGTGCGCTCTTCTTCCTGTCAAATATGACTGGAGACCCTGAACAGAAATGTGAACAGTGCCTAAGGTAATAAGAGACCTTTAAGGGGTCATTTTAACATTGCTCGAGTACTTGGGGAATACAGCCTCCATCACTGCACTGTAAAGCTGATGTGGGTCTGCTAGGAACCAGAAGCTCCTGACAACTGCCGACTTCGCGATTGCCAGCTTTGCAGCAATCATTGATCACCACGTCTACAATGATCAGGGTGGCAGCTTTCTCAATAAGGAGACTGGCGGTCGGGCAGCCTGCTCGCCTCTCCTGCAGCATTTCCGTGCTGCTGCAGAAACATTAGAAGTGTTTCTGCAGAGAGATTTGCCGACAAGCCAGACTCTTGGGGTTCCACAGGAGGTTAAAGGAGCTGTAGATTTTTCCAGTATTGAGACCCTATGACAGATCTCAATACTGGAAAATATTAACACCAGTGTGAAAGTAGCCTTAGACAGATTTCAGTGTGAATAGCATTCTGCAGCTTGCTGTGTACTGTGATACATACAAGCTGCAGTACTGTGCAACATATTAGCTGCAGAACCCATACTGCAAATCAACTTTTTAGCTACATATACATGCGTTTCAGTTTAAAAAAAATAAATAAATAAAAACTCCCTGAAGGTGTTCTTAGCATATCTTGCATGTAGTCTAATATTCTTTCACCAGAACGCTATTCCATCACTTCTAATGGTGGGAAACCGCTGGGAGCGATACCCTGGCGCAGTATCAAAGTAAATTCCTTGTACTTTTAGATATCAGATACGCAGACGGGACTAATAAAGAGGCTGAAATAAGGCCCTGTGCTTTTGCGGGTGGTGCAGTGATCCATTCCTTGCTATGGGGCCATGTAAACCTTTTTTTTTTTTTTGCCAATTCATGTGGCCCTTCCGCAAATTATAGTCAAATTATGTCCCAATTTTGTCGATATTGTGGATGGGAATGGTGGTTTCTATTGATAGGAGTGAGAAAAACATGGAATGCACATGAAAGGTATACATATTTCTGCTAATCTGTTGTTTGCGCACCAAAATACGGATACAGCCACGTGCATGTGGCAGGGATATACTGCGCCTAATGTGGCAGACTAGGTCACATCATGGAACTGTGCTGTACAGAGCTAGGGATAATACGTGAGTGGATGATGTAAGGGACCAGAGCAGTCTAGGAATGAATGCTGGGCTTTAATAGATGGCACCCAATATCAGGGTAGTGTTATAGGGGTACTATTTCACGACTGGTTTGAGAGGCCATAGAAATAATCTGTCGACACTCACACTGGGTTGCAGGGCCATAAGTAGAAGAAGTGGATCAGCACTCACTTTTTGATGCTAGTAAATCTCCACTTTATTGCCATAAACAAAATAGAAATGCGATGAAAGGCTGTTTAGCCGAAACGCGTCACATCTGGGGCAATAAAGTGATTTATTAGCATCAGAAAAGTGAGTGCTGATCCACTTAGAGAGGGTGGTAATGTCTTCTCCAGTCTGGTTGGGGTAAAGGTCCAGTTTGTGCAGCTTGTCTGTAGGTTAATGATTAACGCGTTTCAGCTGCCAGCTCTATACGTTGTATGAGGAGCTTCCAAACCCAGCTGAACCTTTTACCCCGAAAACGCATCAGATTTACTGGGCGGCGAAGACGTATGCCATGTGTGTGTGAAAGTTCTTATTAATTACTGGGCTTCTGTATGTCGCTGGCAGTGCCCATGGTCCTGACGCCTGCTTCTCTAGTCATATATGGCTTTTATTATTTTTATTCTTATCTGTATTTGTGTCCTTTCCTTCCACCATTTTCATCGTGTCTTCGCTGTATTATCAGGGTGTCGCTGAGCTCGGGAGCCGCAGAAATGAAACGCTTCCTGAGGTCCGGTCATGACTCTGTGCGAGAGAGACTGAAAAGGGACCTGTTCCAGTTCAACAAGGTGACGTTGGGTTAATCCTCAGCCGGGGGGGCGCACTGTTCTCGGTGCATCGAACATGTCAGTGGCAGGTCACGTCTGGATATATGTATACGTAGCAGGATTACTCTATTCCAGGGATGCCCAACCTGCGCCACTCCAGCTGTTGCAAAACTACAACTCCTAGCATGCCCTGATAGCTGTAGGTTGTCTGGACATGATGGAAGTTGTAGTCTTGCAACACCTGGAGGGCCGCAGGTTGGGCATCCATGCTCTATTCTAAGTGCCTGTGTTTCATCATATGAATTATTTATTTGTCGTGACCATCTGCCGCCTGAATCCCAAGTGAAAAATGGGATTTCTCGTTCACACATGAGTGATGGTGATACAGCCGAGAACCGCCTCAGAAAAGCAATGTACTACGTGTCAGCTCTTCTGACGTGCCTGTCACTACCATATGTTCTCCATGAAATAGCAATTGTCTTTAGAACTCTGTTATTCCTACTAGAAATGTTTTAAAAACCTTGACCACTAGGCATTGTCTGTTCTACTGTCGTCACCGTTTGGGCGTGAAGACACATGCCTCATGGGTATGTGGAATGGTAACGCCCATTTCGTTTGTACATTTCCAGGTGGAACAACATTGAGATCTATCATGGGTTAATTCATGGGAAATACAAGTATTTAGCCAAAGGAGAACTCCTCCGTAAGAGTCATAAGTCAATAAAATTGTTTTGCTACCGAAAAGTTAGAGGGGCAATATACATGTGTGTGTGTGAAAAAATATATAAATTGCACAAATTTTGAGCTTTTAATAATTGAAGATGTTTCCATTTTTTTTATTTAAATAAATAATAATTTTTTTAATGACAGTTTCTACAACTTTCCTAGGCTACTTTGACATTAGCGGCAGGCTGTTCCATTGGGGGAACAGCCTGCCGGATCCGTACTACCGCTAGTCCACCGTGCTGGCGGAAGTCCGCTCCGGCCCCATTCATTATAATGGGGGTGGTCCGTCGGTCCGGCCGCAGCGCGGCAAACATGCCGAGAGGCGGCCGGAATAAAACTACAACGACTTTCGCCAGCACGGTGGACTAGCGGTAGCACGGATCCGTCAGAGGAGATGGCTGCCGCTAGTGTGAAACTAGCCTTATTGGTTCAGTTCTTTACTATTTTGAAGATGCTTGCTGTCAGTGAATGACGGAGCTCTATTTTACATTCAGAGGCCAGAAATCTGCACAAGGCTCGCCCCGCTCTCAGGTGATGTGCAGATGCAGTGTGTCCAGTCTGGACATTGCTATGTGGGATAAACTGATTTGGACTGCATAATGATACATTGTAGCAAACTCTCAGCGAGATACGTGCAGCGCTGGTGTATTTAGCTCACAGAGTTGTCCCGTCTGGGCACAAATGCCATCCACCTCCCAGGTGAGATCCGGAAATGACTTGAAAATGGTGAGGCGATGAGACATGGGAATTTTTAAGTCTGTTTTGCTAATTTTGGAGCAAATGACGGCAATGCAGACTCAAATGTGACATAATTTCATAATTTGGTGCATTTTTAACATAATTTTTTTTACATTTTGGGCCACCCCCTTACTGGAATAAGATTGCGACTTTTAAAAAAGGTTGCAGTTGATAGATTTGGAGCGCAGCTAATGATCCTAGCTGACCGCGCGCACTTTTTCCAAAGTGCCAAGAGTGTAAAATCACAAAAAGGCGGAATTTTTTTTGTGCAAAATGGCTTTTACCAAAATTTTCCCCTTTTTTACCTTTCTTCTGGTGCAGACGCAATGCTACATTTCCCACCCTGTTTTACTGGAAAGTTGCACAGCTTTTCCTGAATATAGGGATTCTCTCTGGTTCTGTTCAGAAAAAACTGATTGTTTTGCAAGCAAGTTGGGTCAGTTTTGTCTGCGATTGCGTTCAGTGTTTGTTTTTCCCGTGCAATCAGCTTTTGATGTGTGTCTGAAAAAAAAACCCGAAGAATTACATTTTTAGAAAAAAAGAATAAAAGGATCCTGGCATTGTTCACCAAAAACAAGGCAAAAATCATGTGAAAAAAATGAAAAAACAAAAAACTATTTTTTGCTGTTAAAGGAGGTTTTCAGGGTGTCCAACTCTCGGCACTGCTGTTTAGAGAACGCGTCGCTCGGCCTCCTCGCAGTTTAGCAAGCGGAACGCTGTCCATCGGATGCTGGCTGTGCTTGGTACAACTCTGCACGTAAGCGATGAAGGTGACACCACTGGTCTAGGAAGAGGCTGATTGGCGGCGGTGATGGGAGTCAGACCCCCCCACCCCACCGATCAGATATTGTGATAGGCCATCACTAACAAAATCCCAGACATCACCTTTTAAACCAACATGCTAAATGGTGTCTGGTTAAAAGGCTCCGAATATTCCAGACCCCGGTTAAAAATGCCCTGATATTTTGTGTCCGCAGGTCGGCGCCGTGTATCTGAGGTGACCTTTCTAGTCTGCAAGGGTTGGGTGAGGAGAACAGTAAATGTCTCAGTTGCAGGCTTTGTCCTGACTTCTGAAGAAGAACCGCTGATGACCTAGTTTACGGCGTGCGGGCGACCTGTCTCTGTGTATTGTCTGCCCCGGCAGAGGGAAGTGGCCGTGCTTCAGTGTTTATGGTCCCATGAGAAATCTTGACTAAGGACGTCTGAGAAAGCGGAGCAACTCGTTTAGAGCAGAGAGGACGGGAAGATTACATTTTATCCACAAGTAATTGTCACATGAACGGTCGGCGCCCATTAAGCCTTCGTGAACCTAAATAACCGAGTCACTTGTGTGGACTATTTTCCATAAATAGTAAATCCTCGGTACAGTGTTATCATCGGAAAAAGTCCCTTCAGCCACAGGGACGCTATATCCACCAAGGAATTTCATGTCTCCCAAGATTGATTATTTTTTTAGTTTTATTTAATTTTTTTTACTTTTAGTCCTTATTTAAGTTAGAGGTAGAGAGATAAAGGTATTTATTTTACTCAGATCTTTCTGTTTGGCTGCATTTTAGCTCGATTTAACGAGTGCGGAGAAAATGCACATCAGATCTGCACGAATTTCTGTGCTGAGTTATGTGCATTTGTGTAGCATGTCCACTCCAAAATCCGCAATGTCCGACAGCGTTTTTTGGTGTGGATTTGATGCGGTTTTGCCGCAGATCTCGCCCTTCCATTAAAAAGGGTGAAATCTGCACCTAAAACTGCAAACATAATTTGGAAATCCGCAATGCAGGTTAATTTCTGTGCCTTTTTTTTTTTTTTTTCTGGTACTGGACTACGCTGCAGTTTTTCTGCACGGGAATCCACTCTGAAAAAAAGCACATATTCCGCAACGTGTCCAGGTGGCCTGACTACAGCTTGGCTACAGTGCTTGCAGGGAGTCTGAGGTAGTCTGAGACACGCCCCCTGTCTCGTCATTGGTCCAGGCTGCTGCACACGCCTTCCCCCCCCCCCCCAGCAGTTCTGCCCCTTCTGATTGGCTGCTGTGTGTAAACACAACCATATCACAGGCTCATGGAGATCTGATTTGTATTACAGACTGCAGATTACTAACCCACCAGAGAGGAAAAGCATATGATCAGAATCCTGCTGCAGCTGTTTGGGGAGGAGGACTCTGTGGTTGGACCTCTGTCGTACCTTCCCTGGTGCTGCTGACTGGTTTTGGTGCATGTTTGCCAGTCACGGGCAAGTTTAGACTGGCATTACAAACCAGCTCGTCCTGTTCCGAAACTAGGAAATGATCCGGATGAGCAAAGTACAGAAACTAGACTGTATAATCCTTAACGTCGCAGTATACGCGGAGGTACGGTCTAGATGTTCGGGTTTAGTAGGTGCAGTGGAGAACGAGGGGTTAGGCTGCGTTCACATCTCTGTCAGAGATGATCCAGTATAGATGCTAGGTGTCAGCTGGAAAAAGAAAACGCTGCGGTATTTGTCCTGGCGAAGCACGCCATTTATGCCGGGAAGCGGCCGGGTCACTGTCGGACCTCATTACAGTCAATGGGGATCCAGCGGTGAACTTGTGAATCTGGCAATGCCGGATCCGGTGAACTCCGGCAGGCTGTTTCTCTGCCGTAAACGTTGATTGGAGATGTGAACGCGGCCTTTAAAGGGGTTTTGCAAGATTTTAGAACTGAGGACCTGTCATATCCTAGGTTATCAGTATCTGATCGGTGGGGGTCTGAAAACTGGGACCTCTGCTCATCAGCTGTTTAGGAAGGCAGCGGAGCCCGCAGTAGCACTGTGGCCTCCTTGAAGCTTTCCCTAGGCCATAGACATCACGTTCATCGGTCACATGAACTAGGCGCAGCTCTGCCCCATTGAAGTGAATGGGACTGAGTGCAATACCAAGCCCAGCCACTATACAGTGTACGACGCTGTGCTTAGTGAGCTGAGAGAAGGCCTCAGCACGAGGACCAAAAATCTCAGAAGACCCTTTTAAGTATCGCAGCAATTCAGTTATTGTAGAATGAAGACAGTGAATTTTAGCACACTTCGAACTTTAAAGAGGTTGTACAGCGGCGTATTATTGATTACCTGTTCTCCGGAGAGGTCATAAATATCTTCTGACTCGGACACTTGAAGGGGATGTAGCAGTTTATGTGCATGTCGTCTCTATTTTAGCGGCGGCGCAGTGTAATTACTACTTCTTCTCCCTCCCATTGTAATTACTCTGCACTGTCGCTACAAAGGAGACTCTGCGCAGGTAAAATGTGAAGAAAAAGCAACCCTCGCATGGGCGCTTCGGCCCCTTCACACAGCTGATCGGCGGCGGTGCCGATCTGATACCGGTGACCTATCTTGGGTTGATTTGTATTACGCCGCTGTCCAACTCCGTTCAAACAAAGCAGATTATTTTGCAGTACAGTAAGGCCATAACTGGTATAATATATGCAGTACGGGGGCTCAGGGATCAGCAATCTCCGGCACTCCAGCTCTTCTGAAACTACAACTCCCAGAATACTCCTTTCACTCCTATGAGAGTTAAAAGAACGGCTGAGTAAGTGTGCATGCTGGGAGTTTTACAGCAGCTGGAGTGCTGATCCCTGGGATAGGTGGGTTAAAGATTGTCTTTGCTTCAGTCCCTATGGAGGGGTGGTATACAGAACAAAGCGTAGGGGCTGCTTTTACACAGTCAGCGTTTGGTCAGAACAGGAGCAAATCTTCCATAATACCTTATCTCTGTGTAGGACCCGCTCGCTGAATGAATGTTTGTTTCCAATAATTGGCCCGTGGGAATGTGCCACCGGTCACCCGACTAACAAGCAAACCCTCGGATCTTGTGGCACAGTCACGCGCTGCTTGCAAACAATTAATCTGTACGGGGATGAATGATCTCAGTAGTGGTCACTTGGCCCCGTACAGAGGGGATGATTGCTGCATGCAAATGCAGCTTTACTGTAGCCAAGTGATAGGGAAAGAACTGTGCGTTCCCAACCATTGGCCTCTGAATCTGCCCATGTAAGGCCTCCTACACATGTCAGTGAATCACCAACACTTGCCGCTCACATCTCCATTGACTTTAATGTGTGTACTCGCACATAGCTGCTTGTCCATGGACACCACGGAAGCATGCCCCATTTTTAAATCCCTCGCGCACAATATAGTCTATGGGTGTGTGAAAACGACGGACTCCACATGGATGCCATCTATGTTTTGGGTTGTAGTTTTCATAGATCATTGATAGGAGATGCTCTGGAAATGTATTTTTCAGCCTAGCAATGTCCTTGGAATACAGACGACGTGCAGATCAAACGCGGATCCTTCACGGACATCTTCACGGATGAACCACTGACGTGTGAAAGAGGCCTAAAAGGGACCTACGGATTCCAGAGGAAATGCTGCCGGACTAACCCCATTTAAAGGGGTTCTCCACTTTTTCTATATTGATGACCTATCCTCAGGATAGGTGATCCATACCAGATCGTCGAGGGTCTGACACCGATCAGCTGTATGAAGAGACTGCAGCGTTCGCATGAGCGCTGCATTCTCTTTACGTGCTCACCATCGACATTGCAGCGGCGAGCAATGTAATTAAGCTCTTCCGTCCCATTGACTTCAATGGGACAGTTCTGTCCTGTTCAAGTGAATAGGAGGGAGCAGTCCCATTGAAGTGAAGCTGTAATTACACCTGCGAGCAGGAAAACAGAGAAAAGAACGCAGAGCTTGTATGAGCGCTGCTTTCTCTTCGTATAGCTATTGCTTGCAGTCGGGCCCCTGCCCATCATCAAAATAGGAAAAGCGGAGATCTCTTTAAATGGGACTGATCCTTGTGCAAATCATTGGCACATCAAACTGCGCATCCGCAGCAGAAAAGCCTCGTCCTCGAATTTCATCTGCAGATCTTCTCACGCACGCCCTGTTTTACCCGTTGCAGCCAGTTACCCCGCCGGGTCTGTTTTTTTCCAGGTCACTTTAAGGAATGAAATCTTGCTGTGGTTTATCAGACTTAGGTGTGTGAACCCTTTCTCTGTCTTGAATCTCTGACCCACCTTATTTCGGTTGCATACGTTATATTTTATTTGCTTTTCTCGTTCGACCGGTTGAGTAAGTGGTTGCACAATGTGTCACTAAAGCAGAATCCGACTCATTAAAGCCTCACGGGGCGAGCATCATTAATAACCGTGAGCAGAGCACAAGCCGGTCATTGTGCTGGAGCGGTGACGTCAGCCTGTCCTGGATGAATTACACGTCATTGTGCTAAAACCTTGCAGAATATCCACTATCGGTTTTCCCACGCTGCTTTTGCCGGCTCATGGGCTTATAGACGTGCTTTTTTATGTAGCCTGGTTAAGCTCGTATTGATGTCTGAGTTCCTATAATCCACCTCGCTGAGGTTCTTGTAGATAATCGCTGACAGATCATGGGACTCCTATGGAGGATGGAAATTCTGCCCACGACGCAGAGGCTGAACTCGAATGTCCTCTTCTCCGGTCTCTGTACTGTTTTTAGGTTTGAGGAGCTCGCCACTTACATGGTACATCTCTCAACAGCAGCGATGCCCAACCTGGGGCCCTCCAGCTGTTGCAAAACTACCTCTCCCAGCATGCCTGGACAACCTATAGCAGGGCATGGTGGAAGTAGTAGGTTTGCAACAGCTGGAGTGCCGCAGGTTGGGCATCACTGCTATAGAGGTTGCTGGCCTTGTAAAAATCCAAGGCCATTAACAGAATATTAGAGACCCATGCTGCTTGTCATATGGGAGGAAACAAACACTTGCTTGTTGCCAGGGTCTTGATCGGTGGTGGTCCGACTACTGAGACCCCATGAGTTCCAAAGCTGTTTAGACACATTAGATGTCTATCAGATGAACCCACCAATTTCAGCCAGACTGGCTGACTATCTAAGGTGTGTAGGGATGATGTTAGGAAGGATAGTGATCGGGCTGTTCGATTTTCAACATGCCTGATCCTTTTCTTCTTGGGGAGATAATCTTCTCATCTCCACATTGACTGCACATGAATGTGTACAGTGGGGGTTAGGTAATAAAGCGTTCCGCCTCAGCTTCTGTCTCGTGTATGGCCGCCCTCAGAACGGAGGGGTCACAGTGTTTGTCTAAGGGCTCAGGCACACGAACGTGCCGTGTGTTGCGGTCCACAAAACACGGATGCCTCCCGTATGCATTCTGCAATTTGCGGAAAGAGCTACCCATTATAGAAATGTCTATTCTTGTCTGTTAACCACGAAAGAATAGGACATGTTTTATTTTTTTGCAGGGCCATGGAACAGAGCAACGGATGCGGGTACTGCACGGAGTGCTGTCCGCTTCTTTTGGGGCCCCGTTGAAGTGAATGGGTCCACATCTGAGGCGCAAAAAATGCTTCTCATATGCGGAACCAAACAACGTTCGTGTGCGTGAGCCCTAAAAGGGAAGGACAATCATTCCTGAGATTGAATTAGACCAGACAACATCTGCATGGAGATCGTATGTTCTCCCCATGTTTTTGTAGGTTTCCTCCCATATTACAAAAAAACACACCGATGGGGATAGCCCTTCAAATGCACTTTATATAGTTGGCATGCAGATTTTATCCCAGAATCTGCAGTTTTGCAGAGATCATTTGCTAGGATGGGAATAGGAAAATGATTCTCATACCTGCTACGTACTCGTGTGGTTTGTAATCTCTGAAGAACAGATGTGACTATGACATGGATTCAATCGGAGATTGTACTACATCAAATATTTTCTCCCATTGGTACTTACCAGTCCATATGTCCCATAGGCTGGAATGGAGAGCAGTGTTTAACCCCTTACCTTCTCTTTTCTGGGGTCGGATCTTCTCCCCCTAGGTTCACATACTAACACCGTTCCTTCTCACTTTGTTTTTTTGTAGACCGTCGAACATGGATTTCCTCACCAGCCTAGTGCCCTGGGGTTCAGCGACTCGCTACGGCTCATGGCAATTGGGACCCGTTCTGGAGCCATCAAAGTGTATCCTTTTGTAGTTTCTGAATTGTCGTGTCTGAATTAGTGTTTAAAAAAATATATATATTTAAAAAAAAGACATTTTATGGAACGTCTGGCCTATAATCGAACAGTCCTATCCTATTTTTTGGGTTGACAAGGTGACTAAAAAATGGCGAATTGGGGGCGTGGCCAGCAGCCAAGATGGCTGGACGTGTTTGAGAGGAGCTCCGTGGCTAGCGCTACAGAACAGGACAAATCCTGATGAACAACAGCCATTTAATGCCAAATTAGACCCCTGGCTGAGCCCTGCTGCAAATAGAAGCGAGCGCATAGCAGACTCGCCCTCCATGGAGCACAGAGAGAGCCAGGTCGCGTGTGCCGCGAGAGAAGTCTGCGCAGTGGACCTGCAGTGCGGTGAGAAACAAGGAGGAAAAGAGTCCAGCCAAACTCGCAGCCCCCTTCAGTTTCCCGCCAGCCGGCCATCTTATCGGCTCCTCTATAGCGCTAGGGGGGGTGGAAGGAGCTCAGATCAATAAAAGCTCCTGCTTCAACAGTGCTTTCAGAACCCCCCCCTGTATAACCCAGTACAGCCACAGCCTTCTGTGTAAAGTCACTACAGATGCAATCGCAGAGTGCCTGACCCTATATACAGATTATTGTTTCGCCTATAGGAGCACAAGACAACTCCAGGAAAATATCCTCGGACTTCACTGGCAGCTTTATTATATAAGAAAATAAATTGCGCTTCCCAAAACCCCTAGAATCAGTTTCACCTATTGCTTGCACGCCTGCTACTATCCTGATATAACAATGGGGCCGCAAAAAAACACACAGCGCCACCGAAAACTTGCGAAAATTTGCTAGACAACCAGATGAGGGTGCGCGGTCACCTCTACCGCTGCGGAATATGCACACCAGGGCTAGCACTGCACCAGATTTATCGGCCCCTATAACTTCCTCTGAGGAGAATCATAATGAGCTCACTCTTACCCTGGGTTCAGACCTGAGCGTTCTAAAAACGCGCGTTTTACGCGCGTATTTCAGCGCGTTTTTGCAAATAGGAAACGCGCGTAAAACGCGCGTTCTTGTGATTGACTACTGTGGTGTCAATCACAAAACGCGCGTCAAACGCCCCAAAAGAAGCTCAAGTACTTGTTTATGCGTTGGGCGTTTTACAGCGCGTTCAAACGCGCTGTAAAACGCTCAAGTGTGAACCACTCCCATAGGGATGCATTGGTTTTAATCTGTTGAGCGTTTTACAGCGCGTTTGAACGCGCTGTAAAACGCTCAGGTGTGAACCCAGGGTTAAACAAGTACCGGCCCAAATCCTGGAAGCCATTACCGCCTGTAAGACATCTCTCACAGGGAAACTAGAGGAAGTCAAGATTGGTCTGGGAGTATGGCGCCAAGACCTGCATAACCTGCGAGAAAGAGTTCAACACGCTGAAGAGCGTATATCACACATAGAAGATGCTACTGCCACTGTTACCAGATCCATATCTGACCTTAACGCCAAAGCGGAGCTCTGGAAGCAGAAAGCAGATGACTTCGAAAATAGGCTATGTAGAAACGACATTGGAATCATCGGCTTGCCTGAAAGAGCAGAAGGCCGCACACCGGATGAGTTTATAGAAAAATGGATGAAAGAACTTTTTCCGGATGTGGATTTCTCTCCGGCATATGCGGTAGAAAGGGCTCCCAGAGGACCAGCAAAACCTCCCCCGCTATGGGCCCCACCCCGGCTCATGCTTGCAAGGTTTCTTAACTACAAAGATAGGGACAGGTTACTGGCTCTAGCCAGAAGACTGCAAGAAATTTAAATATGACAACATCAGGGTCTTCATCTTTCCCGATTTTTCCATGGAATTGCAGAAACAACGCGGCACTTTCATGGATGTCAAGAGACACCTGAGAGAAGCCAACATCTCTTACTCTATGGGCTATCCTGCAAAGCTCAGAGTGGTGGACAGCAACAGAGTGGTCTTCTTTACCTCTCCTGGAGAAGTCTTTGAATGGCTGGCCCTACGGCGAAGATCTCCAAGACTCTGAGACTCTCGGCATTATCTAGGGACTGGTCACCAGATGACGTCAACGGACTGGTTTGGCTTAATTGATATGTTTCAGAGATATTTAATTGTAGCCTCTACTTTAGCTAATGACATAGGGCCTAATACCTGTACACATACACTTAAATGGATACACCATTACTGTAGCCGCAGCCCGCATGCTTCTGCCAATCATCATCGTAGGCAGAGGCATCCCGGATTTACTGGCCACTAGTCTGGATTAAGAAGCTACTCCAGACCTAACACTACATTTACAGAACATACTTTGTTACGGAATCTAGGTTGTTTTTCTGGTTTTATGATAATTATGTTTTATCAGTTAGTTACAGTTATTCATGTAGCACTGTTACACACTACTACACCCACTGCAATATGCTCCTCTCCTGACAACACATGTTTGCCTTGGAAAATCTTACCGTGGAATGTCAGGGGACTCGGTATGCCACAAAAGAGATCTATAGTGCTTGCCTTTGTTAGAAATTCTAGCCCACAAATTCTGTGTCTCCAAGAGACACATCTTATCCCCAACACTTCTCGAGTCCTAAAGAAGCCTTGGGTTTAGTAGGCCGCACGTTCCTATCACGCCTCTTCTTCAAGAGGGGTGTCCTTGTTGATACACAAACAACTGCGCTGGGAGGTAAAAGACCTAGTCATTGATTCAGAAGGCAGATATGTCTTTGTTCACTCTCTTATTGACCAAGATAATCTAAATGGGAGACTTAAATATAATATATGTTAGACCCTTCTTTAGATCGCTTTTTAGATGCGGCGGACCCGACAGGTGTAGGGAGTCTCTTGCTACTCAACGGGTTCCTATTCCTAACTGAATTTAGATGGTTTGACCTCTGGAGGCTAAATATCCCAGAGATAAGGGTGTACTCCTGCCACAATGGTAGTCACAACTCTCTAACCCGGATAGACTATATGTTAGGCAATAGGATAGTGATGATAAATTTTCGCTCCATATTATACTTACCTAGGTCCTAGGTACTCTAATACATAGTGTTCCCTCAATAATGTATAGAATGAGTATACATATACCCGTTCTGGCTGAATCTTCTGGGCTCAGCGGATGGGATCTCTTGTCAACTGAACGAGTTTTTGAAAACGCATGAAGATGAGCCCAATCTGGCCCTTATGTGGGACACCTTAAAGGCGTTTCTTCGCGTCTTTCATTCCAGCATATCCTATATATATAAAAAAAAAAAAGACACTAAACTCTCGGAGACTGAGCTGGAATCTCAGTGTACTACAATGGAGCAGCAATATATCCACCACCCGACTGATGGTAACAGGACTGCTTGGCTCCAGGCGGGCAGGCAATACCTAGCGATACTTAAGGACAAAGCAGATAGGAAACTGTTTTTTATGAAACAATCAGCGTTTGAGCTGGGTAATCAATCGGCTAAATTACTGGCTCAGCTAATCCGCCACGACTCACCCTCTTCAGCAGTATTAGCAGTCAGGGACTCTGCAGGGCAAGAACTCTGCACTCAGGAAACAATTATCCACACATTTACACAATTTTACCAAGATCTATATAGATCCAGCATAACAGCATCTGAAGCAGAGAGAGCCACGTATTTAGAAGGCATATCCCTCCCTAAACTTACTATACCACAAAGGGCCCAATTAGATCAACAAATTTTCCTGGAGGAAATAATTCGAGCCATATCAGACCTTGATAACGGGAAATCTCCTGGCCCAGATGGGCTCCCCAAAGAAGTATATGCCAAATATGTGGAGCTGCTAGCCCCCAAATTGTTATCCACCTTTCACTCGGCCTTGGAAATGGGGCGCTTGCCCGACTTATTTATGGTAGCCACTATAATACTTTTACTTAAACCTGATATAGAAACCGTAGAATGCAGTTTCTATAGGCCCATACCATTGCTAAATGTGGGCTACAAAATCCTGATCAGAATTTTGGCCACTTGCCTCAATCGGGTAATTTTGTCACTGGTTCACGAAGACCAAACAGGTTTTATGCCAGGGAAGTCCACTACTGAGAATATCAGACGGGTTCAGGTAGTTACACAGGGGGGGCTATTCCCTGAATGCGGATTGGGCCCTGGCCTCATTAGACACCGCCAAGGCAGTTGATTCTATAGAATGGGCTTATTTGCTTGGCTGCCTGCGGGGTTTTGGGTTTGGTCCACAGGTCCTCAGATGGATTACTATCCTGAATAGCAGCCCGGTAAGCAGGCTACTGATAAATGGGGAATTATCAGAAAGCTTCCCTCTTCACAGAGGAATGAGACAGGGCTGCCCCTTGTCACCATTCTTGTTTGCCTTGAGACACTGGCAATTAGAGTGAGGGGTAGCAACAACATAACTGGAGTGACCATGGGAGAGAGAAAGGTCCGTATAGGACTATATGTTGATGATATGATCCTATACCTGTCCTCACCTGATACATCCTTCGCAATGCAGTGGCTTTGATAGATGAACTTGGGGAGTTGAACTCGGGCCTAAGAATTAACTGGGAGAAATCAGTTTACATGCCCCTGGTAAGGGCAGACTGGACAGGTCCTTCCCATGTGGAACGGCTAAAGGTGGTAGACACAAGTACCTAGGGGTAAATATCACTGAACGACATTTCCAGGCCCTGTCACTCAACATCTACCCTTTAACTGATCATATACGGAGCAAGCTTCAAAGCTGGAAGACATTGCCTATTTCGGTGGCAGAACGTATTAACCTAATTAAAATGATTATACTCCCCAAGGCTATTTAAGCTTTTTAACTCTCAGAGGTACACATACCCAAATCAGTGTTCAAAGAAATATATTCCCTGACTAGAGTTTTTATTTGGTGCAGACCCCGCGCTAAACTTAGCTTAGATACACTAAAACACCCAAAAGCAGAGGTAGGTATGGCGCTACCGGACTATTAAATATATTACCTAGCCGGTCAGCTGAGGCTCAATAGTACCTGGTATCCAACTGAAGACCTGCCCATCTCGGAGTACTTTTTAAAACTTTACCTAAATTGCTACACACTATGGTCAATTTTGGAAGTGCCCCCTAAATTCCAGAAACCACTTGCTGCTGCACAAATTGGCTCAAAAGGTCTGGAAAGAGCCTAAATCATTGTCCTAATTCAAAGAGGTTGTCTCCGATATACCCCTGTGGGTCAGCCAATCGTTGCCGGCTATGTAGGTGGTTATGGCGGCGGACAAATGGCGATCGGCAAGGGTCAAAACCCTTGGAGATATTCATGATCAGGGAGTGTTAATGACGTTTGAGGCACTATCACAGAAATATAACATTCCCCCGTACCCACTTCTCATATTTACAACTCAGATCTGCCATACAGAGTAAATTCCCGAACACCAGCACCACGCTCTCGAAGTACCCATTCATAGGAGTTGTTAAAACTCAGGGCCCCAGAGGACTAGTATCAGTAATCTACTCACGCTTAGTACATGCGAAGGTCAGTACCAATCCCCTCAGAGTAATAGACAAATGGAAAAGACTGATACCCACACTTACAGAAGAATCCATAACGGTTTTATTGGAATCACATTTACAAGTGTCACCAGCACGCAATAATAAAATAATCCAGCTTTACGTCATTCATCAGACATATCTCACACCAACTAGGCTATATAGAAAGGGTAGGACACATCCACGGCATGTCCACGGTGTGGGGAACTGGAGGCGGACTCCTGGCACATGATGTGGCGATGCAGCCCGATTGCTAGATTCTGGAAGGAGGTGACTGCCTTTCTTTCCAATTTACTGCCAGTTCAGGTAGCTTGCACCCCTGAGGTTTGCCTTCTAGGAATACTTAATGAAGATAGCTGGGATCATTACTTGACGACATTCTTGAGGGAGTTGCTATTTATGGCACGTAAATGTATTGTTCTGAGATGCTACAGCCCCAATACACCGAACTTGTCCATGTGGAAATTGCAGATAAAACATATATAGTGTTGGTGTTTAAACACTGCAATAAACCTCAAAAATTTGACAAGGTCTGGGGCCTGTGGTGCGGGTCAGCCCACACTCTGTACTCGACCTCGAGAGTACGGCAAGCGTTATCATCAGCTCGAGGATCCGTGGCTCAGTCTGTTTAGTGGGGCCACCTGAATGTATTGTATAGTGCAGTGCAGTGGGAGACTAAAGAAATTGCTGTCAAGGAATCTTTCTTTGTTGTACTATGATATGTAACAGGAGTGTATGATGTCGATGTTGTTTCTCTTCTTTTAATAAGAGTTCAAAAAAAAAAAAAAGGCGAATTGCCCTCCCACCCCTGTTACGGCGTTCACCACATAGGAGATGGTTTTTAAATATTTTAATAGTTTGGAATTTTCGGATGTGGCGATATGTAATCTTTGTTGCCTGCAGCTTCCAATTAGTACATGAAAAAAGGAGTTGTAGTCCAGCAATTCAAATCCCAAATCGGCCTTCGGCTTCTTTATTGAGGTGAATGCAATACAAGTCACAGCATAGCTTCCATAGTCCGTCCACACAACGTCTACGTGTTTCGATCTAAACGCGTAGACGTTGTGTGGACTGACTATGGAAGCTATGCTGTGACTTGTATTGCATTCACCTCAATAAAGAAGCCTAGAGCTGATTTGGGAGTTGAATTGCTGGACTACAACTCCTTTTTTCATGCATCGTTGATCGGGTACTCACCGTGAAGTCCATGCAAAAGGGATTAACATTAATGTTATGCATGCAGGTGAGCTGGATTTGATCTTGTTTTACGCTTCCCATTATTACACTGCTCTTCAGCCCTTCACAAACAGCCTTTCTTTTCTTACCTCCAAAAATGTCACATTTTGACTCCTCAGTCCAGAGCCCCTGCTGCCATTTTCCTGCATAGTTGACTGGAAACAAGGCCAAGTGATTCAACTGCGCACAAAAACATAGGAACCTGGGTGCAGAAAAATGAGAAAAACCTCCCTGCCGAGTTCCTTTCTCTCGGCATGTGCACCTAGAAGACCTGATGCCGTTCTGAAGGCAGAGGGCGGTCGCACCAAATATTGATTGGATTTCCATTTCTCTTTCTTCATTCGCTTTGCCTTTTGTTAATTGATAAGAATAAACTATTATCCCTTCTATTTCTGAGAGCATTCTTACTCTGCAGCATTTTTTTCCCCCACACCTGCCTAAAACATTTGCACAGTGCTGTGTATACAGTATATACTTTAATTCCCTCTCCTTTCCAGTCTGTATTTTCTTTAAGCCCGTGTTTCCATCAGATATGGCTGCCCTGGTGTGGAGTTCATGAACTTGCATGAACAGAATAACGCAGTGATAAAGATCAGCTTTGTTCCAAACCAGGTGAGAGATTTAGGTTTGATTTGGCCAAACCTGCATGTCGCTTCTCTTGGAAGAAGCGGTCGCCCTCTGTA
>CM065594.1:251352472-251397669 GCA_033119425.1 Bufotes viridis | reverse complement strand
TAGGCACTGCCACAAGAATTCAGGGCCAGACTTGATGCCCAGCCTGTCACCAAAGAGGAGGGATGTACAGAGAGCATGGGGCTTGCATTAGTGGTGCTCCTAGCACTACAGCCAGCCCCTTGATGCTCCAAATAGGTAATTTACAAAAATCTAAAAATTTATATATCTCAGCAACTATTAAAGGGGTTTTCTGACTTTTGTGTACTGATGACTTATCCTCAGGATCAGTATTTGATCGGCGATGAGCACTGCCACCTCCTCACAGCTTACCAAGTACAGCACAGTACATTGTATAGCTTACTCATGCTTTGTACAGCAGCTAAGCCCCATTCCTTGAATGGGACTGATCCAGGGGGATTGGGGAACTCAAAGTGGCCCTGGAAAAATACTAAAAGTGGCCCCGTTTGTCAGGTTGGGTTTAAATTGATTGGAGAGCAGGGCCAGCAATACTATATTGTGGCACATTTTACCACTCCAAGATCACAGAAATATAGTGGCCAATATGGGGGAACTGCTCAGACCCCAAACACTGTAGCGTGTTTCTCTTTGGGGGAGCAGTCCCATCGCATGTGGACCGCAGCAAACGACCATCCCCAGCAAAAAATGCGTACAATGGAGGATGCCGGCGCGGACCACATGCACAACAAAGGCATCCTACACAAAACGGAGCATTGTGCGGATGAAATATATAAATATATTTGTCCTGCTATGCGGTTGTGTGGATGCTTGGCTGCGAGCAGTATTCCATCACCTTCAGACCGTGTTCACACAATAGTTAGCGTAGTGGTAGGACCCCATGCCATGCTGAGTGACCGTGACGTGGTGCATGAGGGGCTCCGATGTGTTCCTGACAGGAATATATTGGCAAAAGTCTCCGCTTTAATATCTGCTTGTTTGACTAGCTAGTATAGTCAGTGGCATATCCGTTTGGTACAATTTTTTTTCTGTGATTTACATTTTACCACTCCAACAAAGCTAAATGCCACAGTCATCACAAAATACATCCCTAAAAACTTCCACTGGCCGGCCCCCTGGGCATCGGCCCACCGGGAGATTTCCCTGTAAGATCTATGGCCAGTGCTCCCCTGGACTGAGCTGTGCCTAGGCTACATGACCAATCAATGTGGCGCCACTGATTTAGGATAAGCAGCAAGAAGGCCTAGTCGCTTACTGGAGTGCCGGTGCCTTCTCAGCTGATCGGCAGGGGTCCCCTGTTTCCAGAGAATAGGTCATCAGGTATCAGAAAGTCAGAAAACCCCTTTAACTCTATAGAGAAAGGGAATATATAATTCTACTCAACATAATGAACCCTGTGCCTGGTTTAATGAGGTTGATCATGCTGACAAGGATTCTTTTCAGTAAGAGTAGTGAAACTGTGGAAGGCCCTATGTCAGCATTCATAAAAGGGCTAGACTCTTATCTAATAGCAAATGACATTTAGCTAATAATTAAGCTAACAAGGTCGGTATGATTCGTCTGAAAAGGTTGAACTTAATGACCCTGTGTGTAACTAACTATACTTATCTCCTACTGGAAGACAGGGACCTATGTACTGGAACCAGGTCACCTACCAACCTCACACTTGGACACCTGGCAATGTTTGTAAAACTAACCTGGCCATTTATTACCAGGCCTCTGGTAGTTGGTGAAGAAGTATTTATCGTATATCATAAATGGATTTAATTGTTAAGCAGTGAAAGTTGTACAGTAGTCTACGGGAGAAAATCTGACAGTTGTGCTGAGGTAAGTACGCTTGCCAAAGTGATAGGAACGTGTAACTGGAGAAAGGTCCCCTCAGGTTGTCACTGCCCAAATGAATGTACATATGATAGAACAGCAAGTTCCAAGAGACTTCACGTCACACGTGGAGGGTATAAGTGTTCTGAAGGGTGAGTTTGTACTGCAAATATTGCTGAAAACACAAACATCAGGGGTTCACTCATCCCATCCTGTTTATAGATCATTAATAATCACAGAATGCTACTATGGTTCCGAGCACAAACAGACACGAAAAAGGCTTCAAATGCTTTCCGAGATTCATTGTTAGCCGAGCTGGATTTGGAGGCTTGAACATCATCATGTTTGGTTCTTTATGGTCTATACTGTGTATAAAACCATTTAGAAATCAGAAGACATAACGTCATTTAGTCAATTGTGGGCATATTACACGTCCTAATATCTACACTTGCCCAGTTTTATTTTTTATTTTGCTGAATTATCGCTTTCACATCAAATGCCTACTACCACCAGTGGTGTGGCAGGGTTCTCCGGGAATAAGAAAATGTTATTAAATATGAATTTATGATAACATATTCCCAAATACCATTCCATTAGTTATAATGGCTCGCTTTGCAGGGAGCAATCATTGGGAGAAATAAAATGGCCGCTTGTCCTATCATTACACACAAACCTATCCTAATCACACAGCAGGAGATTCCTCACAACACTGAGGCAAAGAGCTGCCTCATCCTCTCTCCTCTCTGCTCTGTGTCAGTATACAGCTGATAAGATATTCAGCTTAATCTCTGTAAGAATGGAGGTCAGTGAGGAGACATGAAGTACAGAGGGAGGGTGGATAATGAGCAGCATGCTATATAGTCTCCATTACCACAGCCCACAGTCTGTCCTGTCAGTCCTGTCTGACTTCCATGTCTCCTCATGAACTCCATTCCTACAGAGATTCAGCTGAACATCTTCTCATCTGTATTCGAGGATCATAATCCTGACAAGAAAGAGAGGAGGAGGAGGCAGTTCTTTAGCTCAGTGATGGGAAGTAACTTGTCCTGCTGTGTGATTAGGACAGATTTTGTGTGTACTAACAGAACGGCGGCCATTTTGTTTCCCTGATGATTGCTTCCTAGACAACATGAGCCATTATAAATAATGAAAGGTGTGGAATATATTTATTATAAAGTAATATTTAAGTATTTTCATTATCTTAATTCTGAGTGAACCCCTTTAAGGGGTTGTTTCACCTCAGACAATGGAGGCATATCGCTAGGTGCAGGTCCCACACCCATCTCCAAAATGGAGCCCCGCAAAGTGGTGGCTGTCCGTCACCACCAAGCGCTCTCCCATAGAAGCGAATGGGAACGCACTGTGTGTGACCGGCCACTAGCGCTGGCTGGCCCCGTAGAAATAAATGGAGGGCGACTGAGCATGCGCAGTGTACCCCCACCACTTTCGGGGCTCCGTTTCGATGTGGGTGCAGGTCCCAGCGGTGGGACCCACACCTATCGAGACAATGCGGGCATATCGGTAGAATTGTCTGAGATGAGAAAAACCCCTTTGAGTGTAGGGGTCCCAGCAGTCACAGCTGCAAACCGCAAGGCCCCCTTACCACACTAAGGCTGATTGTTCTTGTTCAATCTCCTTTCTGATCCCCTCTGATGTTTGGCGGCCAAAGTATCTTAACTCCTTCCTGACATGGTGATTTTCCATTTTTGCTTTTCACTCCTGCCTTCCTGGAGCCATAACTTTTTATTTTTCAGTTTTTTTTTGTTGGGCTAAGTTGTACTTTTCTAATGGCACCATTTTATATGGCATATGTGGGAAGCTAGAAAAATTCCAAAATGAGGTGTGAATTTTGAAAAATGCAATTCTGCCATAGCTTTATAGGTTTTGTTTTTACAGAGTTCACTATATAGTAAGAATGACCTTCCTACTTTATTCTCCAGATCAGCATGATTACATCGATACCAGTTTATTTCTTTTTTCTTGTGTTTTAACCCTTAGGATACCGGAGTTTTTTTTTCGCTTTTATGCTGTTTTTCTTCCCTATTTTCCTTGAGCCATACCCTTTTATATTTCCAGTCACATAGCTGTTTGAGGGCTTATTTTTGTGGACAGGTTGTACTTTCTAATGCCACCATTAATTATGGCATAACATGTAGTGGGAAGCACTAAATAAATTCCAAATGGGGGAATTGGGAAAATGCAATTCTCCACCGTTTTACGGGCAAACTGACCCATGCTCTTCATTTTCATGGGGTCAGTATGATTACAACGACACCCCATATGTATAGGTTCTTATGTCTAAATATTGTAAAATAAATTTAAACTTTGAATTTATTTATTTTTTACATCACCATATTCTGACCCCCATAACTTTTTTACACTTATGTTCACTGAGCTGTTTAGGCCTATTTCTGACCAATCAAATCAGTAGTTTTTATTGATACCATTTGAGTGTAAAGTACTTTGATCACATTTTACATTTTTTTGGTAAGAGAAGCAATGAAAATGGTAAATTGTCCATTTTATCTCTTTCGCTACGCATTCACCTGCATTGAATTTTTTCTATTTCAAATATAATACATAAATTATGTTTTTTAACTCACTTAACCCCTAGCTTAAACACTTCTAATGACCAGACCACTTTTACACTCGCACTACACTACTTTCACCGTTTATTGCTCCATCATGCAACTTACCACCCAAATGAATTTTACCTCCTTTTCTTCTCACTAATAGAGCTTTCATTTGGTGGTATTTCATTGTTGCTGACATTTTTACTTTTTTGCCATTAATACAAATTTAACGAAATTTTTGCAAAAATGACATTTTTCACTTTCTGTTGTAAAATTTTTCAAAAAACTACATTTCTATATAAATTTTTCTCTAAATTTATTGTTCTACATGTCTTTGATAAAAAAAGTCCAATAAGTGTATATTTATTGGTTTGGGTAAAAGTTATAGCGTTTATAAACTATGGTGCAAAAAGTGAATTTCTGCATTTTGAAGCAGCTCTGACTTTCTGAGCGCCTGTCATGTTTCTTCAGGTGCTAGAATGTCAGGATAGTATAAATACCCCCAAATCACACCATTTTAGAAAGAAGACACCCTAAAGTATTCGTGGAGGGGCATGGTGAGTTCATGTATCATTTCATTTTTTTTCACAAGTTAGCGGAAAATGACACTTTCTGAGAAAAAAAAAAAAAGTTTCAATTTCTGCTAACTTCTGGCAAAAAAAAAAGAAATCTCAGACGGACTCACTATGCCCTCAGTGAATACCTTGGGGTGTCTACTTTCCAAAATGGGGTCATTTGTGGGGTGTTTGTACTGTTCTGGCATTTTGGGCGGGCTAATTGTGAGTCGCCATGTAAACCTAAAGGTACTCGTTATTTGGGTCCCTTTGCGCATTCAGGCTGCAAAGTGTCACTTATGTGGTATCGCCAGACTGTGAGAGAAGGTCAGTTTGGGGTGTATTTTTACATATACCATGTTGGGTGAGAGAAATATCTCTGTAAACTGACAACTTTGTATAAAATTTTTAAAAGTTGTCGCTTACAGAGATATTTTTCACACACAGTATGGGTATATATAAAAATACACCCCAAAACACATTGCCCTACTTCTCCTGAGTACGGCGATACCACATGTGTGACACTTTTTGCAGGCTGGGTGCGCAAAGGGGCCCTAAAACCAATGAGTACCTTTTAGGATTTCACAGGGCATTTTTACGCATTTGGATTCCAGACTTCTTCTCACGCTTTAGGGGCCCCTAAAATGCCAGGACAGTATAAATACCCCACATGTGACCCCATTTTGGAAAGAAGACACCCTAAGGTATTCCGTGAGGGGCATGGCGAGTTCATGTAAAATTTTATTTTTGTCACAAGTTAGTGGAATATGAGACTTTGTAAAAACAAAATAAAAATATATATATCAATTTCCGCTAACTTGTGCCAAAAATAGAGTTTCTATGAACTCGCCATGCCCTCACGGAATACCTTGGGGTGTCTTCTTTCCAAAATGGGTCACATGTGGGGTATTTATACTGCCCTGGCATTTAGGGCCCTAAAGCGTGAGAATCCAAATGCGTAAAATGGCTCTGTGAAATCTCTAGAAGGCATCATTGGTTTTAGGCCTTTAGTCTTGCTGCAAAGTGCCATCATGTGGTCGCCGATTCAGAGAGTAGGGCAATGTGTTTGGGTGATTTTTACATATACCTACTGCTGCGTGTGAGAAATATTAGCTGTAAATCCACAACTTTTACATTTTTTATTCAAAGTTGTCAATTTACAGAGATATTTCTCACACAAAGTATGGGTATATGCAAAAATACACCCCAAAACACATTGCCCTACTTCTCCTGAGTACGGCGATACCACATGTGTGCCACTTTTTTGCAGCCAAGATGCGCAAAGGGGCCCTAAAACCAATGAGTACCTTTTAGGAGGGCATTTTTACGCATTTTCTTCTTCTCACGCTTTAGGGCCCCTAAAATGCCAGGGCAGTATAAATACCCCACATGTGACCCCATTTTGGAAAGAAGACACCCTAAGGTATTCTGTGAGGGGCATGGCGAGTTCATAGAAGATTTTTTTTTGGCACAAGTTAGCGGAAATTGATTTTTATTGTTTTTTCTCATAAAGTCTACCTTTCTGCTAACTTTTGACAAAAAGTTAAATTGTTCATGGACTCACTATGCCCCTCAGCGAATACCTTGGGGTGTCTCTTCCAAAATGGGGTCACATGTGGGTATTTATACTGCCTCTGGCATTTTAGGGGCCCTAAAGCCGTGAGAAGAAAATGCGTAAAATGTTCTCCAGTAAGGTCATACTTTAGGTTCTTGCTGCATTTGGCTGCAAAAGTGGCACACATGGATCGCCGGCACTCAGGAGAGTCGGCAATGTGTTGGGGTGTATTTACATATACCATTATTTTGTGTGAGAAATATCTCTGTAAACTGACAACTTTGAATAAAAAATGTAAAAAGTTGTCGTTTACAGAGATATTTCACACCCAGCATGGGTATATATAAAAATACACCCCAAAACACATTGCCCTACTTCTCCTGAGTACGGCGACACCACATGAGTGACACTTTTTTGCAGCCAAGATGCGCAAAGGGGCCCTAAAACCAATGAGTACCTTTAGGATTTCACAGGCCATTTTTACGCATTTGGATTCTCACACTTTAGGACCCCTAAAATGCCAGGACAGTATAAATACCCCACAAGTGACCCCATTGTGGAAAGAAGACACCCTAAGGTAATCCGTGAGGGGCATGGCGAGTTCACAGAAAAAAAAAATTTGGCACAAGTTAGCGGAAATTGATTTTTTTTTTTTTTTACAGTCTCATATTTCACTAACTTGTGACAAAAATAAAATTTTGCATGAACTCGCCATACCCCTCACGGAATACCTTGGGGTGTCTTCTCTCTAAAATGGGGTCACATGTGAGGTGTTTGTACTGCCCTGGCATTTGAGGGTCTCCGCAATCATTACACGTATGGCCAGCATTAGGAGTTTCTGCGATTCTCCTTATATTGAGCAGACGGTAATGAGATTTTTTCCCGCTCAGCCTCTGCACTGAAAAGAAAAAAATGAACGGCACAGATTTCTTCATTCGCATCAATCAATGTGGATGAAAAATCTCTGCCCAAAAATGTGCAAAAACAAAACGGCACAGATTTCCTCATTCGCATCGATCAATGTGGATGAATAAATCTCTGCCAAAAATGTGCAAAAAAAGTAGTAAGGCCCCATTCACATCGCCCGTTAAGGGTCATCCGCATCTATTCCGCAATTCTGCGGAATAGATGCGGACCCATTCAGTGTGAATGGGGTTGGCGGTGATGCGGAGAGCACACTATGCGCCGCCGCATCAGCATTTGCGGAGCTGCGGCCGCAAACTTCCGGGTTTCGCCCCCAAGCTATCCGGCCGCAGCTCGCAAAAGATAGAGCATGTCCTATTCTTGTCCGCACTGCGGACAAGAAAAGGCATTTTCTATATAGTTCTGGCAATGTGCGGATCCGCAAAATGCGGAAAGCACATTGTTGGTGTCCGTGTTTTATGGATCCGTGATCCATGGATCCGCAAAACACATACGGACGTCTGAATGAACCTTACAGTGGGGTAACTAGTGTCAGGGGGTGACATGGGGTGATCGGGGGTTAATCAGGGGTTAATCAGGGGTTAATCAGTGGGGGTGGGGGGTGGGGTGGATGGGTGGGGGGTCTGTGTGGTGTTTTTGGTGCACTTATAGAGTCTTTGGTGGTCCCAAGCAAATGGGACCACCAAAGGAACGATCAGCAAGCATATCAGACGCTGTTAACAAAACAGCGTCTGATATGCCATTTTATCTTACAGCCTGCCAGCGCACGATCAGCGCTGGCAGGCTGTAGCTTACCTTGTCCTCGACGTGATCCTGTGAACGCGCGCACGACGCGCTGCTCACAGGAAATCTCGCCTCGCGAGATGACGCGCGGGCGTCGCAAGGAGGAACAGACCGACTCGCCTCGCAGGACTCCAATCCCGCGTGAGGCTATCGGCAAGAGGTTAATTTTAAATTTTGGTCCATCATGGATTTTTAAAATGCCACATTAGACTCGATCTTTGCTCATTTCTCTTATCCTGGCCTGCCATCTGCGGCTAAAATAAGAATTGCAGTGATTTGAATACTTTCAGCCTCATCAGCGAGGCTGCAAGCGCTCACGCTAAGTGCCGATGTCCCATTTAGCCACTACGGGGCATGTGGGTAGGAAGCCCGGTATTTAGCAAATTTAGATTCCGTGATCTCACTTTGTCACGGCATCTAAAGCATTTAATTACCGCGATCGGCATTATTGCCAGTTACGGTAATTAGCTGCAGGTCTCTGCTGTTTGAAAACAGCAGAGATCGGCCGCCATGGCGCCGCCGCACGCAGCGAGAGGCGCCATGTTTACATATCGCTCCGGTGCAATACATGTATGGCGCTGGTAGCGAACGGGTTAATACATAAAAGATGTATATCTTGGAAACAAAATTTCTTTGCATCACCACATTCTGACACCCAGAATCCTTTATTATAGTTACGTTTCACGGAGCTGTATGCAGGCTCATTTATTGCGGAACAATTTGTTTTCAATTTCTGTTTATTGTAGTCATCAATGCAATTTAGACCTGTTTAAATCACAATCAATAAAAAGTCAATAAACAATTAGCAGAGGATTACATGTCTCAGTGCATCATGACACCTCCTTGAATTTTTCATCATGGTCATAAAACATTTGAAAGAGTCAGTTGGCATACCAATGAGTACTAGCACAAGGTCGGGACCCCTGTCAAATTGACAGGGATCCCAGGCCCCCACCTGAGTGTAAATCTCAAAAGAAAACACAGGAACAGTTGGAAAAGAAAGGACAAGGAAAAGTACTGCCTTTTTGTGGCGATAGTGGGTTACCTTCTTCATCCGCAGAACACAATCCGTGAAAGTCAAGATCAATATAGCACAAGCTTAGAGTAGATTAGCTTGGGTATATGTACCCTAGGCTGGGTGGTCAATGCAGACATCGCGATCCGACGAAGATAGCCGAGATCAAGACACAGGGTATTCCAACAGCTCTATTAGAGATTTTGATCCAATTCCCATATTGCATGGTACTGGTAGATTGCGTGACGTCATATAACTAAGCTCTTTCCATACGGGCATCCTTTACGTATCCAATGTGAAATTGGAGGAGCACACGATTTTTCCATTAGAGAGAGGTAATTACAGCTTCTTTTAGCTGCGATCATAAGATTGGCCCCATAATTTGTGTTGAAGCCTGGAGTAAAATGGGTGTTAAACTCAAGGAATATTAGACGGGGGTTATTTGAGGAGATCCCGGATGTACCCTATTGACAATGCCCTCTATGTTCGGAGGTTATCCAATAAGCCTACAATCCCACCAGATATGTTTGTAGGAGCCCCTTTATGTGAGGCATCTCCAGCAGCAGTCTGGAACAGATCCATAGAACTGATGGAGAGCCTCTGGGGTCCTGTACCACCTGCTTACTAACTTGTAGTTGGTCTCCTGGAGGCTAATACACCGCGACGGGCCGCAGCTATTCCTGTAAACGCAAGATATTTCAGTAGGGGAGAGAAATAGCCCCAGGTCTTGTTCCCACTTTGCGATGTAATTGAGGTGTGAGTCTAGAGGTAGTGATATTAGCTCTATGTATATTTTGGAGAGAAGCTTAGGGGCTTGAGCACGGCTCAAGAAGAGTTTCTCCAGCCAGGTAAGATCTTTTGGCAGGGGACCCAGTTTCAGAAATTTCAGTTAATGCTTATAACCCAGAACCAGTTGATTATAGATGAGTTCAGACATTGGGGTGGAAGGGAGTTGTTCCCTGAGTTCCTGACGGTCCGGCAGAGTACCGTCTTGTAGTATATCCCCTATCTTCCTGACATTTAGGCTCTGCTGTAGTGTGAGATGCAGAGATTTGAAAGGAGTGGCCAGACCTATAAGGTCGCCTAAACATGTGATAGCGGAGGGAGTCGACCAGATTCTCCCTTCTTTATAGCTAGATGCCCACGCCAGTAAAGCAGCTCGAGTGATATCGTTCAAGGAGGGGGGAGGTTGTTTTTGCAGCTGAATTAGTAGGGGGCCCTGAGTGAGGGGGAAGCCGGAAACCGCCTCCTTAATTCCAACATACATCATCCTAGGAGACACCCGATACCAGTCTCCCATTCTCGCCAATTGGACCGACCGGTATAAAACCTCAATGTCGGCAAGCCCAGTCCCCCCTTTCCCCTTAGGGTTAAGTGAGCTGCTTGTCATGCCAGTCTATGCGCAGAACGTCCCCAAACAAACTGCAAAACTTTTTCCATATTTTGCCCAAAAGAGCCTTTTGGTAAATGTATTGGTAATGTGGAGAACAGGTACATGAATTTAGGTACCACCATCATCTTGAGTAAATTTGCCCTCCCAAACCATGATATATACAGTATTTTCCAGCTATCTATGATTGCCGAACTTGTGCCAGTAAAGGAGCGTAATTAAGTGAGAACCATTGTTTGGGATCCGCTGAGATATTGAGGCCTCAGATATTTTTATGGAGGAGGTGGCCCAGGGGAAGGAGTCCCTAGCTTAATACGGGTTTATCACCCTCCCCGGGCACGTAATGTTGAGGGCGGATGGATTTGGAGGGCTTAATCTTGAAGTTGGACAATACCTGAAAAGAGGAGAAGATATCTTGGAGAATTGGGAAGGAAAATTCCAGGTTAGAAGTAATCACCAATAAATCAGTCAGCGAAGCCACTGTGAGATGAGTTTGAGCCCCCACTTCTAACCCCCTTTTATATCCAGGTGTTGGCAAATTTTTTGTATGAGCTGCCTCTTCAATGGTGAGGACAAAGAGTAGGGGTGACAAGGGACACCCTTGGCAGGTCCCGCTTTAAAATTTTGAAGGGGTGTGAGAGGGTACCACTGGACCCTGACTGAAGCGGATGGGGTTGAGTAGAGGGCCATTACTTTTATTTTATAAAAGCCTGTGGGATCCCAAAATCGCGTGCAGTCTCGCAGTATGTATGTCCAGCTCCACCGGTCAAATGCCTTTTTCAGCGTCAGTGGAAAGCAGAGCCAATGAGGGTTTCACTTGACCGGGCATACTGGATCAGCTGCAAGACTCTCAGCGTGTTGTCCTTTCCTCCCTCCCTTCACAAATGCCACCTGCTCCCATTAACTAGAGCAGGAAGTAGGTCTTTCAGTTGATTTGCTAACAGTTTAGCATACAGTTTAACATCTGTGTTGAGGAGAGAGATGGGCCGAAGCTGCTACACAAAGTTGGATCTTTACCCTCCTGGGCAGAATAGCAATGTGTGCTTCTAGGAGACTGAGTCTGAAATGTGTACTTTCACCCACGGAGTTGAAGGTTTTTAACATCTTTGAAGCAATACATCTGCAAACACCTTATAATATTGAATTGGTAGCCCATCAGGGCCCGGGCTTTTGCCTTGTGGGGAGGCGTATAGTGCCAATCTCAACTCCTCTCTATTGTGAAGTCTTTATCCAGACCTTTGTTGGAATAGTGAAAGGGATGACAGGGACAGAGAGTCTAAAAAGAGGCCATATCTTCCCTTCTTTGGTTAAATGCATCCTGAGGTTTGTTTCCAGATATTGTACAGATCCGCGTAGAATTGTTGAAATTAAGGCCGGCAAGATCTTTGGTATCCGTATTGGGTACCCGATGGGGCGGTTATTTTCTTAATGTGGAGTTGTTCTTGTCTCCGCTTGGCCATTAAACCATAATCTTAGAACCCTTTATTTCCATGTTGGTACATTTTGTGTTGGGCGTATAAGTAAGCCTTGGCAGCTTTCAGGTTCATAAGGTCTTTTAGTTTCTCTCTAAGTTTGGTGAGTTCCGCCAAAGTCTGCATTGCCCTAGACGGTTTATGGGATTTCTCTAGTTTTGAAACTTCTCCCATGAGAGAGTCAATTTCTCTGTTGTGGCACTTTTTGGCATGTGAGCCAATTGAGATAAATTCTCCTGCACTCACTGCCTTATGTGCTTCCCATACAACAATCGGGGATACAGAGTCAGAAGTGTTTACATCGAAGTAAGAGGTAAGGGTGTCTAATATCCTAAGTTTATAAGATTCCTTGTTAAGGAGGAGCTCATTTAGCCTCCAGGAGTACACCTGTTTAGGAAGGGATTGTATGAACATCTCAACCATAGTTGGGGCATGCTCTGATACGATGATATGGCCTATGCTGGCTCTAGTGACAAGGTGTAGATGTGAGGAGGATACTAATAAGTAATCCAGGCGCTGGTATGAGTTATGGGATGTGGAGTAGTATGTATAATCCCTGTCCGAGGAGTGAGAATATCTCCAGACGTCCACCACTCCGGTGGATTGCAGTGCCTGTTTTACTTTTTTCAGCTTTCTGTAAGAGAGCTGGGACTTGTCTGTGGATGAATCCAGATGGGGTTCTAAAGTAATATTGAGGTCTCCCCCAATACACACACACCTTCTTCTTTGAACAAATCAAATTGACGCAGAGTCCCAGTCAACCATTGCGTTTGCTTAGTATTTGGGGCATAGAGCCCAGCAATGGACACTATGGTGTTAGCTAAAGAGCCCTTTAAAAATAGAAACCTGCCTTCGGGATCAGATATGCATGAGGTAACAAGAAAAGGGTACCGATTTTTTAAAATCAATGGAGACACCTCCCTTTTTAGCCGTCGGATGACAGGAGTGGAACCATTGTGAGAACTGGTGGTGCGGAAGAGAGGGAAGTTTACCCTGTTTAAAATGCGCCTCCAGGAGGATCACGATGTCTGAATGTGAAGACTTCAGCTGTCGGAGAACTCTGGATCGCTTCTGCGGAGAATTTAGGCCGTGTACATTCCAAGTCACTATATGAATAGTAGACATAAAGGAGGATTAGATACACAATACAAATAACAATTGCACTATAACGTTGAAAAAAGGATGTGCACAATGATAACTGTTAAACCAATAAGTTGTGATAACTCAGTAAGTGAAGCAGGTATATGTCTCCCCCTGAAACCAGGAGGGGACGCAAACCCGTCTATATTTTAAAATTTTCTAAAGTATAGGCGAACCTCTAAACATTGTAAAGTTTCTGCTCCTTTCCGGGGAAGTAATGTGGCTTCAGGCTCCTCCGTCAGCTATTACAGGTCAGCCCCGCAAAGCTGGTAGAGCCGCTGCTCCATAGTTGGGCACAGGCCATCACACTCGTGGCACACCATTAATATAAAATAACTGGGACCCCGGGGGTAGCAGAATTAACTCGCAGTAAATTTAAAACTTAGTGTTAAAGAATGGTGAATCTCTCAGGATTTGGGAGAGGAAGAGGAAGAAGAAGCAGGCCTCTTTCTGGAGGGGAGGCCAGGGGTCGCCCTCCAAGCTTGAAGATCTGGAAGGCCCGGGGATATCAAGGACATCTGAGAACAGGAGCCAGGAAGGGATGGAAGAAGGGTCTAGGTCCAGCGCTGAGCATACAGATGGCAGGTCATCTGGATGGCAGGTAACTTTAGTGCCCCTTCAATAGAGAAGGAAAGTCCAAAAGGGAACAGAACACCGGTACGGGATTTTCTTCTTCCGTAGGGTGTCAGTAATTGGTTTGAAGCATCTGCGTTTATCCAAGGTCATTGGTGATAGATCTTGGTAGAAAGAAATAGAAGCTCCTTCAAGTGTGATATGGTCCAGGTCCCTGGAAGCTTTGAGAATATGCTCCTTATGTTGGAAATTCAGAAGCTTGCAGACAACGTCTCTCGGCGGCTCGCCTTCCTTTGGTTTTCTGCGAAGCGCCCTATGAGCCCTTTCCAAGTACCAGCTGTGGAGCATCCTCCTCAAGGAGTAGAGGTGCAAAATATCATACACAGTGTCCATAGGAGAGGATAGCAGAACCGATTCCGGACTCCCGGATTCTTAAGTTGTTCCTTCTGTTTCAGTTTTCTTGGTCCTCTATGTGAGATAAGAGGGAATTAAAATGAGAGTGACATGCTTGAAATGCCAAGGTTGTAGCTTCACCAAAGGCGACAATGGACATTTGATTTGCCTCTAAGCTGCCCACTCTTTGCCCTATATTCCGAACGTCCTGTTTAATATCGGTAAGATCCTTTTTATTGGTGCAAGGGCACTTTCTAGTATGTTTTGCATAGCTGTATGTGAGTTCGAGATCCGTTCCTCTGACTGTAAAGCAGTCTCTTCATTGAGGCCATCTACACTTGCATCGTCAGAGGTGTCACGGTCTGGGGGTGGGGTCATGTCTTATCCTTGTGAGAGGCACCCGGAGTCACTTGCCCCTTTTTCAAGAATTTTTCCATGTCTGTGTGACCCTTTTTCTGGGTTGGAGGATGTAGAACTTCTGGTTTACCCACTTTCACCATATTTAATCGGTGTGAGAATATTCGCTGAGAGATATGAGTGATAGTTCACTAGTAATGGATTTTACTGTGGCTAAGAAATGCCGATCAGCTGAGACAGGCAGGTCCCCTCAGGATCAAAGTAGGATCAGTGCACCATCCCCACCTATGCAGGGTAATAGGTGCTGAAAAAATTAGACCATGGTCCTTTCTAAATGTTGCTTCTCTATCCCCCAACTCCTCTGAGTGTGCGGTGAAGTAGCAGAGGGGAGGGAAACAGCAATCTGGCAGTCTGGGGCCTAAAAGCAGCAGGCAAATAATGTGGTGGACCGGGATGTTGTCAGTGTCCCCAACACACCGGGGTCTGTATGGCCCGTTACTCACTGCGCCAAAGATTTTAGTCCCGTGTGCGGCTTGTCCTCCTATTGGCCGCAATGTGTCACGGCGGGACCGGTGCAGCACATGGCGCCTCTGCGCTCTTTAGTGACCAGGCCTTTGCAGGGTCTCCTTGCAATGTCCGTCTTGCTGGTGAGTTCCCGGTCTCTGGTGTGTGTTCCAGGGTGCCGTTGCAGGTTTTACTGCTCCGCATGCCCCCCTACAGGCACGCAGGCTCGTCCGGCTATGACTGTTTTAATAGAACAGGCATTTTGGGATGGGGCAGTGCAAATGAGCTTTATTTGTTTATTGTTTTTTTTTTATGATGAGGAAAGGGGGAGATTGGTGTATATATATGTTTTTTAAATCTTTTTTTTCTTTTCCTTTACACTTTCATTAAGTTCCCTTAGCGGGCTTGAACATGCCACATGCAGGACTCCAGGTTGGAATGGTAGTGGCTCTGGCAATGATATTTGTACACACGGATCACAGTGACAATTCTTACACCGCTACCCCCTAGTCAGTAAACTCAGTAAACTCAGTAGCAATGTATTAAAACATTAACAGTTAACAAATTGGTAGACAGTTTAGGTTGTCCAGTGATGGAATGGTTCCTCACCCTGGTTAGGAGTTTAGCATAGTCTCATCTCAGGATAAGCTCAGGGACTGGGAACTTAAACTGGTCCTGGAATAAATACTAAAAGTGGCTCCGTTTTGTAGTCGGGTCCAAATTGATGGAAGACAGGACCAACCCAAGTAGACGGGGCCAGCAATACTGTAATGTGGCACATTATACCACCCCAACAGAGCAAAATGCCACAGTCCATCATAAAATACTGCCACCAACAGCACAAAATACATTTCCAAAAACGTCCCCAGGCCGGCTGTGAGGAGGGCTCAGGAGGCCCACTGGGCATCGGCCCACCGGGGAATTTCCCTGTAAGGTCTATGGCTAATCCACCCTTGGATAAGCTACTGGAGAGACTTGTGAACTGAGAAGCCTTGCATGGACTAGGCCCAAGCTCAGAGAACCTCTGTCTCTGACACTACAGCCGCCAGAGAAGCAACTCTACTACCAGAAAACCACTAAAGGAAAGATACTAGACATTTTTGAAGGCCTACAACCCACAAGGTCGTGCTTTGAGAAAGATTATAGTTATATAAGTTAATAAGAACCTCATTGCATGCCTGTGGTTGTGGGCAGGGGAGTACTACAACTACCATAATTGTTGCTCCTATACTGCTATGGAACAAACACAGAACCAGAGATAGGTGCACACTGCCGTCACACTAAACCCTCACACTGATGTTAAAAATTGAGAGTTAGTTCGACAAATCCTACTAGGAGGACATGTCTTAAGCCTCGGGCACCTTGGGCTATATCAGTCAGTCTTGGGTAGGGCTTATAGACACCTCCCACCTCCCATTGCAAGCATGGCTACATGCTGGAGGTAACAGAGGAGATGTTTGTGAGTCGTCCTAATGCTCCTGTAATTGCCCACTGGCCCCTGATATCGCCCATATGGCGTAGGTAGGTGAGTGTTAGGGCCTCGGGCTACTTGAGAGACCTTGACGCTGGTGCCCGAGGCTTAAGACATGTCCTCCTAGTAGGATATGCCGAACTAACTCTCAATCTTTAACATCAGTGTGAGGGTTTAGTGTGACGGCAGTGTGCACCTATCTCTGGTTCTGTGTTTGTTCTGAATTCTTGCCACATCCACATAAATTTCATCTCATGTAGGATGTCCATTGTGGTACTTGTAGTCCGTTGCTGGCATCATCCATTGTATGCATTTTTTGCTGGTGATTGCCATTAGCAACGGATTACAAGTGCAGGATGTGCTCCCCTATAGAAATGCACAACTGCATATGGGTATGAGCGCATCCTGCTTTCTTTATCACCACATTTTTTGATGGTTTATATATATATATATGTACGGAGGTGTATAACTCCAATTTAAATGTGCCTGTTTTTCATCTTCAGGTCACATTTGGGTGCACCTGCTAGGCCTTGGGCTATATCAGTCAGTCTTGGGTAGGGCTCATAGACACCTCCCACCTCCCATTGCAAGCATGGCTACATGCTGGAGGTAACAGAGGAGATGTTTGTGAGTCGTCCTAATGCTCCTGTAATTGCCCACTGGCCCCTGATATCGCCCATATGGCGCAGGTAGGTGAGTGTTAGGCCCTCGGGCTACTTAGAGACCTTGACGCTGGTGCCCGAGGCTTAAGACATGTCCTCCTAGTAGGATATGTCGAACTAACTCTCAATTTTTAACATCAGTGTGAGGGTTTAGTGTGACGGCAGTGTGCACCTATCTCTGGTTCTGTGTTTGTTCTGAATTTCTTGCCACATCCACATAAATTTCATCTTATGTAGGATGTCCATTGTAGGTACTTGTAGTCCGTTGCTGGCATCATCCATTGTATGCATTTTTGCTGGTGATTGCCATTAGCAACGGATTACAAGTGCAGGATGTGCTCCCCATAGAAATGCACAACTGCATATGGGTATGAGCGCATCCTGCTTTCTTATCACCACATTTTTTGATGGTTTATATATATATATATGTATATCGGAGGTGTATAAACTCCAATTTAAATGTGCCTGTTTTTCATCTTCAGGTCACATTTGGGTGCACCTGCTAGGCTTTGGGCTATATCAGTCAGTCTTGGGTAGGGCTCATAGACACCTCCCACCTCCCATTGCAAGCATGGCTACATGCTGGAGGTAACAGAGGAGATGTTTGTGAGTCGTCCTAATGCTCCTGTAATTGCCCACTGGCCCCTGATATCGCCCATATGGCGCAGGTAGGTGAGTGTTAGGGCCCTCGGGCTACTTGAGAGCCTTGACGCTGGTGCCCGAGGCTTAAGACATGTCCTCCTAGTAGGATATGTCGAACTAACTCTCAATTTTTAACATCAGTGTGAGGGTTTAGTGTGACGGCAGTGTGCACCTATCTCTGGTTCTGTGTTTGTTCTGAATTCTTGCCACATCCACATAAATTTCATCTTATGTAGGATGTCCATTGTGGTACTTGTAGTCCGTTGCTGGCATCATCCATTGTATGCATTTTTTGCTGGTGATTGCCATTAGCAACGGACTACAAGTGCAGGATGTGCTCCCTATAGAAATGCACAACTGCATATGGGTATGAGCGCATCCTGCTTTCTTATCACCACATTTTTGATGGTTTATATATATATATATGTACGGAGGTGTATAAACTCCAATTTAAATGTGCCTGTTTTTCATCTTCAGGTCACATTTGGGTGCACCTGCTAGGCCTTGGGCTATATCAGTCAGTCTTGGGTAGGGCTCATAGACACCTCCCACCTCCCATTGCAAGCATGGCTACATGCTGGAGGTAACAGAGGAGATGTTTGTGAGTCGTCCTAATGCTCCTGTAATTGCCCACTGGCCCCTGATATCGCCCATATGGCGAGGTAGGTGAGTGTTAGGGCCCTCGGGCTACTTGAGAGACCTTGACGCTGGTGCCCGAGGCTTAAGACATGTCCTCCTAGTAGGATATGTCGAACTAACTCTCAATTTTTAACATCAGTGTGAGGGTTTAGTGTGACGGCAGTGTGCACCTATCTCTGGTTCTGTGTTTGTTCTGAATTCTTGCCACATCCACATAAATTTCATCTTATGTAGGATGTCCATTGTGGTACTTGTAGTCCGTTGCTGGCATCATCCATTGTATGCATTTTTTGCTGGTGATTGCCATTAGCAACGGACTACAAGTGCAGGATGTGCTCCCCTATAGAAATGCACAACTGCATATGGGTATGAGCGCATCCTGCTTTCTTATCACCACATTTTTTGATGGTTTATATATATATATATGTACGGAGGTGTATAAACTCCAATTTAAATGTGCCTGTTTTTCATCTTCAGGTCACATTTGGGTGCACCTGCTAGGCCTTGGGCTATATCAGTCAGTCTTGGGTAGGGCTCATAGACACCTCCCACCTCCCATTGCAAGCATGGCTACATGCTGGAGGTAACAGAGGAGATGTTTGTGAGTCGTCCTAATGCTCCTGTAATTGCCCACTGGCTCCCTGATATCGCCCATATGGCGCAGGTAGGTGAGTGTTAGGGCCCTCGGGCTACTTGAGAGACCTTGACGCTGGTGCCCGAGGCTTAAGACATGTCCTCCTAGTAGGATATGTCGAACTAACTCTCAATTTTTAACATCAGTGTGAGGGTTTAGTGTGACGGCAGTGTGCACCTATCTCTGGTTCTGTGTTTGTTCTGAATTTCTGCCACATCCACATAAATTTCATCTTATGTAGGATGTCCATTGTGGTACTTGTAGTCCGTTGCTGGCATCATCCATTGTATGCATTTTTTGCTGGTGATTGCCATTAGCAACGGATTACAAGTGCAGGATGTGCTCCCCATAGAAATGCACAACTGCATATGGGTATGAGCGCATCCTGCTTTCTTATCACCACATTTTTTGATGGTTTATATATATATATGTACGGAGGTGTATAAACTCCAATTTAAATGTGCCTGTTTTTCATCTTCAGGTCACATTTGGGTGCACCTGCTAGGCCTTGGGCTATATCAGTCAGTCTTGGGTAGGGCTCATAGACACCTCCCACCTCCCATTGCAAGCATGGCTACATGCTGGAGGTAACAGAGGAGATGTTTGTGAGTCGTCCTAATGCTCCTGTAATTGCCCACTGGCTCCCTGATATCGCCCATATGGCGCAGGTAGGTGAGTGTTAGGCCCTCGGGCTACTTGAGAGACCTTGACGCTGGTGCCCGAGGCTTAAGACATGTCCTCCTAGTAGGATATGTCGAACTAACTCTCAATTTTTAACATCAGTGTGAGGGTTTAGTGTGACGGCAGTGTGCACCTATCTCTGGTTCTGTGTTTGTTCTGAATTCTTGCCACATCCACATAAATTTCATCTTATGTAGGATGTCCATTGTGGTACTTGTAGTCCGTTGCTGGCATCATCCATTGTATGCATTTTTTGCTGGTGATTGCCATTAGCAACGGATTACAAGTGCAGGATGTGCTCCCTATAGAAATGCACAACTGCATATGGGTATGAGCGCATCCTGCTTTCTTATCACCACATTTTTTGATGGTTTATATATATATATATGTACGGAGGTGTATAAACTCCAATTTAAATGTGCCTGTTTTTCATCTTCAGGTCACATTTGGGTGCACCTGCTAGGCCTTGGGCTATATCAGTCAGTCTTGGGTAGGGGCTCATAGACACCTCCCACCTCCCATTGCAAGCATGGCTACATGCTGGAGGTAACAGAGGAGATGTTTGTGAGTCGTCCTAATGCTCCTGTAATTGCCCACTGGCCCCTGATATCGCCCATATGGCGCAGGTAGGTGAGTGTTAGGCCCTCGGGCTACTTGAGAGACCTTGACGCTGGTGCCCGAGGCTTAAGACATGTCCTCCTAGTAGGATTTGTCGAACTAACTCTCAATTTTTAACATCAGTGTGAGGGTTTAGTGTGACGGCAGTGTGCACCTATCTCTGGTTCTGTGTTTGTTCTGAATTCTTGCCACATCCACATAAATTTCATCTTATGTAGGATGTCCATTGTGGTACTTGTAGTCCGTTGCTGGCATCATCCATTGTATGCATTTTTTGCTGGTGATTGCCATTAGCAACGGACTACAAGTGCAGGATGTTCTCCCCTATAGAAATGCACAACTGCATATTGGTATGAGCGCATCCTGCTTTCTTATCACCACATTTTTTGATGGTTTATACCTATACTGCTATGGGGAGAAGATTGCACTGTGATCTATCTTTAAAATGGTATCTTTTGGGGTTATTTGTACTGCTGCTCCTCTCATCAAATTCAGTAAAGGGAAGCTGTATCTGTTCCAATCAACGGGCCTGGTTATTGTCTCCACCATTTGCCAGCCCCTGCATCCACACCCCTGCCTTGCACCCATTCAAACATGCTCCATACACCCCAACTACCCGCAGGCAGGAGCCCCAATACCAGGTGGTGCTCTGGAGGGAAGAAAGAGTGCGCCCTCCAGACACAGCATAACCCCATGGAGTGCCAGAGGGAGACTGCCACTGTGAACTGAGAGCTACTACCACCAACATATCAACTACCAATCCTCCCATCCTCCTGGATGTCGCTGCACAAGCTGAAAGACATCCATCAAGACTGAAGAGGTGCAGCAAGCTTGACTTGGAATATACGGTCCACTGTCCTCTTGACTTCAAAAGGTCAATTTAAATATAGCGTAGAGAGGGAATAAACAGGTTTTTCTGCAAAGTTAGTCATCGGAGAAAGTAACTAAAAACATTCATAGGGATTAGTGAACAGAGCTGTAAGGTACTCTGATTAGTTGGGGGGCCATTTTGGTTGTGATAGGTTCCGTTTATATATTTACTTTTAGCAATATACTACAGTATTGTCACCACTTGATGAACTATACTTATGTCTGGATTCTTTATATTGCCTTTATTCCCCATAATCAGCAGTCAAGCTGGACATTTTAATGAGCAAGTAAAATAATTTCTGTAGAAGGAAGTATCCTAACCCAATAGCATGAGAATAATAATCATAAATCACAGGAAGCTCCTCATAAATCTGCAGTTAATTATCTAATTAGGTGCCCTAAACTTAATCTGAGAAATTCTCAGCTGCTCTACGACCATAACAAGTCCATTACCTGTCAAGGACAGTCTCAAAGACAAGTCCTTTTTAAATTATACTTATGAACAGAGGCGGCTCTTCCATTAGGCTATTTAGGCCACCGCCTAAGGCCTCGCGCTGGTGGGGGCCTCGCTCTGGCTCCCACCCAACCCCCCTAGAACCATTCTTTTCTTTTCTTTTTAATCTTTAAGGGCAGCACCGCTGATCGCCACAGGCGGCGTGGCCCTGGTTCTAATGGCGGGCGGGCCGGGGTGGCAGTGGGGGGCAGCAGGAGATGAACGCTTCCATTGTGAAGCGTTAATCTTCATAGTTATCTGTATCGCTGTCCTGAGGACAGCGATACAGATGGCAGTGCTGAGGCAGGGGAGGGAGGCGTCAGACAAGTGCCGGAAGCCTATCAGAGGGCGGCGCGATGACGTTAATATCATCGCGCCGCCTGAGCGGGCAGCAGAGAGCGAGTGACACAGGCCGGAAGGGGCCTGCATCGCATCGCAGCTAGACTTTTTTTTATGACACAGCACCTGTGGCATATTTACTGGCCCATTATTTGGGGGCATGTTTCATTGGCCCTTTTTTTGGGGGGGGGTATCTGGTGGCACTATAGGGGAGAGGAGCACTATGGTGGCATCTGGGGTTCTAAAGGGGCCTTTTTTAATTGGCATATTATGGGGGGCACTATAGGGGAGAGCAGAACTATGAGGCATCTGATGGCACTATAGGGGCATTTTTTTAGGGGCAGTATGGGAGAGTGCACTATGGGGCATTATGGGGGCTCTAAAGGGACCTTTTTACTGGCACAATATAGGGTGCACTATGGCATCTGGCACTAAGGAGCATTTTTACTGGCACATTTTGGGGGCACTATAGGGAAGAGCGGCACTATGGGGCATCTGGTGGCACTAAGACGGCCTTTTTTTATTGGCATATTATGGGGGGCACTATAGGGGAGAGCGGCACTATGGGGCATCTGGTGGCACTATAGGGGCATTATTTGGGGGCAGTATGGGGGAGTGGTGCACTATGGGGGCATTTAGGGGCTCTAAAAGGGACCTTTTTTACTAGCACAATATAGGGGGCACTATGGCACCTGGCACTAAGGGAGCATTTTTTACTGGCACATTTTGGGGGGCACTAAAGGGAAGAGTGGCACTATGGGGCATCTGGTGGCACTATAGGGGCATTTTTTAATGGCATGTTATAGGGAGAGGAGCACTATGGGGGCATCTGGTGACTCTAAAGGGGCATTTTTTACTGGTACATTATAGGGGGCACTATGATATCTGACACTAAGGGGGCATTTTTACTGGCACATGGAAGGCACTGTTGGGGAGAGCAGCACTATCTGGTATCTAGTGGAAATATAGGGGCATTTTAAACTAGAACATTATGGGGGCACTATGGGGGAGAGAAAACTATGAGAGAATCTGGTGGCACTACGAAGGGGCATTTTTTTTATTGGCATATTATGGGGGGCACTATGGGGAATGGGGAGAGGAGCACAATGGAGGCATGTGCTGGGGGCACTAGGATGGGGTATTTTATACCAGCACATTATGGGGGCACTATGGGGAAGGGGGCGAGGAGCACAATGAGGGTATTTACTGGGGGACTATATAGGGGTATTTTATGCTGGCATACATTATGGGGACATTAGCTCAACTGTGGCCACTAAGCGGGGGTATTTCTTGTACTGTCATAGGGAGAATTATTACTACTGGGGGGCTATTGGGAACATGATCACTAGTATGGGCACTATGGGGGCATTATTACTAAGTGTGCTCTGGCAGAGAATTATTTTTATTGGTGGGATTTTGGGGAGTACTGTTACTTTGGTGGGCACCCTGTCACAGTATAAGCTTAGCACAATTATTTTTGGGGACATTATGTTTATACTATTAGTGTTCGGGATACTATTTACTGGGCACAGTTTATTTTATTTTTCTGAGCACTGTGTGCCAATAATTGTTGAAGGGGCACTATTTGTGTGGTACTAGTATTTTTCAGGGGACAGTTTCTGCAGTATAGTATTGAGGAGCACAGCGGGCACAGTATTGGGGGTGGCAGAATGGGGTGTTCAGTAGATGTGAAGATGATGGAAAATTGGGAAACTAATGTCTGTTTGTCAATCTCTGCAGGGATGGGAGATGGATGAAAAATCATCATGGCAGTCTGGTCTGAATGGAGAAGACGAGAAAAGAGAACATCTGCATCAAAAGTGACATCACTGGATGTAGGAGGTATGTGGCGCTATGTAGGAGAGGAGATGCTCCGACTCCTCCCCCTGCCATTTGCAGAAGGAGGATTCAGAGCTGGGTGAGGACAGCCAAAGGCGGCAGCAGGGCGGATGGTGGGGGGAACCCTGACTGTGACATCACTGTGTATACCCTGTACTGTGAAGTCACTCACTGTGCATGTTAACTCTGTACTGTCAGTCACAGTACAGGTTTAATATGCATAGTGATGTCACATACAGTACAGCCAGGGTTAATGCAATGCCAATGTCAATGTGACATCACAGTACAGGGTTAATATGCACTGTGACATCTCAGTATAGCCAGGGCTAATGCAAAGTGTTAATATTTACTGTGATGTCACTGCATATTAAATTGGTACTCCGGGGTAGGAAAATAAATCCCCTATCCAAAGGATAGGAGATAAGTGTCAGATCGGGGGGTCCGGCCGATGGGATCTCCCACGATCTCCTGTATGGTACTTCGGATCTCCTTGTGCCTGGAGCGGTGGTCAACACTCCCCTCCATGTATCTATGGGAGATTTGCAGATACAGCACTTGTGTATCTCCGAGTCTTTCATAGAGATACATGGATGGGGAGTGTTGACCACACCAACGTTCCGTGTGGTGGTTGATACAGCTTATTCCTTAAAGACTGAGCCAGGCGCCGTACAGGAGATCACGAGCATCCCAACGATCTTCGTGGGGGCCTCATGTTCAAGTTTCGCCTAAGGCCTCACAAAGTCTAGAGCCGCCTCTGCTTATGAAATCCCTTTAAGACATCAGGCAGTGATTAGTACACTTACAAATTAGAGGAGGTCGTCAAATCTGAACGGCTAGGACTCTCTGATCTCCTAAAGCAGAAAGAGTGGCCGGTGTCCGATTCTTTGAGCCTACCAAAAGTATTGATTCTATTATACTGTCAGATACAGGACATACACAATACCATATAATCAATAAAGTATTCTTCAATCTTACATATTGTTTCGTGTTCTTGTTCTCATTACTCCTACTAAAATTACCCCAATACTAGGCTCATAACTAGAGATGAGCGAATTTTTCAAAAATTCGATTCGGCCTTTTTGATCCGTATTTATTCAAGGCCAATCGCGTTAAAAAACAGCTATTTCCGGGCTGCAGAGAGCCTTTATAGGGGTGTAGAACACTGTGCCTTGCAGTAACATGCATAGGGAGTCTGCTGTGGTAGTGAAATAATACTGTGAGTCAGTAAGACAATGTATGAGAAGGCCACCGAGCGACACGATGACAGAGTGTGGAGGTGGCAGCAGCATTATTAGGCCACAGAGTGACATAATGACAGAGTGTGGAGGTAGCAGCAGCATGAGGAGACCACAGAGCAGCACAATGACAAAGTCTGGAGGTGGCGGCAGTATGAGGAGGCCACCGAGTGGCACAATGACTGAGTCTGCAGGTGGCGGCAGCATGAGGAGACCACAGAGCGGCACAATGACAGAGTCTGGAGGTGGCAGCAGCATGAGAAGACCACAGAGTGGCACAATGTAGAGTCTGGAGGTGGCAGCAGCATGAGGAGACCACAGAGTGGCACAATGACAGAGTCTGGAGGTGGCGGCAGTATGAGAAGGCCACCGAGTGGCACGATGACAGAGTGTGGAGGTGGCAGCAGCATTATTAGGCCACAGAGTGACATAATGACAGAGTGTGGAGGTGGCAGCAGCATGAGTAGGCCACAGAGCGGCACAATGACAGAGTCTGGAGGTGACAGCAGCATGAGAAGACCACAGAGTGGCACAATGACAGAGTCTGGAGGTGGCGGCAGTATGAGGAGGCCACTGAGTGGCACAATGACTGAGTCTGCAGGTGGCGGCAGCATGAGGAGACCACAGAGTGGCACAATGACAGTCTGGAGGTGGCAGCAGCATGAGGACACCACAGAGCGGCACAATGACAGAGTTTAGTTTTTTGACCAAAATACTTCACTAAAGATTTTACCACATATAACTGCAGCGCTGAATGCTGAATACAATTTCTTTTGCGACCAAAATAAGTCACAAAAGATTTTACCGCATATTACTAAAGTGCTGAACGCTGAATAAAATTAGTTTTTCCCCCAAAATACGTCAATAAAGATTTTACCACATATAGCTGTGGCGCTGAACGTTAAATAAAATGTGTTTTTCCACGGAAATAAGTCACAAAAGATTTTAACGCATATTACTACAGCGCTGAGCGCTGAATAAAATTTGTTTTTCCACCGAAATACGTCAATAAAGATTTTACCACATATAACGGAGCACGGAGATGGAGAGGGTCTTCGGATTCCCACTGCACTATACGGACATCTCAGAAATGAACCGCTGTTCCCGACAGCAGCTCCTGGGAAGGCCACACAGGGCCCCTACACTCCAGATTTATCATGGAGACATCATGGAGATTTTACCGCAGCTAACTGCAGTTCTGATCGCTAAATACAATTTTTTTTCCACCCAAATAATTCACAAAAGATTTTACCGCATATTACTGCAACGCTGAACGCTGAATGAAATTTGTTTTTCCACCAAAATAAGTCACAGAAGAGTTTACCACATATAACTGCAGCTCTGAACGCTGAATACAATTTCTTTTTCCACTGAAATAAGTCACAAAAGATTTTACCGCATATATAACTACAGCGCTGAACGCTGAATACAATTTTTTTTTTGAAGCGTGTTTGAAACGTAAATACAAAATTTCACCACAACGTAATTCGGTCCTTACAGCAAAAGCAGCTCTTCAAGCACCCATCAATTTTCCCCAAAAAAACATGTTTGAAATTAAAAATTTAACCACAACATAATTCAATCCACATCGCAAAAAGGATTTTCCAACATATAACTGCAGCGCTGAACGCTGAATATATTTTTCTTTTTCTACTGAAATACGCTACTAAAGGCTTTACCACATATAACTGCAACAGTGAACACTGAATATATTTTTATTTTTCTACTGATATACATCAATGAAGGTTTTTCAAGATATAAGTGCAGCAGCGAATGGCGAATGTATATTTCTTTTTCTGCTGATATACGTCACTAAAGGTTTTTCAAGTAGTGAGTGCAGCAGCAAATGGCAAATGTTTATTTCTTTTTCTACTGATATACCTAAATAAAGGTTTTTCAAGATATAAGTGTAGCAGCGAATGGCGAGTGTACAGTATATTTCTTTTTCTACTGATAAATGTCAATAAAGTTTTTTCTACATATAAGTGCAGCAACGAATGGCGAATGTATATTTCTTTTTCTGCTGATATACGTCAATACAGTTTTTTCTACATATAAGTGCAGCAGCGAATGTCGAATGTATTTTTATTTTTCTACTGATATACGTCAATAAAGGTTTTTCTATATATAAGTGCACCAGCGAAATCGGGAATGTATATTTCTTTTTCTACTGCAATACGCCAGTAAAGGCTTTACCAGATATAACTGCAACAGTGAACGCTGAATATATTTTTCTTTTTCTGCTGCAATACTCCAGTAAAGGCTTTTGAACAGATAACTGCAGCGCTGAACGCTGAAATTTTGTTTCCTTTTTCCACGTATATATGCCACTAAAGGCTTTTGAACAGATAACTGCAGTGCTGAACGCAGAATATATTTTTCTTTTTCCACGTATATATGCCACTAAAGGCTTTTCAACAGATACCTGCAATGCTGAACGCAGAATAATGTTTCTCTGCTCTTGTAAATTGCTTTTTTTTCACAATTAGGTTTTTCCTATAAGTGTCCCAGACTTCTCTCCCTGCACTAAGATGCTGTGAAATGATTCCTCCTTATCCTTTCCCTGCACTTGTAAATCGCTTTTTTAGCACTGTCCCTAGCGCCTTCTGACGTCTCTCCCTGCACTAAGATGCTAAGAAATGATTCCTCCCTATCCTTTCCCTATGCTTATAAATAGTTTTTTCTGTCTTTTTTTCCCCCACAATCGTTTTTCCACCTGCTGTCCCAAGCCCTTACACATCTGTCCCTGCACTCTGAGCGCTGGAAAATGTCTCACTGTAAGATGACCAACGTATTTATAAGGCTGTGACATCACAGGGCTGGCTGGCTGCTGATTGGCTGCATGCAGGCTTGTCAATCTGGGTGATCCCACCTTCCCAGAGTTCCTTGCCCCATGTCCTCAGTCCTCACATGTGTAGCTAAAAAAAAGTTAAAAAAAAAAATATAAAAATTGTAATCTTCCCCTTTTTCCCAGAATAAAAATAAAAATAAATAAAATATAAATCTGAAATAAAAACATAAAAATATTTATCCCATATGACAAATGACAGTAACAAAAAAAAAAATCTAAATGGCTAATTTGCCATTTTTCAATGCTTCACTTATCCAAAAATGGGATCAAAAATAAAAACACATTCCAAAATGGTATCAATAAAGACTACAGAATATGACGATGAATAGAAAAAAGTTTTTATTTTTGTTTTCAGTATTAAAACACAAGAAAAACCATAGAAATATGGTATTGTTGCAATTGTACTTACCCAGAAAATGAAGGGCATAGGTCAGTTTTACCGCATAGGGAACATTGTGGAGATAAAATCCATAAAACTGTGGCAGAATGGAATTTTTTTCCAATTCAACCCCATTTGAATTTTTTTTCCCGCTTCCCACGACATTGTATGCAATTCTTTTCTTTTCAATAACAGTCATAAGCCTTCCATCTATGGAGTCTATCAGTTTCTTCTGTTGACGATCAACTTTTTGTAAAGCAGAAACCACAGCCTCCCAGACACTGTTCAGAGTGTTCAAGTTTCCTTCACCATAAATCTCCCGTTTAAGAAAAGCCTATATGTTCTCAATAGGGTTTAGGTCAGGTGAGGAAGGGGGTCATGTCATTATTCTTTCATCTCTCTACAGCAAGTGGCATTTATTATATAGGGAAAGTTAATACAAGGCACTTACTAATGTATTGTGATTATCCATATTGCCCCCTTGCTGGCTTGATTCATTTTTCCATTGCATTATACACCGCTCGTTTCCATGGTTACACACGGTTTCTGCACCTGTTTTGATATCCCCTGTGCCACCGGAGGATGCGCCTAATTTATGACGAGACACATGCCAGCAGTCCATGTGCCTAAAGAGGAATCTACGACAACTCAGAGCTGCCATAGATATCTGGTAGTGTTGATCAAGCACCCAAGTGCTCAGGTGCTCGGGCCGAACACATCGGGATGCTCGGGTGCTCTGCAGAGCACCCAAGTATAATGAAAGTCAATGGGAGAACCCGAGCATTAAACCAGACACTCCCTGCTCTGAAGAGGGGAGGGTGCCTGGTTCATAGGAAAAAGTCAGAAATTGATGGAAACACCACCAAAATGGTTCGGGAACAGCATGGGGAGGATGTCTGGATGCATCTTGGACTCCCAGGTCACTGCTGGGAACGATGTTGTCCAAGTAGTACGCCACTTTTACAGACTGACAATAATACGCACAAAACCAAAGATAAAATCGATTTTAGAGGAAAAATTGTTAGGAAACATTCTTTCCTGTATATTTACTTGAACATAAGGTGCAAGTGCTGCAAAGAATTACAAGCAAGAGGCACTCCAATGCAACCTGGATATCACATAAAGGAGGGCCTCATTCACATTGTGGTACAATTGTTCATGTAGTGGGACTCCTACACTCAAAAAACCAATGCAAGTGAAAGGGCAGCCAAAAATTACAAGGAACCAGCACTCCAATACACCCTTTATTACATATAAATGAGGGCATCATACACACCCTTGAAAAATTAGGATTGATGGCCTGCTAGTGACCTTCAAAAACATTTGGGGCAAGGGCCTGCTGATCTGACCATCTAAAACATTAGGGCAGAGGGCCAGCTACTGAGCTGACCCTCTAAAACATTAGGGGTGAGGGTCTGCTGGTGAGCTGACCTTGTAAAAGATTGTAGGTGAGGGCCTGCTGGTGAGCTGACCCTCTAAAAAATTATATGCGAGGGCCTGCAGGTGGGTTAACCCTGTAAAACATTATATGCGAGGGCCTGCAGGTGAGCTGACCCTGTAAAAGGTTGTAGATGAGGGCCTGCTGGTGAGCTGACCCTCTAAAAAATTATATGCGAAGGCCTGCAGGTGAGCTGACCCTGTAAAACATTATATACGAGGGCCTGTAGGTAAGTTGACCCTGTAAAAGATTGTAGGTGAGGGCCTGCAGGTGAGCTGACCCTGTAAAGATTGTGGGTGAGGGCCTGCTAGTGAGCTAACCCTCTAAAAGGTTGTAGGTGAGGGTGTGTAGGTGAGCTGACCCTGTAAAACATTATATGCGAGGGCCTGCAGGTGAGCTGACCCTGTAAAAGGTTGTAGATGAGGGCCTGCTGGTGAGCTGACCCTCTAAAAAATTATATGCGAAGGCCTGCAGATGAGCTGACCCTGTAAAACATTATATACGAGGGCCTGTAGGTAAGTTGACCCTGTAAAAGATTGTAGGTGAGGGCCTGCAGGTGAGCTGACCCTGTAAAGATTGTGGGTGAGGGCCTGCTAGTGAGCTAACCCTCTAAAAGGATGTAGGTGAGGGTGTGTAGGTGAGCTGACCCTGTAAAACATTATATGCGAGGCCTGCAGGTGAGCTGACCCTCTAAAAAATTATATGCGAAGGCCTGCTGGTGAGCTGACCCTCTAAAAATTATAGGTGAGGGCCTGCAGGTGAGCTGACCCTGTAAAAGATTATAGGCGAGGGCCTGCTAGGTGAGCTGACCCTGTAAAAGATTGTAGGTGAGGGCCTGCAGGTGAGCTGACCCTGTAAAGATTATAGGTGAGGGCCTGCTGGTGAGCTGACCCTACTAAAGCGTTATAGGTGAGGGCCTGCAGGTGAGCTGACCCTGTAAAAGCATTATATGCGAGGGCCTGCAGGTGAGCTGACCCTGTAAAACATTGTAGATGAGGGCCTGCTGGTGAGCTGACCCTCTAAAAAATTGATAGGTGAGGGCCTGCAGGTGAGCTGACCCTGTAAAACATTATATGGCGAGGGCCTGCAGGTGAGCTGACCCTGTAAAACATTGTAGGTGAGGGCCTGCAGGTGAGCTGACCCTGTAAAGATTGTAGGTGAGGGCCTGCTGGTGAGCTGACCCTCTAAAAGGTTGTAGGTGAGGGCCTGCAGGTGAGCTGACCCTGTAAAACATTATATGCGAGGGCCTGCAGGTGAGCTGACCCTGTAAAAGATTGTAGGTGAGGGCCTGCTGGTGAGCTGACCCTCTAAAGATTGTAGTGTGAGGGCCTGCAGGTGAGCTGACCCTGTAAAACATTATATACGAGGGCCTGCAGGTAAGATTGACCCTGTAAAACATTGTAGGTGAGGGCCTGCAGGTGAGCTGACCCTGTAAAGATTGTGGGTGAGGGCCTGCTAGTGAGCTAACCCTCTAAAAGGATGATAGGTGAGGGTGTGTAGGTGAGCTGACCCTGTAAAACATTTATATGCGAGGGCCTGCAGGTGAGCTGACCCTGTAAAGATTGTAGGTGAGGGCCTGCTAGGTGAGCTGACCCTCTAAAAATTATATGCGAGGGCCTGCAGGTGACCCTGACCCTGTAAAGGATTATAGGTGAGGGCCTGCTGGTGAGCTGACCCTGTAAAGGATTATAGGTGAGGGCCTGCTGGTGAGCTGACCCTCTAAAAAAGTTATATGCGAGGGCCTGCAGGTGAGCTGACCCTGTAAAACATTATATGCGAGAGGCTGCAGGTGAGCTGACCCTGTAAAGATTGTAGGTGAGGGCCTGCTAGTGAGCTAACCCTCTAAAAGGTTGTAGGTGACAGTGTGTAGGTTAGCTGACCCTGTAAAAGTTGTAGGTGAGGGCCTGCTGGTGAGCTGACCCTCTAAAAATTATATGCGAAGGCCTGCAGGTGAGCTGACCCTGTAAAACATTATATGCGAGGGCCTGCAGGTGAGCTGACCCTGTAAAAGGTTGTAGGTGAGGGCCTGCTGGTGAGCTGACCCTGCTAAAAATTATATGCGAGAGGCCTGCAGGTGAGCTGACCCTGTAAAACATTATATGCGAGGGCCTGCAGGTGAGTTGACCCTGTAAAAGATTGTAGGTGAGGGCCTGCAGGTGAGCTGACCCTGTAAAGATTGTAGGTGAGGGCCTGCTGGTGAGCTGACCCTCTAAAAGGTTGTAGGTGAGGGCCTGCAGGTGAGCTGACCCTGTAAAACATTATATGCGAGGGCCTGCAGGTGAGCTGACCCTGTAAAGATTGTAGGTGAGGGCCTGCTGGTGAGCTGACCCTCTAAAAATTATATGCGAGGGCCTGCAGGTGAGCTGACCCTGTAAAACATTATATGCGAGGGCCTGCAGGTGAGCTGACCCTGTAAAACATTGTAGGTGAGGGCCTGCAGGTGAGCTGACCCTGTAAAGGATTGTGGGTGAGGGCCTGCTAGGTGAGCTGACCCTCTAAAAGGTTATAGGTGAGGGCCTGCAGGTGAGCTGACCCTGTAAAACATTATATGCGAGGGCCTGCAGGTGAGCTGACCCTCTAAAGGTTGTAGGTGAGGGCCTGCTGGTGAGCTGACCCTCTAAAACATTATATGCGAGGGCCTGCAGGTGAGCTGACCCTGTAAAACATTATATGCGAGGGCCTGCTAGGTGAGCTGACCCTGTAAAGATTGTAGGTGAGGGCCTGCAGGTGAGCTGACCCTGTAAAGATTGTAGGTGAGGGCCTGCTAGGTGAGCTGACCCTCTAAAACGATGTAGGTGAGGGCTGTGCAGGTGAGCTGACCCTGTAAAAGATTGTAGGTGAGGGCCTGCAGGTGAGCTGACCCTCTAAAGGATTGTAGGTGAGGGCCTGCAGGTGAGCTGACCCTGTAAAACATTTATATGCGAGGGCCTGCAGGTGAGCTGACCCTGTAAAGATTGTGGGTGAGGGCCTGCTGGTGAGCTGACCCTGTAAAAGATTGAAGGTGAGGGCCTGTCTAGGTGAGCTGACCCTCTAAAAAGTTATATGCGAGGGCCTGCAGGTGAGCTGACCCTGTAAAACATTATATGCGAGAGGCTGCAGGTGAGCTGACCCTGTAAAAGATTGTAGGTGAGGGGCCTGCTAGTGAGCTAACCCTCTAAAAGGTTGTAGGCGACAGTGTGTAGGTTAGCTGACCCTGTGAAAAGTTGTAGGTGAGGGGCCTGCTGGTGAGCTGACCCTCTAAAAAATTATATGCGAGAGGCCTGCAGGTGAGCTGACCCTGTAAAAGATTATATGCGAGGGCCTGCAGGTGAACTGACCCTGTAAAAGATTGTAGGTGAGGACCTGCTGGTTAGCTGACCCTCTAAAAAATTATATGCGAGGATCTGCAGGTTAGCTGACAGTGTAAAACATTATATGCAAGGGCCTGCAGGTTAGCTGACCCTGTAAAAGATTGTAGGTGAGGGCCTGCAGGTGAGCTGACCCTGTAAAAGATTGTAGGTGAAGGCCTGCTGGTGAGCTTCCCTCTAAAAGGTTGTAGGTGAGGGCCTGCAGGTGAGTTGACCCTGTAAAACATTATATGCGAGGGCCTGCAGTTGAACTGACCCTGTAAAACATTGTAGGTGAGGGCCTGCTGGTGAGCTGACCCTCTAAAAATTATAGGTGAGGGCCTGCAGGTGAGCTGACCCTGTAAAACATTATATGCGAGGGGCCTGCAGGTGAGCTGACCCTGTAAAACATTATGGTGAGGGCCTGCAGGTGAGCTGACCCTGTAAAGATTGTAGGTGAGGGCCTGCTGGTGAGCTGACCCTCTAAAAGGTTGTAGGTGAGGGCCTGCAGGTGAGCTGACCCTGTAAAACATTTATATGCGAGGGCCTGCAGGTGAGCTGACCCTGTAAAAGATTGTAGGTGAGGGCCTGCTGGTGAGCTGACCCTCTAAAAGATTATATGTGAGAGGCCTGCAGGTGAGCTGACCCTGTAAAACATTATATACGAGGGCCTGTAGGTAAGTTGACCCTGTAAAAGATTGTAGGTGAGGGCCTGCAGGTGAGCTGACCCTGTAAAGATTGTGGGTGAGGGCCTGCTAGTGAGCTAACCCTCTAAAAGGATGTAGGTGAGGGTGTGTAGGTGAGCTGACCCTGTAAAACATTATATGCGAGGCCTGCAGGTGAGCTGACCCTGTAAAAGGTTGTAGGTGAGGGACTGCTAGTGAGCTGACCCTCTAAAAAATTATATGCGAAGGCCTGCAGGTGACCTGACCCTGTAAAGGATTATAGGTGAGGGCCTGCTGGTGAGCTGACCCTGTAAAGGATTATAGGTGAGGGCCTTCTGGTGAGCTGACCCTCTAAAAAAGTTATATGCGAGGGCCTGCAGGTGAGCTGACCCTGTAAAACATTATATGCGAGAGGCTGCAGATGAGATGACCCTGTAAAAGTTTGTAGGTGAGGGCCTGCTAGTGAGCTAACCCTCTAAAAGGTTGTAGGTGACAGTGTGTAGGTTAGCTGACCCTGTAAAAAGTTGTAGGTGAGGGCCTGCTGGTGAGCTGACCCTCTAAAAAATTATATGCGAAAGCCTGCAGGTGAGCTGACCCTGTTAAACATTATATGCGAGGGCCTGCAGGTGAGCTGACCCTGTAAAACATTATATGCGAGGGCCTGCAGGTTAGCTGACCTTATAAAAGAGTGTAGATGAGGGCCTTCTGATGAGCTGACCCTCTAAAAGGTTGTAGGTGAGGGCCTGCAGGTGAGCTGACCCTGTAAAAGATTGGAGGTGAGGGCCTGCTGGTGAGCTGACTCTGTAAAACATTATATGCGAGGGCCTGCAGGTGAGCTGACCCTATAAAACATTGAATGTGAGGGCCTTCTGGTGAGCTGACCCACTAAAAGGTTGTAGGTGAGGGCCAGCAGGTGAGCTGACCCTGTAAAACATTATATGCGAGGGCCTGCAGGTGAGCTGACCCTGTAAAAGATTGAAGGTGAGGGCCTTCTGGTGAGCTGACCCTCTAAAAGGTTGTAGGTGAGGGCCAGCAGGTGAGCTGACCCTGTAAAACATTATATGCGAGGGCCTGCAGGTAAGCTGACCCTGTAAAACACTGAAGGTGAGGGCCTTCTGGTGAGCTGACCCTCTAAAAGGTTGTAGGTGAGGGCCTGCAGATGAGCTGACCCTGTAAAACATTATATGCGAGGGCCTGCAGGTAAGCTGACCCTGTAAAACATTGAAGGTGAGGGCCTTCTGGTGAGCTGACCCTCTAAAAGGTTGTAGGTGAGGGCCTGCAGATGAGATGACCCTGTAAAACATATGCGAGAGCTTGCAGGTGAGCTGAACCTGTAAAAGATTGTAGGTGAGGGCCTGCAGGTGAGCTGACCCTCTAAAGAATTATATGTGAGGGCCTGCAGGTGAGCTGACCCTGTAAAACATTTCTATGCAAGGTCCTGCAGGTGAGCTGACCCTGTAAAAGGTTGTAGGTGAGGGCCTGCTGGTGAGCTGACCCTCTAAAAAATTATATGCGAGGGCCTGCAGATGAGCTGACCCTGTTAAACATTATATGCGAGAACCTGCAGAAGAGCTAAAAAAAAGTACACTGTATGTCACAGATACATTTTTTCAGCGCACACGGTACACTGGAGATGTGGCAATCGTAATGTCACTGTCAGAAGCGGACACTGTCTATTGAAAAAGTACACTGTATGTCACTGATACATTTTTTTAGCACACACGGTACACTGGAGATGTGGCACTCGTAATGTCACTGTCAGAAGCGGACACTGTCTATTGAAAAAGTACACTGTATGTCACTGATAAATTTTTTCAGCGCACACGTTACAGTGCAGATGTGGCGCAACTAATGTCACTGTTCGCAGCGGACACTGTCTACGGAAAAAGTTCACTGGATGTCACAGATATTTTTGGGATGCGCTCACTTAACAGAGGAGATGTGGCGCAGCTAATTTAACTGTCCGCAGCGGACACAGTCTACAGAAAAAGTTCACTGGATGTCACAGATATTTTTGGGATGCGCACACTTAACAGAGGAGATGTGGCGCAGCTAATTTAACTGTCCGCAGCGGACACAGTCTACAGAAAAAGTACACTGGATGTCACAGATATTTTTTGGGATGCGCACACTTTACACAGGAGATTTGGCACAGATAATTTAACTGTCCGCAGCGGACACCATTTATGGAAAAAGTACACTGGATGGCACAGATATTTTTGGGATGTGCACACTTTACACAGGAGATGTGGCGCAGATAATTTAACTGTCCGCGGCGAACACCGTCTACGGAAAAAGTGGATGGCACAGATATTTTTGGGATGCGCACACTTAACAGAGGAGATGTGGCGCAGCTAATTTAACTGTCCGCAGCGGACACAGTCTACAGACAAGTACTACCGGATGTCACAGATATTTTTGGGATGCGCACACACAACAGGAGATTTAGGCGCAGATAATTTAACTGTCCGTGACACCATTTATGGAAAAAGTACACTGGATGGCACAGATATTTTTGGGATGTGCACACTTTACACAGGAGATGTGGCGCAGATAATTTAACTTGTGTTTGAGTAGTCTCCGAGGCATTGCTCCCGGTTAGCCAGAATCCTACTCCACACTGATGAGGGGCAACACCCCGAAACAGCTGTCTGTGGATGGATACCTGGCTTAGGTTTTCCCCGTCACATCCTTAAAGCTTGTAAAAAGCGGATCTTTACATAGGGGGCCACTAGTGATGGTGGATTGGTGATCTCTGTAATGGAGACACCCCTTTGCTTGGTTTTCCTTCCTCGAGGATATCTGGCTTTCATTGTTGTAGACCCATAACTGGGCCTCCACATTTATTTTGCATATTCCTGTTTCCCAGGGAGCTTTGCACTTCGGATTGCTGTGTTGAGACTATTAAGTGAGGCTCCGCGGTGTTTTTTGTAGCTGGTCTCCCTGAGATCAGCTAATGTTGTGTTTAATTTAACTGTCCACAGCGGACACCGTCTACGGAAAAATTACACTGGATGTCACAGATATTTTTTGGGATGCTCACACTTTACACAGGAGATGTGGCGCAGATAATTTAACTGTCCGCAGCAGCCTATTAGACGCTAAAAAATATATTGCTGCCACACACAATAGTCCTTTAAAGGACTTTTGGGTCTGTAAAGTTTTAGAAATTTAGCGCAGGTTGTGCTAAAAATATATATTGCTGCTGTCACACACAATAGTCCTTGAAAGGACTTTGGGGTCTCTGAAAAGTTTTACTAATAAAAATAGTCCAATATCACTCCCTACACTGTCTGTCCCTTCCTATGCACAGCTCTCCTTGACTAAGGCCCCTTTCACACGGGCGAGTTTTCCGCGCGGGTGCAATGCGTGAGGAGGACGCATTGCACCTGCACTGAATCCGGACCCATTCACTTCTATGGGGCTGTGCACATGACAGTTGATTTTCAAGCATCACTTTTGCGATGCGTGAAAATCGCAGCATGCTCTATCTTCTGCTTTTACACGGACGCAGGCCCCATAGAAGTGAATGGGGATGCGAAAATCGCAATCATCCCGCATCATGTGCGGATGTGCGTTTTCCCGCATGGTGTTATGCAACCATCGGGATGTGTAACCCGGTTCAGTATTATTTACATTATAACATAGTTACTAATGTAAAATAATACCCTGTCAGCTATCTTCTAACATTAGACCCGGTGCTGAATGGGTTAAAAATAATAAACTATTATATAACTTACCTGGTCCATTTGATCGCCGGCCAGCATCTCTCCGTTGAGCTTGCTACTAGGTAAGGACCTGTGATGATGCACATGGTCACATGGCCCAATCACATGCTCCATCACTATAGTGATGGGTATGACAAACCGCTGTTGCCTGCTGTTTGAGTCACCTGCAACATGCGGCGGCCCATGCCTCCATGAAGCCCTAACAACACGGGATCAGCATCGGCCCTTTTACATTATAACTTATGTTGCTAGTGGAATACTCAGCGAGATTTAATTTCGGACCGAACATGCACTTCTGTGAAGAAGTCTGGGTACCAAAAAGTGCCGATTTTTCTCCCGCGCGTGCAAAACGCATGACAGCGCTTTGCACTCGCAGGGAAAAATCGCGGCGATTCCCGCAACGCACCCGCACTGTTTGACGGAGTGCACCCGCAACGCCCGTGTGAAAGAGGCCTAAGGCTGAGCCGAACATGCGCCATCGGGTGCTATATAGCACCCAATGATGCTTTCCGGCCAGCCAATCACTGTAATGCCAGTAACCAACATGGCTATGGCATTACAGTGAGGGCAGCACTTACCTGCAAGTTTACTGGCTGCGTAGCAGCCAAGAAACGTGCGGGGAGGAGACTCGAGCATTGCGCTTGAGCACATGTGGTATTCGGCTGAGCATGCTCGCTCAACACTAAATGGCTTTATTTGCGGCAGAAAACTGGCATAAATAAAAATAAATTTGTTGGGGTAGCCGGTCACCATCCCTTCCTGTCCTTGACCCTCTCCCTTTAGGGAAAGTGGTGAGGGCAGCAGAAAATGCGAGAGATGTGACAATTTTTTGTAAAAAGTCAGAAACTTATAGTCCACAACTTTTTAACACTACTTTTCAGAAGCAAGGGAAATGACGAATCCCCCCACCATTATATTTCCCCAGATAATGGAAGCCTTCTCCTCCTTTTACCTCTGCCGAATCTCAAAACCAGAATGGCAAAACGCTGATGTGAGAGTAGGCTTACTAAAGGAGTTATCCCATGATTAAGTGAAAAATGTAAATCAGACATCATATAGTACATGACAATCTCTTTCTAACAAAGCTAGAACCAGCCCTGTACCTCACATGGATCCAGAGATCTCCACATTCATTGGTCTTCTAGATTTATATCAAGCTGGCAGCTCAAGGGTCTTAGCTCTCCCTATCACAGCTCAGGAGGCAGTTGAAGGATGTGCGCTCATCTCAGTGAGCAGGACAAACAAATAAGAAAAGAAAAAGCAGGTGGCGCTATACAGATAGGTTTTTCTTGAATAACTCAATGGCTATGCTAAATTTTTAATTATATGCAATTACAAAAATATTCAGATCCAGGTGCCGGTTTGAAAACTGTAGATTATTTTTCGTGAGACAACCCCTTTAATAATATTGACTAAAATGTAGAAACATAAAAATAATCTTTTGTGTATTACTTCTTTTTTTGTTTGTCTCTAATGCCTCATCGATAATCCTATCCATAGATGACACCCCTTCCCCAGAGGCGTAGCTATAGGGGGTGTAGAGGTAGCAGTTGCTACCGGGCCCAGGAGCCTGAGGGGGGCCCAAAGACCCTTGTTCCACATAAGAAGACACTGGTATTATAGAAAGTGCATGCTGGTCAAGTTACACCTCTGGCTGGAGCAAAGGGGTTAGGTCAAGAATTTGGCATGGGGGGTGCAGTTTCAATTTTTTCCTCAGGCAGCAAGAAAGCTATGTGCATCCCTGCCCCAGGCCACAAAGCACTAAGGGAAGGGGGGGCCAAGCTGAACTCTTGCATCAGGGCCCATGATCCAGTAGTTATGCCCCTGCCCTTCCCACTTTGAAAGAAAAAGTAACAAAGTATTAAGCCGGCTTCCTGGGTCTAGGTTCACCCTATTTACTGGTGGAGTGTCTGGAAAGTAGCTTAACACTAGCATAGTGTGAGCGCTCACAATGATAAGAGTGACCTCGGTCTGCACAGGAACCTTAATCTCCGTTACTAGTATGCCCCTATGTCTATGTCCTAACCTCTTCTTTTAGTCCAGGCATGCTCAACCTGCGGCCCTCCAGCTGTTGCAAAACTACAACTCTCATAATTCCCAGACAGCCTACAGCTATCAGCCTACAGAAGGGCATAATGGGAATTGTAGTTTTACAACAGCTGGAGGGCCGCAGGTTGAGCATCCCTGTTTTAGTCTAAGTGCTCTACAAATATCATTCAGCATCTACACCCATAACTTCTGGCACACAGGGCCGGCGCGTACTATAGGCGGACTAGACAGCAGCGTAGGGCTCCCCTTGGGAAGGGGCGCCGCCTGGAGCGCCGGTCCCCCTCATGCTGCAGCCGCCTGAGCGCTCTATAGAGAGCCGCAGGCAGCTGCAATTGCCCCCGAGTCCTTAAGGTCCCCCGCGCCGGCACCACTCCGTATATGGCCCCCGGCCCGCAGCGCCGCCTCCTAGCTAATTTATTCACTTCTCTTGCCTCTGCGTAATTGCAGAGAAGTGCCGTAATCTCGCACAGGCGCACTGGCAGAGGCACCGTCGAGTGAAGTGCGCATGCGCCGTCTTCCAGCGCACCTCGCTCGACGATGCCTCTGCCAGTGCGTCTCCAGGCGCCGACAAGGCACTGCAATTACACAGAGGCAATGTGAATAGGAGGGTGTAGTAAAGTCCGGGGAAGCATAAAAAGGGGTTTGCACCAGGAGCGTGTCACCAAGGGGCCAAGCCTTGGTGAAGTAAAGGCCCTAGATATAGGTGGCCACCAAGTTAGTTGGTGGACACCAAGATAATTAGCTTAGCTGGCTCCAGCTAGTCCAGGGCGGGCTTTTACTGGGAGCAGGCAATGTGCTGGGTGGGTGCCTGTTCCCCATGCTCCAGTCCGGGATTTTGGACAATGCTCATGTCCAGGGATGCTATTTAATCCTGTTGCTGGACTTGGGTGTGGCTCTCAGTCTGTGAAAGGAGCAGGTTGTGGCAAGACCTGTGGGAGCCGGGACCCTCTAACCCTGTGTGTAGGGTAAGCACTGGTGATGTGTTTTGGGGAGCTGGGTGGTAGACCCAGATCCTGATAGAGAGGGAAATACTGTTTAGTCAGTGGCCAGACGGCCAAGGATTTATGTTTTGATTGCTGTTTTGTGCTGGAAAATAAAGCATCGTTTGGACTTCAATCTGGTGTCTGTGGCAAACTCTGCGAGAATGACCCCGAATAAGAGAAGATCCTACATATGGTGGAGGATGCGGGCAATAACAGCAGGTTGCTAGGGGCAACGACCTGACTGAGAAGAGCAAGTGCTGCTGAATATTGACAAGGAATTGCTGTGTTGCTGTGCAGTGATTTAAAGGGCCGGAAGCCTGTTTTGTCCAGTGGAGCAAGCTCTGCTCATGCGATTGTGGACTTGTTTTTTTCCTGTGGTGCAAGCTGTGTGCGGATTTAAAGGGCCAGAAGCACAGTAAAAGACACAGACCTGTCAAAATGGCTGCAAAATGGTGGAGCCCATGGGAAAAGTCCTGCGAGTTGGAGATCGGGGAATACCGCTGGGAGTTATATTAGACTCCCGCCAGCAGGTGTCTCGGGTCATGCCCGAAGTACTGGACTTTCTAGAGAGGGGCCAGAGACAGATGTCACCGTGTCACTGACCTTTGTAACAGACTATGGTTCTGTACAATGCAAGCTCTTAAAATGTGAGACTCTGGAAGTGGAGTTTGTGCTCGGCAAAGACTTTCCATTATTCTGGCAGCTGTGGAGCGGAGAACCGGATAAACAGCAGATATGTGCCGTTGCCAAGGGCAACCATCAGGAAGACAGGAAGGTGGAGAGTGGTGCATTTCCCAGGAGTGCCTATTTTCCTTGCGACTGTACACAGAGTCCTCAAGGATGCAGTTGGAGGGACCATCCAGGAAAAATTGTGACTCCAGGCCATGTTGTTTCTAGTGGCAGCGGTTACAGTAAGGAGTCTGCTGGTGTTCGGGATACCAAGAACCAAGAGAAGGCTGGTGAACTCGGTAGAGGTGTCAGGGGAAGATCTTCGTCTCCTGAGACTGCCAATCCCGTGACATTGCTGGGTAAGACTGTTCCCGTTGATAATGTTGTGACAGTAAGCCGGCAGCAGTTGCTACCTGCCGGGCCGGTGAGTGATGAAGCACTGAGGCAAGAAACTGTCTCAAAAATAAATGACTATGTGAAAAATGCTGTGTCTGAACAGGCGGGTAAGCCTGTTGTGGTTGCTGCCTTGCAAGGATCTGCACAGGAGAAGGTTATGGTGTTGCCTAAAGTACCTGTGACCAAGGCTAGATTTGGGATGGCGAAAGTCAGAGATCCCATGCTAGCCCGGGTAAGAAGATGGCATGATAGCCGCCCCTGAGACTGGTAGATTATTAAATGTGCTGGGACAATTATAAGGTAATACTGACTATCCGGGGTTCTCACTGAGGGTGAGACTCCCGTGACAACTGGGACTTGTGATCTTGATGCCATAAATGTGCTTGTACATGAGAGAATAATGTTCTGTGATATTGGGGGCACTGGAGACACTTCTATAGAAAGTGATGAAGCCCCTGCAGAACCTATACCTGTCCCTTTAAATGAAGGTATAAGGGAAGTGCAGATAAACCATTGCTTTCTAAGTGAAGTGACCATTAAAAACAGTGGAGCTGATAAGGTGCAAAGTGATGGTACCGTGTTGGCCAAAATACATAATGTTAATGCGGATTTTTGTGAAGGATGTGATAATGACATACCTTTTACATTGCAGGTTATAGACAGGGAGAAGCGCCCCATGGTGGTAAAAATGTAAAATTTGAAAAAATGCAGATAAATGTTGAGAGCACCGAGTTGGGGGAACCCACTGTAGTGAAAAATGTGCAAGTACATGGGGCAGTCCTAGAGGGTGTACCTCACATACTAGAAGTGGATATGCAGTCTCCACAGGTTTCTATGATTAATAAAATGTCCCAGGTGGGGATTAGCTCGTCAGTGCCCCTAGAGGACAGGATTGAGAATGACACGAGCGGTATATATAACGCATGTTCTGTGACCGATAGCAACTCAGAGAGAGAGGCTTCCATGTCGAGGTTTTGCCAAACTAACGTGGTTACTTGTAGCGACCAGATGGCGGTTATATCTGACGAGACGAGAGTTCAGTCAGGTGACGTCAGCCTAGTGTCTGAAGCTCATATCCAGACAGTTTTAGATGACCTGACAGGACAGTACAGCTGCAAACAGGAGCCTGACCTCACTCTCGCCACACGGTCCCTAGATATAATAGAGAAGGGACTAGCTGTCGACACAGAGTCACCGAAGAAGGCTGCAGAAGGATCAAAAGAAAGACCTCGGAAAAGATGAGTGAACTGAAGGGTCTACCGCCTGGTGTCCTGGGGAAGGGAAAAGACTCCAGAAAGACACAACAGTCTATAGTAGACCTCAACAATGGGCTTGAAGAGTCCCTGGGTGGAAATCCCACAGAGTGTCTAAGGAAGAATGGTGGTACTCCTACAACTGCTGTTACACCAGAACAGAGTGAAGAGCAGCTGGACCAGAAGGCCCAAGAGTGGGGCGCTGCTAACAAGCTGGTGCGAAAAACTAAGAAGACCAAGGCCCTCTCCTTGACTAGAGCCCTTGAAAAGTGCTTAAGGAGCGAGATGAATTGGAGAGGCTGAACAAGCAACTCAGAGCAGAGATGGAAGATCTCAGGAGCTCAAAAGATGAAGTCAATGAGTTGGAGAAGTCTCTGCATGCTCCAGCGCAGCAGAGTGGAAGAAAATGAGATACCTGAAGAGGAAAATCCTCTAAAAGATGCCAAGAAGTCAGAGCCCGTTAAGAATGGGTCTGGAGGTGGTGGCGCTGTGGTGCCGGCCGAGGCAGAGAAGAAGATGGAAGATGTATCTGCTGAACCAGATGATGGTGCTGAGGTGGATGCAGAAGCCCAGAGACTCATGGCAGTGTGTGGCCAGGACCTGGTCATGAAAGACATTCCCTCTGCTGTCAATGCCTTCCAGAAAGCCAGCAGTCTGCTGCTGGGAAGAAATACGGGGGACCGACTGACCAGTATGAGGGTCCTGTTTACTCTGATGGGCTGGCTCTCCTGAATCCTGCCCAAAAGGAGAACCATATCCTGGGTGAACCTCTGCAGGGATTGCCAGAAGACCGACGAGTCTGGTGAAGATCCTGATGTCCCCAGTGCCTCCAACCTTGATGAGAAAGAGGAGGAGGAGTTAAGAAGGAAAGGATATGATGCCATGTCCGTGAAGGATAAGACGGCTAATAAAGTGAATGGAGACTCCAAAGAAACAGAGGCCGAAGAAGCTAAGGCCGAGGTCTTGAAGTGGGAGAAATCCTCGGATGTTCCAGAAACCAAGGAGAAAGGGTCTGAACACGACCATGGCTGGGAACAACTATGCAAACAGTCCAGTCAAGAGCTGCAGCAGTACAAGAAAAGGCCTGTGCATGAGAGCAAGAATCAAAGAGTGCGAGAGCATGTTATTGTCACTCAGAAAACAGTAAGAAAACAGTATCTGGCCTTTAGTTGGGGACAGAAGGCCTTTGGACAGTTTCTACTAGGTAGAAAGGCAGTGTTTATGACAAACCGAGCTCTTCTGGCCTGGGTCTGGCAGAATAAAGGGAAGCTCTGTGATGCTGGCCACATCTTCCAGGGGGACCGTTGAGCTGAAAGATGGCAGGATAATGCGGATGCCCTATCACGAGCATCCGGTTGGTACATGTGTTCACCCCACAGGTTTGAACAGAGGGGGGATATGTGGCAATGTGAATAGGAGGGGTGTAGTAAAGTCCCGGGAAGCATAAAAGGGGTTTGCACCAGGAGCGTGTCACCAAGGGGCCAAGCCTTGGTGAAGTAAAGGCCCTAGATATAGGTGGCCACCAAGTTAGTTGGTGGACACCAAGATAATTAGCTTAGCTGGCTCCAGCTAGTCCAGGGCGGGCTTTTACTGGGAGCAGGCAATGTGCTGGGTGGGTGCCTGTTCCCCATGCTCCAGTCCGGGATTTTGGACAATGCTCATGTCCAGGGATGCTATTTAATCCTGTTGCTGGACTTGGGTGTGGCTCTCCAGTCTGTGAAAGGAGCAGGCTGTGTCAAGGCCTGTGGGAGCCGGGACCCTCTAACCCTGTGTGTAGGGTAAGCACTGGTGATGTGTTTTGGGGAGCTGGGTGGTAGACCCAGATCCTGATAGAGAGGAAATACTGTTTAGTCAGTGGCCAGACGGCCAAGGATTTATGTTTTGATTGCTGTTTTGTGCTGGAAAATAAAGCATCGTTTGGACTTCAATCTGGTGTCTGTGGCAAACTCTGCGAGAATGACCCCGAATAAGAGAAGATCCTACAGCGCTCACAATGATAAGAGTGACCTCGGTCTGCACAGGAACCTGTAATCTCCGTTACTAGTATGCCCCTATGTCTATGTCCTAACCTCTTCTTTTAGTCCAGGCATGCTCAACCTGCCAGGCCCTCCAGCTGTTGCAAAAACTACAACTCTCATAATTCCCAGACAGCCTACAGCTATCAGCCTACAGAGAGGGCATGATGGGAATTGTAGTTTTACAACAGCTGGAGGGCCGGCGGTTGAGCATCCCTGTTTTTAGCTCCTAAGTGCCTTCTGGCCAAATATCATTCAGCATCTACACCCATAACTTCTGGCACACAGGGCCGGCGCGTGCTATGGCGGACTAGACAGCATGGCCCCGGCCCGCCCAGCGCCGCCTCCTAGC
>CM065594.1:247033627-247481127 GCA_033119425.1 Bufotes viridis | reverse complement strand
TTTATATAAAAGGTCAGATAGAGAGCTGTACCAGGTGCCCCCATAGAACGCAGCATTGCTGATGGTTTTCACAGCCACATTTCCATGTACTGCAGTAATTCCTATCTGGGTGGGACCAATGGCAGGGTTCACGAATAACTCGCTGCGGCTACAGATCTAACATAGGCAGAGGGGGAGAGAGGGAAAAGGAAATGTAATCGCTATTCGGGGTATGTGGAAGGCTCAGTGACAGCCCTTTAGGGCTTTAGAAACCCAATATCTGTTAGGCCAAAGGATCTCAACAGTAAAGGAACTGGGCTGCAAAGCTACTTCTTGATTTTAGGGGGAAATTATTTTAATTTTTAACACTTTTCTGAAAGTTTCTCATCCAGCTTAAAAATTCAGGCCTGTCCTACAAAATGTCACTAAAGCCTAACCTATCTACAGTATCGATGAATTAATCACGCATAAAATGTGTGTCCACATATCCTACTCTGCTAATCTACACTATGCTACAAAATAATCTACATTTACAGCTTTATTACTACATAGCAGCCTTTGTAATCCAGAGCTGAATTCACAATTCTGCTTTCTGCAGTAAGCACATACGGGGCTAAAATCGGATATGAGCTCCACTAATGCAGAGAGTAGTTTTCCCTATAAAATATTCTGTAAAAACGACATTTCTCGTTGGAGATTTCAGCTCTGCAGTTGTAGAATCGTTAGCGCAGCTCTGGACAGTACCATGTTCATATGTGCCTGAGAAAAATTAAGCTTATATATAAATATATATATATATATATATATATATATATATATATATATATATATATAATGAGCCTCCAGGAGAAACGGGGGCGTTACCATTACACCTAGAGGCTCTGCTTTTTCTGCCACTGCTGCACGCTTTCCACATTGATTGACTTTGGGAGAAGTCAGGGCCAGGCATGACCACGTTTACACTGCTTGGTCCTATCACTCAAAGTGGAGAGGGTGTGCCAGTTGCAGAGACAGCAGAGTCTCTAGGAGTAATGGCAACACCCTCATTGCTCCTAGGGGCCAATTTGCATATATTAACACATAATGTTTCTCAGCAATACAGGCACATATGGTACAAATCTGCTGACAGGTGTCCGCTTGTCTTCTACAACCTTCAGGTTTTCACAGACTCTGCAGACTTTTCTTTCTACTTTTTAATGCACTCCGTCAGAGAGCTGCTCTGACGGTTCAGTCTGGAGCCCTAACCTCTAATTTCCTGACAGCTTCTAAACACTTATTTAAGCAGAATTATGTTCAAGCCGAGAACAAAGCTACAGATAAAGTCATCATAGCAGCTCTGACAGATTTCAGCAAGAATCAAGCAGAGAGTCTGAAGACTCTGAAAACCAGAAGGCTACAAAGAAACAATGGTTGGAAAATTTTTAAGAAAGACAAAATTGTTAAATTCTTTTAAGCCCCAAATAAGTTCAAAACAAAAATTTTTTTTTTTAAAAAAAGGCCTCCAAAAGGGTATATCTGTGAAGAATAAATCAAGGCAATGGACTTGCTGTAGATTTCTTGAAAACGTTTCACTTGTTCTTCCAACGAGCTTTCTCAATTCTGAGTGACTTGTACAAGAATTCTCTGGGAATAAATATGTAACTGAATCAACATCTGGTAATTAGGACATTAGGCCCAGCATGGGGTCAAAGGTGTTGATTCCATAGCCCTAATTGGAGTCAGTAGGCGATAATGACCTCTCAGAAAAAGGTGTCAAGACAGCATTGTAAGTGGCAGACAATAGATGTCTAACCCCCCCTCCAAAGGGTGCTAATAGCCTCCTCCTGCAGATGCTTCCCTTTAAACCTTTGTACTTATTGACTCCATCATTAATAATTTTTTTTTAAAGGCGTTGTCATACAAGAAAAAAATATTCTACAGTTTTCAAACCAGTACCTGGATCTGAAGACTTTTGTAATTGCATGTAATTAAAAAAAAAAAATCAATCATTCAGTAAAGTGTGTCTTTATAGACCTACCTGCTGTTTTTATTTTGACCTGCTCACTGAGATGGCCGCACATGCTCAGTTTCATCCTTCAACTGCCTACTGAGCTGTGATAGGGAGAGCATGGGCATGCCCCCTGAGCTGTGATAGGGAAAGCATGGACACGCCCCCTGAGCTACAGCAGAAAAGACACCCCCCCTCCTGGAGCTGTCTGCTTTATATAAATCAAGCAGAGCAATGAATGGGGAGATCTCTGGATCCATGTGAGGTCCAGGGCTGGTTCTGGCTCTGTTAGAAAGAGGCTGTCATGTACTATATGATGTCTGATTTTCATTGTTTACATTAGTCACGGGATAACTCCTTTTGATTATCGTCATCAGCTTAGGGTCAGTTGATATTCTCTTTCATTGTGATATGTACTGGGGAAGGAAATTAGCTAGTCACCCACTATGAATAACGATACCGAGTAAACTTTTTCTTAGCTTAGAACTGAAAGCATCAGCCACTTACGAGTGTCCTGTGGCTGGGATGAAGTATATACAGCAGTGGACCCGGGAGTCAGGAATCCGCTTCTTGCGATTGATGTTAAGCTCCTCCTGTAGATACTTCTCGTACTGGTCATTGATGAACTTCATAATGGGCAGCCAGCTAATAAAGATAATTAAGGGAACAATATTATTATTATGCAGATTGCACACAGAATATATCACTTCAATGACCTCTTAGTGTTTTTACTTAGAAAGTAGGCAGGAAAACCTGATCGGCAACTACGTGCCAGGTCAAGTCCCCTGCTATGTAAACTCACTTCATGGAAGACCAGCTTGACTGTCAAAACTTGTCAAAAAATGAAACTAAAATTCCTTATTTCAAGATGTAAAGCAAAGTTCCAACTTTCGTGCCTCTTAAAGAATAAGGTAAATTGCATAACTAGCAATCCCCTATTATAGAATTACAAAAAATCCTAATAAAAGACATAAATACAGGGATAAATACGACAAAACGGACCATACTTTGTGCTCTATACCTTGTAAGCCCCCAGGTGGGACATCGATAACGGTTAGGGTAGTACAGTAAATGACCTCATCGGCCTCTTTATTCTGCATGAAATTATTCTCAGAGCTGCAGGATCATGTAACCAGCCGTCTGACCACTGGACTGATACAGCGCCTCCTGCGTCAGCTACCTATGCAAGTCTATTACAGCCCAGATGGGAGTCTCATCATAAGCATTATCTGTGACCTGTGCAGAAGATATTGTGCAGGGAGGGGGAGTAGATAAGTTGGAATGATTGCCTACTGTAAATGATGGATTCTGTGTTATCTATATAAAGATGTTATATTTCACTGTTATCCTGCCTGTCGCCATGAAGAGATGACCTCTGCGAACTGCTCTCTGCAGAGCAGGAAGTAGTACACAAAGTATTATTAGGCTTAGCGGCCAGTATGAAAACTGCAGAATGTTAGGTTTTTTCTTAAAATCGATAGTGACATGTAAATATTAAAAAAAAACTAAATAAAAAAAAATATTTAACATAAAACTTTATTTAAAGAATAAGTCAATATCTGTGGACACATTCCCTTTAAATGGGTATCCCAATTCATATTGCTAGGATGTGCCATAACTTATGGAAGCCTGACATCTGGGACCCCCAACAATCCTGAGCCCAATGGAGTTGTGCTGCAGTTCCTGTGTACAGCAGGCGCCAGGAGCATCGACTAACAGGGTGTAGCGCTGCCCATTCTCAGCATTACAGGGGTCCAGGCGTTCAGATTCGCACCGACGATAGCGATATGCCCTTACTTTAGTGGGAATACCTCTTCAAGCATGTATGGCGCAAGAGGATATGGCATAAATGCCTGACTGGTGCAAGGCCAGAGATGAAGATAGGGATAACCCTTGTACTGTTCCAGAGTTATAGCCTGTATCATATAGACTATTGAATTGCTCGGTTCTGAGCCGAGATCACCCAGCCTCCTATGCTGGCTCAAGATTTATACTCCGAGAAGTCTTCACTTTCCGTGAGTCACGGTTCTAAGATACAGAGAAGACTGCATTACAGGAACTAAGAGGATGTGTCTGTCAAGAAGCATGTCAAGCGTTTCCACAAGCAACTAGCAGAATGCTATAAGCCGCAATCACTATAAGGCTTCTTTCACACCGGCATTGGGATTGTCCGGCAGGCCGTACTAATGTTTCCACATATGTGCTGCCGGAAGTCCGCCCCGGCCCCATTCACTATGATGGGGACGGGAGGGAGATGTGGCTGCAGCACGGCTGGACAAAAACGGCAGCGTGCTGGAACAGCCTGCTGGACAATCCTAACGCCAGTGTGAAAGAAGCCTAAGATAGGCACAGCAAAGTGTAGGCAACTTTATATGAACTTTTAACATGCTCTTCTGCACCCACTGATATATGGCATTTACAACAAAAGGAACATTCATTGCATTACCAGTTCTCGTTATTTATGTGGTCTCCAAATCCGGGAGTGTCAATAACCGTCAGTTTCATCCGCACTCCTTTCTCTTCAATGTCTGGAAGAAAATCCCAGGATACAAGTTTAGGATCAGTAAAGGGTTGGAGAAAAGGCTGTGCAGGAATGAGGACGACAATGATGATGTCTCAGAGGAGTTGACTAGCCCGATATCAGCCCAGACCATGACTACATACAAGACGATATACATGTTATATAAAATCGGTAAAAGATAAACACTATTACATACTACATTATTCTTTCTGCACCTTCAATCCCCACAATCCAACCCAAATCTTACCGTGAGTGATACTTTTAATTTCTATAGTTTTGGGGATTCGTTCCTCAGCTGTAGGTTGCACAGATTTCCTGCTGACCTTGGATTTGAAGAGGGTGTTTATTAATGTGGATTTTCCAAGACCGCTCTGACCTAATAAAAAAAAAAAAAAATTTACAAAAAAAAAAAAAAAAAAGGGATTTCATTCGTAAATACAAACCACACTAAAAAGGCATCTTCACCTTTCTGTATGTTTTAGCAGAAGCAAACTACACATCTGCAAAAGGTATGACATTTGTGGGAACTATTTTCAGCCTCACTTAAAGGGGTTGTCCCATGAAAAATATACTACAGTTTTCAAACCAGCCCCTGGATCTGAACACTTTTGCAATTGCATGTAATTACAAATGTAGCATAGCCACTGAGTTATTCAATAAAACCTGTAAATCTGTATGGCGCCACCTGCTGTTTGTTTTTATACTTATTTCTTTGTCCTGCTCACTGAGAAGGCCGCACATGCTCAGTTTCATCCTTGAACTGCCTCCTGAGCTGTGATTGTGATAGGGAGAGCATGGACACGCCTCCTGAGCTGTGATAGGGAGAGCATGGACACGCCCCCTGAGCTGCAGCAGAAAAGACACCCCCCCTCCTTGAGCTGCCAGCCTGATATAAATCTAGCAGAGGAATGAATGGGGAGATCTCTGGATCCATGTGAGGTACAGGGCTGGTTCTAGCTTTGTTAGAAAGAGGTTGTCATGTAATCTGATTTTCATTTTTTACATCAATCATGGGATAACCCCTTTAAGTTTTTAAAGGGTCACTGCACTTTCACACAATTTCATTAAAATCTAAATCACTTTCATTTAAAAAATCTGCCTGCATCTACCTGAAAGAAAAAAAAAAAAAAAAAAAAAAAGCTATAAAGTCAGGGCCATAAGGAATTTGCAGTCCACTATCTATTGTCAGGCAAGATTTTCCCCTAGTAACAGAGACACAGAAGACAGTTCACAGGATATGGGGGCGTGTCAGAGCTACTGTAGCTGAGATCCTAAGCATGATAAAAACTGCTTCTACACAGCTTGTAAAGATTGTAGAAGCCTCTTGTGTGTCTGTAAGTGTGATTTCTCCCTTGTGAGGATATGTTCACATCTACGGCTGAAGATCTGGCAAGCTGTTCGGGCAGAGAGCCGCCTGATGGATTTTGCTGGATCTGTCGGATCCTACAGTTCCCTGCCGGATCACTATTGACTGTAACGAGGTCAGGTGGTGACCCAGTCACTTTCCAGCATAAACGCTAGGTTTCGGCAGGACAAAAACTGTTGCATGCAATGTTTTTCGGTCTGGCCGACAGTCGGCATTTGTACCGGATCAGCTTGCCGCATATGTGAACATGAGCTTATCTGTTCTTTAAAGTACAAAGCTGAAAACAAATATTGGGCGAAGTAAGGGAATGGACGTCACAGCAGTAAATTGCTGGCAAATTTTACAGAAGGGAGACGCCCCTGCTTCTGAGTGAAATGCATCCAGCTGTGCATCTGAAACAGGGAATAAAATGGGTGAAATAGACATTAGAGAAGCCCAAAAAAGAAATAATTCCTTCACAGTTATAACTGTACAAAGAAGCACAGCCATTATGCAAACTCAGGTATGCTTTAAGTATTTCTTTCTACTCCACAGCTTTAAGTCCTAAAGGTGAGTGAGGCAGCTCTCTCCCCCTCTCTCCAAGCAGGAAGTTCCAGCATTATTCAAGAACAAAGGTGCTGACTGGATGTTACCAAACCAACGAAGCTCTATATCTTTAACACTGAAGAACCTTCTCAGTTCTAGTCATTACCTCACATATTAAGCAAGTGTAGGAAATAATCTGCAATAACCTTAAAATTCCCTAGAGCTGCATTAAAGAAAAGAATGGATGGCGGTGCTTCCAAAACAAACACAAAAAAAACACGTTAGCAACTCTGAATGTAAACTGCAGCCAACGTTTGTTAATTAAGTTTGTTTTATTTAGAGAAATAGTATTTTTTCTATTAAGTTGTGGCGACTATTTTGGCTTTTGTCCGTTCTTTTGCAGACGTGAGATTGGTCGTCGTATTCGCTTCTGAGGAAACTTGCACCACGTAGCAGCCAAAAACTATGCCAATGGGCAAGTGGGCTGTGTTTTTTTCAAACTGACTGTAAATGGCTTTGTGGTTTTCTGGTAAACTTTAATAACCTTCTGCCCATTAATAATAGATTGCCAATTAACGGCTAAGTTTTAACAATGTAATGCAATAACCAATATGGCTGCCCTTCCTCTTGCCACTTTCCACAACTGAAGAAAAAAAGCCAATAACTTTGCACGTAAAATGAACAGGTTTTCATTACTCACTTATGTAGGGACACACCCTAATGAGAGGGGAATGGTAACTCCAAGATGTTAATTCATTCATTGTGACCAGGTGGCACGTGATTAGCTCAATAGTTCTGGTGACCGGTTCCCTTTAACCCCTTAAGGACCCGCGGTGTACATGTACAGCGCAAGGGCCGCCGGGCGCTGGGGCACGAACTGGTCAGCATCGGTCTCCTCTGAGGTGAGGCAGGGGACACCAGTGTTCGGTGTCCCCTGCCAGCGATGCGATTGGTTGGAACAACGGGCAGAACCTCCCTGCATGCAGCCATTCTAGCTGGTGACTGCATCCAGAGAGGTTCTGTGCTGCTTTTGGCTTTCTGGGACTTGTGGTGCACCACCACTGCGCTTTAACCCTTTCATGCTGAAAGGAGAAAAAAAGGAAAAGAAGAAAAGAACATCTGGAATTGCTGCACTGATTTTTTTCTTCATTTGCAGCTGTTCCATATCCCTAAACCACCCTCCGTCCCTGTCCCTCCCCCCATTTTAGCCAGTGTTCACTTTTTTTTAACACTGTACTGAATTTTTATACTACAGTTTTTGCACGCACGCACGCTCTGTGTGAGTGCGTGCTGCAAAGCACCGATCAGTAGTGTGTTCGTTTACAACTGCACATTTTTGAGTTTTTTTTTTAAATTTGTGTTTGAAAAAAGACCTGCAGTTAGTGGTAGTTATATATATATATATATATATATATATATATATATATATAAATTTCAGTAAGGCCTCATGCACACGACCGTTGTTTGTTTCCGTGTCAGTTCCGTCCGCAAATTTTGCGTCTGCAAAAAAAAAAACAAAAAACGGATGACAGACCATTTTTTGGGCGGATTAGTTTTTATGGCAGATCCATTGTAATAATGCCTATCCTTGTCCGCAAACGTGAAAAAAATAGGACATGCTCTATTTTTTTGACGGAACGTAAACACGGACCACGGATGCGGAACAAAAACGGTTATCCATCCACATTTTTTGACGGACCCATTGAAATGAATGAGTAAGCATCCTATCCATGAAAAAAAAACGGAACGGACGCGGGAACAAACAACGGTCGTGTGCATGAGGCCTTAGTGTCAGTTTAGAAGTTTGCACGAAATTTGCACGAACGTACCATCTGCATTTTGCAATCACTGAGCACAGATCAGTAGTGTCCATTACTGATTGCGTCTGCGCACCTTTTTTTTTTTTTTTTTCGCAGAACTTTTTTTTTTTTCCTCTTTTTTTTTCAAAATTTTATTTCAAATTTATTACAAGCCCCTTCACGAGTGAAAGCACAACATACACACCCCTCACACTAAATGAAGGTTTCCACATTTTACACGTCACACCCCAATAAAATAAAAATGGCCTGTTCATCCCAACGAGTATACTCAGCTGAAGGGGCATACGCCATGCTTGCCTCCGATACTGAGTCTGCCAGAGAGGGAGAAGAGGAGGTCACTTTCCTCTACTCCTCTACCCCCTCATCATCATCCGCTGATGAGGGACCCTATAGAAGGCGGCCCAGGGTAGCAGCAGAGGCAGCCCCCCAGAGTGAACGCTTATGGAACCCACCCCCTGACAATTATCAGCCTCAAATTTCGGATTTTGAGGGCAGGTCCGGAATACAGATAGATTTAATGGGGTGTTTTTGTAAACTCCAGATTTAGGGTAATAGATTTTGAGTTTTGTTCGGCTGTTAACCCTTGATGTGTTGCAGAAAAAAATTGATTAAAATTAAAAATCTACAAAAAAAAAAACTGTGAAATTTTGAAATTTCATTCCCATTTTCCTTTAATTCTCGTGGGGCACTTAAAGGGTTAACAAAGTTTGTAAAATCAGTTTTGAATAGCTTGAGGGGTGTCGTTTATAAAATGAGGCGATTTATGGGTGGCTTCTAATATGTACGCCCCAGAAAGTGACTTCATAACTGAACTGGTCCTGAAAAAATTGGGTTAACCTCTTAAGGACACAGGACATACCCGTATGTCCTGTGTCCTGTCTCTAAAGACGACGCCCGCTCCTGCTTCATGCGGGCACCTTAGCCGCGGGTGTCCGCATGGTTCTTGTAGCAGACACCCGCGGCTAATGTCCGCGACCGGCAGCAATGCCAATCACGGACATTTAACCCCTCAGATGCTGTGGTCAATCCTCACCACGGCATCTGAGTGCGCACAAATCAAAAGTTTTACTTTCGGTTTGCGCTTTGGCTCCCCGTGTGGCGATCGGAGGAACCGGAGCGTGCCTGTAGTAGCCTGGGTTTCTATGAATGAAACCCAGGCAGCTCTGTAGTATTTCCTATGGAGCCTTGCCTGTAATAGGCTTCATAGAAAATATGCGATTTTTTCATACATTCCAATAATTGACAGTTATAGTTCCCTATGTAAAAAAAAAATGAATAAAAATATAAAAGTTCAAATCACCCCCCTTTTGCTAAAATAAAAATAAAATTACAAAATTAAAAAAATACACATCATGGGTGTCAATATTCCCCATACGTCAAACAGCAAAACGGAAAAAAGCGTCCAAATGGCGGATTTGCCATTTTTAATCGCTTCATTTTCCACAAAAAAAATTACAAAAAAGGTGATCAAAAAGTCATACACACCCCAGAATGGTATCAATAAAAAGATAATAGAGTAAAAGTAACCGGTCAGTTTTATCAAACATCGAACGTCGGAATTTAAAAACCCAAAAAACTGTGGTGGAATTGTTTTTTTTTTTTTTTTTTGCGATTTCACCCCATTTGGAATTTTTTCCCCGCTTCCCACTACATCATATGCAATATTAAATGGTGTCGTTGGAAAGTACAACTTGTCCTGCAAAAAACAAGCCCTCATATGGCTATGTGAACCGAAAAATAAAAAAAAGTTATGGTTCTGGGAAGGAAGGGAGCACAAAACGAAAACTCAAAAAATAAAAAACCTCCGGTCCTTAAGGGGTTAGAGAACAGCCCGATCGAAATAAGTTGAGCAAACCAACTGCAATCTGTGGCAGAACCGGGCAGAAAGTAATCAATTTCCTTACAGCGCCACCACTGGTAAAGTGCTGCAGCCTATTCAAATTAATTGACCTTATAATTCACGGCTGGGTCCTCTACCACTGATATTTTTGTAGTGTTCTTGACTTCGGCTAACTGATGGATTGATCTGAAAATGTTTTCTATACCAGACAAACCTTTTAAGTTATTAAAGTCCAGAATCAAAAAGACACTTCAGTGCCCGCTTTTAGACCAGCATCGTACAAAATGTGACCGATGTGCACAACTGAAGTATGGGACTCACTTTGGCACTGAACCAGGTGTGGAGAACAGGCATTGGGGAACAAGGTGACGAACCAGCATTTCTAGGTACATACCGACCACCATGATGTTCAGCTCAAAACCTTGCTTCATGGCCTTTTTTCTCATCTGTTCCAAAATGGCATCTATTCCCACATATCCAAAATCTGTAGCTGGCTTATCGCCTACTCCCCTGGTAGGAAGGGGCTGCTTCACCCCCGCATCCCTGATCATATCGGTCATGGTGACGGCGTACGGTTGGGTGTCCTCAATAACTGCAGAAAAAAGAAAGAGAATATATGAATGTTAAATGTAGAAGCAGCGGGTATTTCTCAACGACATCTCTGCCAGTTCCTTATCACTAGTACATTAGTCTCCTGCTGCCCAATGTTTAGGTAACCAAGGGAGGTGGATGAAGGTTATTATGTGCACAAACAGTGTGGTGGCAACACAAAGGATAGAGCACACATCCTGGCATATTACACCTGGGCTGTAGAAATCTCAGAAGATCCCCTTGCTCGCTCACTTTTGGGACAGTCACCCTTCATACCTTGTCTGTCCCAATTGTCAGAGTATTACAAGATCTAGAAGAGGTCTTCTGGAGATAAGATGGGGTAGGATCATGTAACCAACTTGCGCAGATCCTGAAGGTTCTTTAGTAAGAAGGAACCAGACCAGGAGCAAAACCTGAGCTATCAGGGATCTGAAGTAAAGTACTTTTTAGGCCTCACGCACACGCATCTTCTGCAGCCCCAAAGAAATAAGTAGGTCCGCGTGAGGCCTTATGGAGGGGTCGGTAGCCTGGGTCATACTTGACTTTCACACCAGAGGAAAATAAAATCAAAACCTACACCTTCCTGTAAACTATGTTCATTGGGAATATTTGACTACAAGTGCAACTGCATTGTAAAAACTGATACAAGAGATCTTCCTTCCAAAAGTTACAATTTATACAATGGACCAAGATGGTGGCAAGCTAATGTAGTTCTGCCAAGAAGCAGAGATAAGTGCAAACAAAGAAACAGTCATTACGTGGTGCAAGCTTGACACTCAGAGTCCTACACCCTTAACACAGTTCTGAAATTGTCAACAATCCTATCCAGATTTTTATTAGGCTGGCCACGTGTAATGTAAAGTAACATCTACAGTGCAAAAGTATTCACCCCCCCCCCCTTGACTTTTTTCGTGTTTTGTTACATTACAGCCTTAAGTTAAATGTTTTGTTAATCTGAATTATATGTGATGGAACAGAACACAATAGTCTAAGTTGGTGAAGTGAAATGAGAACTATTGAACTATTGTTCAGAAATAGAAAACAGAAAATTGGCATGTGTGTATGTATTCACCCCATTTGTTAGGAAGCCCATAAAAAGCTCTGGTGCAACCAATTACCTTCAGAAGTCACATAATTAGTGAAATGATGTCCACCTGTGTGCAATCTAAGTGTCACATGATCTGTCATTACATATACACACCTTTTCTGAAAGGGCTCAGAGGCTGCAACACCTAAGCAAGAGGCATCACTAACCAAACACTGCTATGAAGACCAAGGAACTCTCCAAACAAGTAAGGGACAATGTTGTTGAGAAGTATAAGTCAGGATTAGGTTATAAAAAAATCCAAATCTTTGATGATCCCCAGGAGCACCATCAAATTTATCATAACCAAATCGAAAGAACATGGCACAACAGCAAACCTGCCAAGAGACGGCCGCCCACCAAAACTCACTGACCGGGCAAGGAGGGCATTAATTAGAGAGGCAGCACAGAGACCTAAAGTAACCCTGGAGGAGCTGCAGAGTTCCACAGCAGAGACTGGAGGATCTGTACATAGGACGACAATAAGCTGTACGCTCCATAGAGTTGGGCTTTATGGCAGAGTGGCCAGAGGAAAGCCATTACTTTCAGCCAAAAACAAAAAGGCACGCTGTGAGTTTGCGAAAAGGCATGTGGGAGACTCCCAAAATGTATGGAGGAAGGTGCTCTGGTCTGAGGAGACTAAAATTTTACTTTTCGGCCAGCAAAGAAAATGCTATGTCTGGCGCAAACCCATCACATCACCCAAAGAACACCATCCCCACAGTGAAACATGGTGGTGGCAGCATCATGCTGGGGGGATGTTTTTCAGCAGCCAGGACTGGGAAACTGGTCAGAGTAGAGGCAAAGATGGATGGTGCTAAATACAAGGATATTCTTGAGCAAAACCTGTACCACTCTGTGCGTGATTTGAGGCTAGGACAGAGGTTCACCTTCCAGCAGGACAATGACCCCAAACAAACTGCTACAGCAACACTTGGGTGGTTTAAGGGGAAACATGTAAATGTGTTGGAATGGCCTAGTCAAAGCCCAGATCTCAATCCAATAGAAAATCTGTGGTCAGACTTAAAGATTGCTGTTCACAAGCGCAAACCATCCAACCTGAAGGAGCTGGAGCAGTTTTGCAAGGAGAAATGAGCAAAAATCCCAGTGGTAAGATGTGCAATCTCATAGAGACTTATCCAAAGCGACTTGGAGCTGTGATTGCCGCAAAAGGTGGCTCTACAAAGTATTGACTTTAGGGGGGTGAATAGTTATGCACATACACTTTTTCTGTTATTTTGTCCTTAGCTTATCTATTCCCCCTCCCTGCACAATGACCCTTCCTGAAAATTGTGGCCACGGCATCCGAGTGGTCATTAGGCCAGTCTCAGATAACCAGGTTCACTGAGACAAACACTCTGTGTGGGAGCATGATTTCCCATCCTGGACTCCCGCTCTTGTAACAGGACCTCACGACATTACAATGACTTATAATGCTGTGTGTCCCTGGCCGACCTCTGCTGTAATGATTTGTACTGACATAATGCTATCAGTACAAATCCCTACAGCAGAGGTCGGTCAGGGACACATTATAAATCATAGTAATGCCGGTACAAGAGCGGAGTCCAGGACGGGAAATCATCGTCCCAAAAGGAGCGCGTTTCTTCTATTAAACTCGCTCATTTGAGACTAGCCTTTGAGGGAGAGGAGAATAGTCTTTCCAATGACATATGATTAATGGTAAATTAATACAGTAATGCATTAGTTGATGGTCTTCGACAGACAACAGAGCCTGTATGCCAGCTGCCCTGCATACACCACAAGGAGCCATTCTTCGGACCCTGCTGTTACTGTATGGGGGCACCAAGTGCACCCAGCTGGTGCACTACCATCACAGAGCGTGTGTAGAAGAGAGAATGTGGAAACAAGCATAGAATAACAGGGGTACGAGGGGAGAAGGGTCTAGTCATGCTTTGGAGCAGAGAAAGCGCCGAAGTATTGGTCAGGAAGTAAATGTGGAATCGGAAGACAGCACGGTCTGGAAGCATGTAATAAGAGGGTGTGGAGGTAGATGGCAGGCTGAAGTTTGCGTGCATGGGGGCAATCCCAAAATACACTGCAGTGCACTCACAGTAGGTTCTTACAAGCTACAAATGAAGGAATCACAAGGCATTAACACACTTCACACAAATTTCTCTACAGTTCGGCGAGCACATAGACTTGCAGGCCCCCTCCCCACTTCCTATACTTACTGCTTTTTTTTAATTCTTTTTACATAGAAGGTCTTGTGGTTTAGAACAGCTGAAATGTAAACTGGGGGGGGGGGGGGTCATGGGGACAGGAAACAGCACTTCAAATCTGTCCATGATCTGACATCAGATACATTTACAATACACAGAAAAAAAAAATGCCGAGAATGCGCACACCTCACAAAGTGCACCCTGTACTTGTGACATGTGGGGGCCATCTTGTTCAAGGAGAAATCATCACTGAAGTCATTGGCTGCCCGGGTTCATGTGACCCTGTCCGGGCAGGAGGTTGACAGATGGGGACCGGAAGACCAACGAAGAAAGTCCGAGAACTGGAACTGATCGACAGAGGATGAAGTCACAGGTCCTCAACCTGCACAACCCCTTTTCAAGGGAAGAAACTGTCAAAAATGTGAGATTTCACTGGAAAGATCTGATGTCAGACCACCACAAATTTCCAGAACAAACAAGCTCTGCAAAGTGCTTAAAAAAAGTGGTATGAACTTGAAGACACCTACAGGCCCGACAAGCGCCACATGATTGGTGAATGGGGGAGTATGGATTCATTTGAGCTTTCACAGAGCATGGGACCAAAACATGAAGTAAAGAGGTCCCTAATTCTGGAATAGAAATCTCTTAACAGTGCGAAACGGGGGAGAACTTTCTAAAGAACCTGGTGATTCATGGTGGCCGGCGATCTTCTCACATGCATCTATGACACTTCAGAAGATCTTTTTTCCCCATTAGGCCATTGACATTGTGAACCACCAGCACTCACAGGAGTAAAGCCCTTATTATCCTCTAATATGGTTCTAAATATGAATTGCCCATCTGTTTCCCACCTTTCAACAAACGAGACAACTCCGTGTAATCTATCCTCAGCCATAGTTACAGTGAGGATTCGGGTCTCCTTGGGATGCACATTAATCCTGCCAAAGTTCTTTCAGGACCTAACGATCTGCCCAAAATCACAGGAAGCTTCGCTCATGGCTGCGTGACAACTGCCCCAGAATAGCTTAACCATTTCAATGATGGGCGAAGCTGTAACGTTCAAGTGCAAGTCCACCTTTGTTACGATTTGCCTTCTGCCATTTTATATCCTGATAGTTGCTCCCCAGCCACTGACGCACCCCATGCTGAGAAATTTGCAGATTTTGGGAAAGAATACAGCAAATCTCAACTTAAAGGAGGTTTCCGACCAAGAATTGCCATTTCTAAAACAGAATGGTGAGCTACTTATACATAAAATGGATAAGTGAGCCCTAAAACAACTTTATAGGGCAACCTTTAGAATTTCTGAGACTATATAGTCATTATAGTAAGCCACAGGACTACAAGAATGACATGCATTTCCTCCAGATGTTTATAAGAAAAGGCAAGACAACCATTCCCCTTCACTGTAAGGAACGAGAGCTTTCCTGGATCATGTCAAGAAGATGCAGTGTCTAAATAAGATCCTGCAAGGAACCATTACGGCGGGCCTCCTTACAGTTCTGTATATAACGTGTCTGAATGACAAGACACCACAGCAGAGGAAGGAAGACCACGGAGATCTGAAGAAAGGGGGGGCAGGGGACAAGAAATGTGTGAGACAGAGAGCAATGCCGATGTACAGGTCCTAGTAGATGGCCCAGCCCCGAAGTAGACCTTAAATTAGAAGACATTGTTAGGCCAAGGGCAGCCGATTGCTCTTAAAAGAGCGAAAAAAATAAAAGACTGAGCTCTGACCACTACCTGTTTTTGCGAACCGCAAGCAGATTGTTCTGCGATCATGTCTCCTGCAGAGGATACACGTGACCTTGTGTCGGTGCTTGGCTCCTAATAGACATCATCCCGCCATTACTTTACGATATAATCATTGTACAGCACACTGCAGCCAGTACGCACACACAGTATATACCAGGGGTAAGCAACCTGCGGCACTCCAGCTGCTGTGAAACTACAACTCCCAGCATGAAAACGTACTTGGCTGTTCTTGTAACTCCCATAGAAGTGAAAGGATTCAGGGAGTTGTAGTTTCAGAACAGCCGGACTGCCGATCCCTGGTATATACTGAGGTTCAAGTATCAAGCTGCCTATAATAGTGCCTATATGGCAGAATAGAGGGTATATTTATCAGTGTACTGCACCACAGAAATTGCCAGCAAGATAGCGGTTTAGCTAGGCGCTATGTTACGCTGTATGTAGCCATATTTGCCAACAGCACTTGTTATTCTTTTACCGCACTGTCCTGCAAACCGGGCTCACAAATAGCGCAGTAGCAGGGGCGTAGCTAAAGGCTTATGGGCCCTGGTGCAAGAGTCCAGCTTGGGGCCCCCCTTCCCTCAGTGCTTTGTGTGTCTTCTTATGCGGCACAAGTGTCTTTGGGCCCCTTCAGGCTCCTGGGCCCGCTAGCGACTGCTATATTTGCACCCCCCATAGCTACGCCCCTGCGCAGTAGGTAAACTGTACACTAGAACTTATTCAGACGACCATGTCTGCAATAAAAAGGTGATCACTACTTATCTGTCTGGCACTGCGCTGCCGCTCCTGTTCTCTCGGTCGCAGCGGTAACGTCATCACAACAACGTGGGACCACTGCAGCCAATCAGTAGCTTCTTCGGTGCACTGCTGAAACCAGTAATTGGCTGCAACGGTCACGCGTTGCCAACGGGAAATCACTGCTGCAGCGGGGTAAACAGATCCCAGCCAGGAGAATCAGATTGGCAACACAGGATCTGCCTGGTCATTATGATCACTTCCTTATTGGTGGCGGATCCCCTGTGTTGCCTGGTTACCTCCTGAAATTGGAGAACCACTTTAGGCCACGACCCATTCACTTCAATGGGGCCGCAAAAGATGCGGACAGCACTCCGTGTGCTGTCCGCGTCCTTTGCTCCGTTCCGTAGCCACGCAAAAAAAAAAAAATATAGAATGGCCTATTCTTGTCCGTTTTGCGGACAAGAATAGGCATTTCTACAATGGGCCGCGTTCCGTTCCGCAAATTGCATAACGGAACGCGGAACAGCTTCCGCGTTTTGCGGATCCGCGGACAGCAAAACACCTACGGTCGAGTGCATGGGGCCTTAAGAGGATGTTTCTTGTGGATTGGGGTGGAGCTTTCAAATGCTCCCTGATTTAGGACACAAGTATCAAGCGTCATTTCATCTGTAGCACAAAATGGAGTCCATAAGCATTCTAAACCAGGCAATATATGAAGACTGCCCCGCAGACATCACCATTTTCAGAAGAGCTGCAACATACACTATCTTGTACCAATGATTCTTGATAGATGACCCATGTCGATCTTTGTGGCAAGAGAAAGGTCACAGTAGATCAACTTCTCAATACACCTATAAGTACACGTATATGAGGCAGCCATTTTGTCTCGCAATCATTCGACAGAGAAAAAGACCTCACACCTTGGTGATCAAGCTTAGTGAAAGCAGCCTTGGTGGGCAGGCTGCTTTATGTCTGGAGTGTGATCCCTTGTGTCAGGTAGCCAACGTCACTCGAAACTCGAGACTGGCACAAACATTTTGGGATTGTTTCCTATGGTTGATGGGCACTTACTTATCCGTCTCCTAAAGACTACAGTAAAATGTCCACCAGCTGCGACTGTCTCATAAAATATTAGCAGTGAATACAATTATCCGAATTGTCTTTTTCTGTAAATCTGGTTTTAGGAAAACTGAATGACAAGACAAGATGGGTGCTGCTTCAGTCAGAAAATAGTTCTGTATGACAAACCTGGCAGCCATATTGGGGTCTTGATGACTGTCATTCAGCTTTTCTGGATGATAGTCTTCAAGGGTAATAGAGTAGAGGGTTATTTCTAGTCAAGTCATGTTTGCTTGTAGTATTTCAGCGGGTTACCATAGGACACTTTTGGGGTCAGTTATCAAACTGGTTTAAAGAACAACTTGCTTGGTTGCCCATAGCAACCAGAGTCCACCTTTCATTTTATAAAGGAGCTGTCCAAAATAAAAGGTGGAATCTGATTGGTTGCTATGGGCAACTAAGCCAGTTCTACTTTACACCAGGCAGAAAATTTCTAACAGGCCTCTGCTTGTATGTATGGCTGGGGTGCCCTTAGCAACCAATCAGAATCCAGCTTTCATTTTCTAAACCGCACTGGTTGCTATAGGCAACAAGGACTCCATTCTTTAGAAACCATGTTGAAGAAATTAGCCCCATGTGTCCTTTCTAGCTTAACAACATAAGCAAACATGACAAGTTATGTGCTTAGAATGACCAGATATATGGAATATTTAGGAATTGTTAAAACACAAGACCAGAATAAACCCGCACTTTGGTTCCCCCCCCCCTCAAAGAACTTAATTAACGAGCAGTACCCAGCATGGCAGAGCTGTGGGCAAACCCTAAGAGCCCGGTAGTAAAATGACATGTTACTAGACGGCGCTACGCACTTGATACTAATGCGTCTGACATTTCGGTATGAAGGCCAATGTGAACTGAATAAAAAGTCATTTTCTATGGCTGAAAGAGCGGTGCACCCTGTGCGGGCTCAGGAGGGTGGGTGCACGCCCATCTGCCATCTCCCCGCTCTCTGCCTGACAGACAGATGAGATGTTAAGAGCTTCCTGTTTATGTTGAGACTACAGAGAGACAGAGAGAGGGGAGCCAGCGCATGTTATCTCCCCACAGGGGGGGCAGAGGAGGAGCGATGCCCCTCTTACTGGCCGGACACTGCTCTCTTTCTTAAGCATACAATGCCCCAGTGCTGTATAAGATATAAACCATGTTAAGATGGAGCTGTCACGTACCTAACACTAATTATTTGTAGATGTGCCTACAAATAATTGAAAGGTCCTGTATATCCACAGAACCCAGAAGTGCAAGGTTAAAAATGCATACATAGCAATTTCCTATATTATATACATTCGTAATAATAAAAAAGTCAGTGCTGCCAGTATCAGATTGTGCAGGGACACACCGTCAACTGGTAATACCCATCTGGACCTTTATTTCAAACTGATAGTAATTCATTCATACACTTCTACTAGGAATAAAAGAGGTATGGAACAACAGAGTCATAAAAATAGATGCTCCGGAACGGTTATTACAAGGGGGTGACAGATCCAGACAGAAAGTCCCGATAGTTTCGGCCGAAGCCATGTCTCTTGAGCAGGCACAGTAAGGCGAGGTACACTAGCCTTGGCTTCCGCCGCACTGAATCTGCTGCAGCCAGACTCACGGCACATGCGCAGACAAAGCAGGGGCAAGCCCATCTCCCTTGACCGTACATGCTCAAACTGTGTGACAATCCACGGGAATGGTGCCGCCCAGATGACTAGAGTGTATGGAAAATTATAACCATTTTTTTTAGACAATGTGATCTGATACAGCGTACGTAAAAGCAGGTTGTACGCGAGTACAAAAATGATGTGACACAGACATACATGTAAATGGGACCATACAGGACCTCGGGTGTCAGGTCCCTAACTTGCCAGCGTGCACCCTCAGTTGGCATCGCTGTTTTGTCCCTACCTTTGCTGGCAGGCACGCTCCTCAGTGAGCAGGGCTGCCAGCATTTGGTTACCAGAGTAAACAAGCCAGGGCACCACGCTTCTAGCTGCCGGTGGGTGCACGCCAACATCTCGTTGCTAGCTGGAGCGCCAGTCTATTAGGTGGGACACCAGGAGGTCAGGCTGTAATTCAGACATCCCATGTGATCTATGGGGCACCATTTAATTAAATGATTAAGGTTTCTTATCTACTTATAACCTGCTATTTTTCCACTAACACTTGTATTTTTGGACCTAGCCTTGTTTCCGTCTCTTACCCCTCTGCCTGACGATTTGGATTTGATAAGACTTCCTGGATTGACCTTTTGGCTTGTAGGTTTCCGATTTGGTGTAGGTGGCGTTCTCCTGGTATTAATCGTGGCTTATATGGTTCTGGTACGCTGACACAACCATTCTGTTATCTGCTCTGCACACCTGTCACTACATTTATTATTTTGGTCCTATGTACTATCCCATGTAGGTCCCTACACCTAGTGAGGAAGGGACCGCTGTCCGGTTGTGGGCCATCATCTAGGGCACATCGTGCAAGTAAGAAGGGACAGTGGTACTGTTGAAGTTCAGGACCTCACTGATCTCTACTGTGACATCGGGAATTTACACGGTGGCCAAAAAAGTTGTTTTACTTTGGGATTCTGTGCAAACGATGATGGTATGTAGACAGAATCCTATATCACATAAGTTTCCTCGTTTAGAAGCTTCAGGGAACATATAGGGTGCCTCATAAAAGCACCACCCAAAGGTACATGGAGTACCTACAGTTCAAAATACTTTCACGCAGAGACTGCCTGTGTCACTGTACATACGTACCATGGGAGATTTACTAAAATCTGTGACATCTGGGTTATTAAAAGGGTCATGGATAGGCAGAGAATTGCGACCTACTGATCCAGCACTTCTTTAAGTGGTACAGTACGGCAAATTATAGGCTAGATTATGTTGCAGTTGCTTTACATACCACAGAAATAGTAAGAAATCGTAAGATATAGTTTAAAAATTCAACTTCAAAACACGGATAACATGGAGCTATTGCAAAAGCAGTTCTGCTGATTGGCAGATATGTTACATGAGGTGCTCCATGTAATAGACCTTTGGGCGGTCTCCAGTGGTAACTTTTTCATTTCCCATGACCAGATAATCTGACCTGGCCGAGTTACAGTAACGATGGTTGCAGGAACAAAGCGTTCAATTTATTTACTCGTGTAGTGTCAAGAGAACAGACTTAACAATGGTAAATATAGTACAGCCCTTAACCCGTAGCTGCTTCCATGCCAGTATAAGTTCTCAGGATGATCCCCGGTAGACCTCCACTCCCAACAAAACCTTGGTAAGCAAGTATTAATTATTGACAACCCAGCTCTTCGGGACATTAGCATAGGAAAGGGATTAACCCCTGTGATCTTCTTTCCAGCCCAGCTAGAACCTTTCTTGTTCTCCTACAAACCCAAAGCCCACAGGACAGAGATACTGCAGTGACATCATGTTCCTGCCTCCTCGGGCCAATACCTTAATAGGTGGCAAATAAGTGAGGGCACAACTTTCATTCATGGACGCAGGGAGGACAACACCGAGGTAGGACCAAATGTTAAAGGGGGTTTTCCGAGATTTTTATACTGATGACCTATCCTCTGGATAGATCAGCAGTATCTGATTGGTGGGGGTCCGACACCAGGGACCCCCGCCGATCAGCTGTTTGAGAAGGCAGTGGCACTCCTGTGAGCACTGTGGCCCTCTCGCTGCTTTTCCTAGGCCAGTGAATACACGTTCATCGGTCACGTGGCTTAGGAGCCGCTCAGCCATGTGCTTGGTAAGCTGAGAGAAGGCAGCGGCGCTCAAGAGCGCCAGTGCCTTCTCAAAACAGCTGATTGGCGGGAGACCCAGGTGTGGATCTCCATCGATAAGATACTGACGCCTATCCCGAGGACAGGTCATCAGTATAAAAATCTCGGAAAACCCCTTTAAGTGCTGCAAATTTTAAATATACTGCAGGACTACTCTAAGCTCTGGAAAGAAGACTGGATGAGGAGGACACGGGATTTGGAGACATGGAGGTACTGGCTGCTTTGTGATATGGCACAAGAATATTTCCACTGACATATCAAAGGATGAGACCACCAGGAGGGTAAGCGGATGTCTCACTGGTCTGTACATAGTAGTAGTTTCCAGTAATGTGGGATTTATAGCCTTCATAAAGAGGGTTATAGACATCTTCAAACTCCCAGATACACATGTATTTTTTGTAACCCAGTTGTACCACAAGGATGGTCCTTTTATCATCAATTTCTTGGACGTGTTCAGGGCTGGTTATAGGAGACGTCGACAGGAAAAGGATTGAAATCTGACAATGGAGACCTATTTAGGAAAGTCAGTTTGATATAAATGACTCTTTAGGCACCCAAGTACCAGGCCGGGAGCAGCTCCCTTTAAAAGACCAACAATGGTGACCTTTCGTTATCCTACAACAGCTGGACCAGGAGAGGATGTGAGGCTGTGCAGGGGGAGGAAGGGAAGGAGAGGCTTGCCCTAGGGAAGGAAGAATAAAAAGGTCCTTAGGGGGGAGAACATGTAGGCGGAGAGGGAACATACACCAGGGAGGTTTATCACTTCCTTATACAGGCCTGCAAAACTTTATAGACTTAAATGCAAACATGTGTTCAGAGTACCCACGCTATTTGTATGTATGTATATATACACACATATATATACATATACACACATATCAGATGTGGAGGGACAGAAGAAAAAAAATGCTGTAGAACAATGTGGGGTGACCAAAGGCAATGAAGAGATCCTGATGGTCTCAGCATAATGAAGCACAGGTATAACATAAACTAGAACATACGCCTCTTGTTAGGGCTTGTATACACAACCCTATTTTTGGTCAATGTTTCCTCTAGATATTCAACCAGAAACAGGACTTTAAGGGGTGATGTAAAGATTTACTAAAGGAACACTTATTCTACATCCTTCTCCCGAGATCTGGAGGCAAGTCTAGAGAGTTCGGATTTCATCGCTGAGATAGGATCCATCGGGTTCAGTCTTTTCCTGACCTATATCATTTTCCATTTTTGGACCCAGCAGCCTTTACATCAGTTGATCTGCCTTATTGTGCCAGGGTCTGCATGTGCCCAAAAACTTCAACAAAGCTGTAGGTTCACCACGTGTAGCCATGGTACCAAGATATTCTCCCCTACCAAGTTGTTGGAATAAACCTTTGCATGCCTCCATATGAAATCAGAGGCTACGGGGGTACAGTACGGCCCCAGGGTCTTCTTCAGGAGCAATACTACAGTTTCTTTTAACTTTAAAGATCCATAATTGAGCCCTACAGCCTGCCATAACTATTAGAACTATGTTCGATCATCCCACAATTTTGCTAATACTTACTGATGAGCTACTGTGTATAAATACTGGTCAAACCTACTTTCAACATATATATGGATAAGCACCGAAGACAATTATGTTGGGTGCATATCCAGCTTTGGGGGTTGTTTATATCAGTACTTGAAAACCATGAGGGCGATTTATAAACTCCTGCATCACCAAAAACTGGCTTCAAAAAGTCGCGGTTTGGTGCATGCTTCGATTTCAGAAACATTTTGCAACTTTTTGGGAGGTTTTTCACCCTGCTCGCCACTTTCCCAAAAAGCGAGCGGTGCTAGGCATAGCCATCCCAGTGCATTTGTTATGCTCTACTCCAGGAAGCTGCCATATATTATACCTGAACTCGACAGAAGCTCACTTGATGGCATTATTTTCAGCACTGGTGCTTGGATCGGCAGATACTCAACACAGTTATCAAGAGGTATGCACCGCTTATTAACTGTGGTGCATCTCAGGCCAGAGAGGGATATAGATTAAAAAATGCTCCTCCATGTTCTTTTTTTTTTTTTTTTTACAAAACATGAATAGGTCCTAGCAGTAGGAACGTTCTTTGAAGGCTTTTCGATCCTCCATAGATGTACAAACACACACCACATGTGTTGCTGGAACATCTACTGACTGAAGTCATGGTGAAATTACTTTTCTACCTGAACTTTCAGTGTGTGGATAAGACATGCTAGGATTGTAGTCAAGACTTCTAGAAATTGAAAGGTGCCTAGGCCTGCTCTACAAGAGCAGCATATCAAGCATTCATGGATTTTGTAGATCTTGAAACTTCTTTTGACATAGACGTTCCAGGAACATGGGGAAATAGGTTTCATTACTAAGCTACAATTTGCCGATAATTTTCGCTAGTGGAAAAAACATGTCTCAAGTCCTAACAACCGTCCTAGAGGAAACTGATACTCTGTACAGCACAGTCAGGCAGCAGAAAAATCTGTGGCGTGATAAGCAGCCGAAAATAGGTATTTTTCGGTGGCATAAATGCTGCACGTGCACTCCAGATACCTCCTACCCAATGTATTTTAACACTTGCCATTGACTTCAATGAGGAAAGCAGCCTCAAAAACACTTTAAGCCACTTCCTAACCCAAAAACAGCTGCATAAAAATACAAGCCTTTGTGCACTAGGGCATATACTTCCCATAGAAATCAAAGGGAAACTGTTGGAAGTCTTTGGCCGTGGGAATATAACCTTAATGTACTGGGCCAAGAAATGATGAAAGTAAGTAGTCATCGCCAAGTTGCCTCGACATGCCCTTGAGGATGTTCTACAACTGCCCGCATTGTTACCTTCTGACCACAGAACTTATCCTCATTTCCCTGATAGAACAAAGTCAAGGTTTTCTCCTTTCACATCTCCGATTAGAAATGTTCTGATACTACCAGAAAACTTTCCAGCTTTAAATAATTAACATCATTCTCGCCTCTTAAGCAGTTCATAGACAAGCTGTGGTTTTTTAAAGAGATGCTTTTTTTTGCAGCAAAAACCAGCAGGATATGCCATGTTGGATTTTTCCTGCCGATCAGTTGTCCCCTGAGATTAGTGGCCAGATACCAACTCATCCTTCCTGCCTCATAAGAGAGAACATGGCAAAGAAGGTCATCAGTGCTCATACCTTTCCAGCTTTCCACCAGTAGGACATGACCACTGGCAGCTTACGGGGCAGCCCCACAATAATAAACCATCAACTATCCACGGGATTGTCTCATTGCTGGGACCCCCACTGATCACAAGAACAGGGATCTCGTGCATCTCCGTTAATGAAGCAAATGGACGCACAGGAGCGCTGAACTCCAATCAATCTCTATGGGATTGAAAACGATAGAAGGGTCCAGGCAATTCACTATCTTCATCAGTCCCATAGATTTTGAATGCAGCGGCAGCAAAACCATCTGAGGACATGGGACCCTCGATCTCATGATCAGCAGAGATCTCAATGTGGGATCCTTGGCGATCAGACACTTATCACCTATCTTGTGGGACAAACCCTTTAAAGAGGTTGTCTGAGATTTTGCCTTTGATAGCCTACGCTCAAGATAGGTCATCAGTTTCAAATCGGTGAGGGTCCAACTCCCAACACTGCCACCGATCAGCTGAAAAGACTGTGGTGATCCAGTGAGCGCGGCAGCTTCTTCCTAGGCTTGTAACGTCACATACATCAGAACATGGCCTAGGTACAGCTCAGTCCTATTCGAGTATAGGATGCCGAGCTGGAATACCAAGCACAGCCAGTATCTAATGGACGGTGCCGTGCTTTGTAAGCTGCGAGAAGGTATCAGTTCTCACCAGAGGGCTAAGGCCTCCTCACAAAGCTGATCAGCTGAGGTGCAAGATGTTGGACTACCACCGATCTTATACTGATGACCTATTCTTAGGATAGGTCAATACTGAACACCTGGAGAACCCCTTTAAGAAAGTTGACTGAGCTGGACAACCCCAATTAATGAATATGGATATCATAGAGGAGGGTTCTCTTCTATTAAATAAGAACAGAGAGCCACTACAAAATACAACTCTTGCTCTGGAGGACTTGGAGTAACCATGTTTCACATGCTTGCCATGTAATACTACAATTCCCAACAAGGTAAAGGTCCATTCACGTGTCCGTAGAATGGGTCCGGATCTGTTCCGGAACGTTGTGGAACAGATCTGGATCTATTCATTTTCAATGGGGCCGGAAGAGATGTGGAAAGCACACGGTGTGCTGTCCACATCCGCATTTCCGGTGCAAGTCCCCGATCTTCCGGTCCGCGGCTCCTGAAAAGAATAGAACATGTCCTATTCTTGTCCGCAATAGCGTACAAGAATAGGCATTTGTATAGGGGTGCTGGCTCGGTGTATTGCGGATCCGCAATACACAACAGACGTGTGAATGGACCGTAAATGTGTGGCTGCGTGCTCCCTCCGTGCCCCAATTCTTTCCCAAAGTCAGACCCACACCTTTCTTCCTTTAGAGAAAGGTTTGACATCTTGAGCATCCTCTGTACGGCCCTGCAGAAGGGGCACTACTTAGGCTAGTTTCACACTAGCGGCATGGACCTCCGGCAGGCTGTTCCATCGTAGTTTTATTCTGGCGGCCTCTCGGCGTGCGCTGTCGTGCTGCCACCAGAACTCCGCCCCGCCCCCATTATAGTCAATGGTGCCGGAGCGGTAGTCCAGGGCACACGTTCACTAGCCGCAGGACGGATCCGACAAGCTGTTCACCAGACGGAATAGCCTGCCAGAGGTCCGTGCCGCTAGTGTGAAACTAGCCTTAATAAGCCCTATAGCTGAAGTTATAGATGTAGCAGGGTTAACACAAAAACTCTTAAATTAAATTTCTTAACTCATCACGTTATCTTAAAACAAAAGCCATTGAAAGGCAATTGAAGGTGTTTTCTTAATGCATTTAGTTTAGATAACATTTCATAAAGCATTAACCCTACTACATCCGTATGTAGCGGCGCCGGCCTCCACACAACTTCAGCGCAAGCACCGCCGATTCTAAATTAAGGACAGCTTACCTTATGTCTTACCTTTAGACCATTTCCTACACCTAAACCAGGCCTAGAAGATGATGAATCAGACGGGGGCGGCTTCCATGCCCACACCACGTCCCCTTTTTTAGACCTGGCGTGAGCAGGGAAGAAGCCGCAGATTCTGTTGCAAAATGGCGTGCAACAGAATCTGTGCCAGATATATGCCACAAAAGTGGAGCATATCTGTTTGTAAATGACCCCCTAAATGTATAAAATGCATGTATACAACGAAGAAAAACAGCACATAAAAATATAAAGACTGACTATGTCCGCCTGAAACAAATACAGCAGCGAGTACAACCCAGAGCAGGACGGCATGACCTGGAAGAGGTTAGAGAGCAGATCTGGAGAAGGATGTGTGTGTCTTTGGCGGATTTAGAGAGATTAACCAGGAGAGAATCTGAGAACGGTGGGGAGAAGAAGGGGAGGGGGTGAGGAGGGTGATGTCTCTGTGTCTTCTCTGGCTGAACAGGAAACCGACAGATCTCAGATGTAGAGTACACCATCAGCAGTCAGGAGGAAACCGATACAATATTATGTTCCGTTCCCATCGATCGCAGGCCGCATCTCCACCGAAGCAGCAATTAAGGCCGCTAGGACCCCCATTGCTAATTAGCTTGCAGGGAAGCTTCCCATGCACTGCGGTGTAGGTGCCATGGAGGTGTGAGGCTTCTCACAATAGCGCTGTGAATGGGGATGCGGCACCATGGGGGGGAATAAAGGGACACGATCTATCCATACGTGTCATGTCAAGCCTTTCAGTACAATAGTCCGAGGGTGGATTATCTCCATTACCAGCCCAGACTATAAAGAGTGGACCCAGTAACACCCAGAGCCATGGGTTAAAATCCAAGAAGTGGTGCACTGAGATTTATGACAGGTTGGATTTCATGCAAATTGCACACAAAAAAACAATTTTTTGATCAAAATCATTTAACCGATTCAGACGAAAATCTTTTCCCACGCTATAAATCATAGAAGCCGCCTGCTTCTATATTTTACACGGCTTATCGGCAGCCTCCTCATTACACATTCATCGAGCCCATTCATGGTTGCTTGCGGCCAGTCACTTCCATTGACCCTATAGGCCAGATGCCTTATTTTGCCATTTCTTGGATTTTTTTTTTTTCTTTTGACAAAATTCCTCACACCGCCGTGTGTAGACAGATTAATGGAAGGTGCTAAAATTCCTTACCCTGAAGCCCTGATTATGACAAACGTACATTTTGCAACCCAAAACCAGTTAGGAGGAACAAGCGGCCCTTCTGCCGACCCCTAGAGGATTTATACACAGGTTTAGGTAGAAGTTGCTCATCATGGCTGCGCCCTTGTCAGACAGCTGCTGGAGCGGTCCTATCCTTGGTATGGCGGGCGTGCTGCAGCGGCGGACTGATGTTCCCCCTCTGGTATTATGTCATCAGACCTCCGCTACAATGACAATAGGTGCAATAATTCTATAAAAGTCATTCTATGGGAACGGTGGCTGCACTGGAAGCTCCTGGGCCTCGGTGCAGATGCTGTGCCAGCAACCATGCCAAGTGCAACTGGACTGATGACATCACCAGGTAAAGGATGTCTATGATATGACTGCCACTAGATCATTGTGCAATCATCATAAGTCATGCACCCCCCATCCCAAGACAGCAGACTAGGGTCCTTTGTTAGAGCACTGGGGATGAACACCAAGCCCTGCAGAGAGTCCTCCTGCACTGGATCAGTAGATCCCCCCCAACTTGCAGAGCATGTAGCGGATCCCGCCTCCCCCCCTCCCTTTAAGCACATGCATATGGTATACACACTGCAGGGGTAATCACTATGTTCACCGGTGCGCGCCCCCTGACCAACACACCCCCAGCCCGTCCTGTGCCCACCTACCTGCAGAGAACAATCACCCCCGGGCAGCAGCACACAACACCCGGAGCAGGCGGCGAGCTCTGACTACGATCCGAAGCTGAGCGCCTGGCAGACACGCGGCCACACCCCCTGTCACGTGGGGGGCGCGGGGCGGGGCCTCGGCGCGGAACGGGTTACTGAGCTGCGGTGGCCTCAGGGTGGTCACTGGCAGTGGACGGTCTATAGTCCTGGGGCTTGTAGCCGGCGTTAACCCTTCCGCTGCTGGGCAGGACCTCACTCCTGCTGCCACATGCTCCCAGCCGTGACGTTTCTGCAGCCTCTTGAGAAGTTGCACAGTTTTCTAATACACATTCTGTATCAGTTCCACATGGTTTTTAAGATCTCTGCTTGCTGTAGGAGGAAACCTTCAGATGCTGCCAATTCTCTCCCTTCAGCAAATGACATTTATTGTGTAGAGAAATGTAATACAAGGCACTTACTAATGTATTGTAATTGTCCATATTGCTTAATTTTCCATCACATTATACGTTATAATATGGTTTGTAGGGTTCACCGCCACCACTGCAGCGCAGATATGAGGTCCGCGTTTTTTTTTAAGCACGGCCACCTCTAATGGATTACAGGGTGGTCTTAACCATGGAAACGAGTAATGTATAATGTGATCGAAAAATGAATCCAGCCAGCAAAGGAGGCAATATGGACAATCACAATACATTAGTATTCATTTTCTCTACATGATAAATGCCATCTGATGAAACAAGACAACCCCTTTAACCTCTTCTCGACTGCCCCACATAAATTTACGCTGACCGCGGTTGGGCATTTAAAAATGGAGCTCATTCGCGAGCGGAGCAGACCCTGTAGCCGCCGGGTGCCTGCTGTTTTAAGCAGCAGGCACCCGGGACTAATGTATGCGATCAAAGATATCGTAGATGGCATACATTTCACCCCTCAGATGCCGTGGTCAAATGTGACTACGGCATCTGGGAGGTCAAAGACCGGGAGCGCCAGGGGAGGGAGCCATGTACCAGCTCCCCCTGGCGAGGATCTGGAAAGCTGGATGTAGTGTGCGCCAACCTCTGTACTCCTGAGTGATACGAGGCCTCCGCACGTTAGTTCCTATGGAAAGCCTGTCTGTGGCAGGGCTCCATAGGGACACAGTGTACTGCATTGGAGTCTATGAGAATAGCAATCTGATGATTGCTTGTTATAAAAAAAGTATAAGAAGAAAGTTTTAAAAAATTCTAAAAATTTAAATAACCCCCTTTCTTCAAAATTCAACTTAAAATACATAATTTTAAAAATTAACATCACGGGCATAGCCACAAGCGAAAATGCCCGTACTATTAAAATATAAAAATATTTATCCCATACGGCAAGTAGCGAAACTGAAAAAAGTCAAAATGGCCTATTCGCCAATTTTTGGTCGCTTCATCTCCCACAAAAAATGGAATAAAAAGTGTTCAAAAAGCCATACTCATGCCAGAATGCTATCAATGAAAAGTAGGGATCACCCTGCAACAAATGAGCCTTCACACAGTTATGGGGTACAGAATATGGCAATGCAGAAAAAACTTTTTTCCAAGGTTTTTAATTTTTTTCATTATTAAAATGGAAGAAAAACTATACATATGTGATATAGTTGTAATCATACTTACCCGGAGAATATAAGTCATGGTTTTACTGCATGGGAAACGGTGTGAGAATCCCCATAAAACAGTGGCCGGATGGTTTTTATAATTCCACCCCATTTGGAATTTTTTTCCCACTACCCACCACATTGTATGCAACTGTAAACGGCGCTATTAGAAAGTACAACTGGTCCTGCAAAAAACAAGCCCTTAAACGGCTTTGTGAAGGTAAGAATATAAAAGTTATGGCTCTGGGATTAAAAAAACGGAAAGTCACCGGTCTTGAAAGGGTTAAGTCCTGTGATTAATTAGGCTCAATTCACACAGATATTTTGAATCTGACCGTGTCAAAATCTGCCACATATCCCACCGAGGAAACCACTGCGGCCAGCAAGCAGGCTCCCACTGCCGCTCTCCAAGGTGTCTGTGCAATAACCATAACAAGACCGGACGTGTACGTTCCTGGCGCCGTCTGGAAAACCGCACGTGAAAAATCCTCGGGTGCATGAAGTGTGGTGTGACCTCCTATTGAAAACAAAGGGAGGTGTTTTCAGCGCAGATTTAGCACCATTTTCTGCACTAAATCCACATTGAAACCCTCGCCAAAAGTCAGAAGGGTGGACATACCTTTTAATGCGTTTTTGCCGCAGTTGTTGACTTGTTTTTTTACTTGGTTTTAATCCTGCCCATTTCAATGGGAAGTGTAGATTAGATTAGACTCGGAATCGGCGCCAAAAATGAACATGTCACTTGTATTTTCCACTCTGCAGTTTTTAAAACCACGAGATGGAAATCAAATCCTCGCCAAAGTCCACCTAGAAAAAACTCAGTGTAACATTCCCTTGTGCTGCGGATCTTCCACGCATAAATCCGTATGGCAAATCCGTGCGTAAAAGACACAGTGTGCCTGTGGCCTTACAGTACGTGGGTTTTTATTACCCCATCCACACGTAGGTGAGCGCATCCTGCGCATTTTGTCCATTATGTTGCGAAAGGTTACAGAATTTACCCTTTGAAATTCGACAGTGGAATCCGAGGTCAAATATGCGCGCCCACCTTGAGGCTTTTTTTCACACTGCGGCATATTGTACAACGCATGTCTCTGATGGAGGGCTCAAATCCTCGTGCGCAAGGTGATATATCAAGGATTCCCATTTGAGTTGGTTGACAATGAGATTAGGCGTTTTCAACTACAGATCTTGGCGCCAAAATGCATATAAATCCATGGTACAAAACACACAGTGTGAACATACCCTTAGGACCCATTCACATGAGCAGTGTTCACATCCGTGTGCTGTTCGAGTGTAGAAGCGCAGCGCTGAGGCCGAACCCTGTCCCATTCTAGTCAGTGGGCCAGTTCACAGCAGGCACTATTGGGTATAGGCACACAACAAAAAAATCTTACAGCACCAGCAAAGTTAATGCGATTTTCCAGATCTGATGGACACGGTGTGTATTCTGTACGCGTGGAAATTGACTTGGGGTGCAGTTTTTATTCTGGGACTACATGGCGACCTTCTGCAAAGTGAAAACTGTTGCATTTAGTGATCGTAAGTGCGACAAACCACGTGCCATGACTGCGACACGACACGTATTTTTGGTCGCAGGTTACAGGCTGCACACAACTTTGCTCTCATAGACCACAATGTACGTCGTGCACAACTGCGACTTACGTGTATCTATCTGTGACTTGGCTGTATTTTTATGGCCAAATCATAGCTCTAAAATAGTTGCGCGATGCAAGCTGCAGGCAAGTCGCACAAGTGCTTTTCACTGCGAGTGTTTTTTTGGTTACATGTCGCTGTGTAGCCCCAGCCTGCTAATGGCTGAGTGGCTCCGCGGCTGATGTATTGCGTTTTTTTTCTCCATAGACAATAGACATCATTGCGTACGCATCCGATCCGATTCACTTCAATGAGGTGATGCTAGCGTGGCTCGCCCCCCCTGCATTGGCTGCCCACCCCACGACACCGGATGTTTTCATCGGCGCACAGGGAGAAGGAGAAGCAGCAGTGCAGGGACCAGGAGTAGCGCAGGGAGTGGGGTAAGTATATTACCTGTGAGGGGTTGTTTGAGAAATTGGATAACCCCTTTAAGTTGTTAAAATCCACAGAAAATCCACAGATAGGCAATTTGGTAAAGATTTTCATTCGTTTCTGCGGTTGACCGCACCAAAAACCGTGATAAATAGTCTAGATATATGTGCAGTTTTTATAAAGTTTTTTTTTTTGCCTTTTTTGTGCGATTTTCCGCATATGAATCCCCCCCGTGTGCATATACTCTTGGGTCAAATTTTCGTGTAAGGGTACTTTCACACTAGCGTTTTGGATTCCGTTTGTGAGATCCGTTTCAGGGCTCTCACAAATGGTCCAAAACGGATCAGTTCAGCCCCAATGCATTCTGAATGGATAAGGATCCGTTCAGAATGCATCAGTTCGGCTCTGTTCCGCCTCTATTCCGTTTTGGAGACGGACACCAAATGCAGCATGCAGCATTTTGGTGTCCGTCTGAAGAGGCGGAGCCTAACAGATCCGTTTTGAATTACAATGTAAGTCAAGGGGGACGGATCCGTTTTCAATGACACAATATGGTGCATTTGAAAACGGATCCGTTCCCCATTGACTTTCAATGTAATTCAAAACGGATTCGTTTTGGACTTTGTCATTTTTCTTTAAAACTAATACAATCGGATCCGTTCTGAATGGATACAAACGTTTGCATTATAGGTGCGGATCCGTCTGTGCAAATAAACAGACGGATCCGCACCAACGCAAGTGTGAAAGTACCCTTAGACATGCGGTCTTTTAAACAATTGGCCCTTTTTCCCATCCGGAACAGGGATGAGTTTCCATGGCTCGTCTGAATGAGCCGTCTGTCGAGCCGTGTGTCCAGGACAGGCTTCTACTGGAAGTAAGCAGTGAAGGCCCTTTCTAAATGAAAGCAAGCAGAGTTATTGAAAAGCACAGAAAAGTATGCTGTAAAATGGTATCGCTTTTTATTTTACAATGATTCCTGAATGACTTTTATTTGATGAAACTGGAATACCCCTTTAAAGTTCAGGTGACTTCCCGTTCAGAGGATTCATTAGGAGATCCTTCGTAAATCATTTTTGTGTCTTCTGGTTGCTAGGTAACCAGCAGAACGTAGAGCGGTTGTTGCTAGGCAACAGACACCTCAGCGGATGGCACTGTCGGAGGCCGGTGGTGTCCCTCTCTATTCTGTAAGGTAGGTGGTATTAAACGTGTACCGTCAGCATGTCTTCTTCCATGGCCAAAGAGAAGGGAAGATGGCTGCTGGATTTCCTGGGATGATTTCTTAAAAATTTTGGAGTATGCCTTAACGGGCACACTGAGAAAAAGACACCTCCACCCATAGAAACTAGCATTCAGGGGGAGATTTATCAAAACTGGCATAAAGGAAAACTGACTTTGTTATCCGCAGCAGCCAATCAGATTCCACCTTTCATTTTTCAGCGCTCCTTTGGAAAATGAAAGGATCAATCTGATTGGTTGCTATGGGCAACTAAGCCAGTTTCCCTTGACACCAGTTTGATAAATCTCCCCCTCAGTGTCTAAGGAGCTGAATACGGATGGGGAAGATTTTAATATGAAAATGTCATAAATCTAGTGATTAAAGGGCTTTCCAGTAATTAGATGTCCGCAGGATACGTCAACATTATGAGAACGGTGGGGGTCCCATTGAAAGGAAAGTGTCCGCATCCGACCCCAGAAAAAATGCGGTTCGGATGGGGACCAAAAATTGTGTGCATGGGGCCTAAAAGTATTTTCTAGTGTCAGAACTAGATAGCTCCATCCACTGTGTAGTGGCCATTGCTGGTTACTGCAGCGCTGCTCAACGTGATAGCAAGAACAAAGTTTAGTAGATTTTGTGTATCTACGAGATTTTTCTAGATTTTGTGTATCTAATCTTATGCAGACTTTCGTTTTGAAGGTCATCATCCAGTGTCCAGTTTTATATGCGTTTTGAAGACTGATTAGCTAGAACAGTTCTTAAGCCAAGTACCTCCTTCTCAAAAAAAAGATGTCAAGGTATAGAGTTGGACTGGCCCACCAGAGTACCAGAGGATGCTCTGGTGGGCCCAGACTCTGATACCATTGTGGGCCCTAAAGGTCCAGGAGAAAAAAATCCCATTTGCAGCTCCCTTTGGAATCACTTGTCACTAAGATCTATTTCTTTAAATTGAAAAATATGACACTTTATTGACGATACAAGGGTTTCAGCCCGAGAATAATTTCCTCTGGTGGGCCCAAGGAACCCTAGCCTGACAACATTTAAAGTGCCATTAGGACACTACCCACTTACAGATATGGTGTGTACTCCTTGGTGTACATGAAAAAGATTAGAGAATCGGGGCTGTAGACCAGTAGTCCTTCATTGTTGAACCCCCTCTGTAAAGAAATTGCATTGAGTTACCCCGTACTTCAAAGCACAGTATGAGGCAAGTGTGAGTACCCCTGTAGACATGTTATAACTCTTAGGCCCCTTTCACACGGGCGTGAATTCCGCGCAGGTGCAATGCGTGAGGTGAACGCATTGCACCCGCACTGAATCCTGACCCATTCATTTATATGGGGCTGTGCACATGAGCAGTGATTTTCACGCATCACTTCTGCGTTGTGTGAAAATCACAGCACACTCTATATTGTTTGTTTTTCACTCAACGCAGGCCCCATGGAAGTGAATGGGGCTGCGGGAAAATCGCAAACAGTGCGATTTTCCCGCAAGGTTGCTAAGAGACGGGACCCGATCTTTATTATTTTCCCTTATAACATGGTTATAAGGGAAAGTAATAGCAATCTCAGTACAGAATGCCTAGTAAAATGTGGATGGAGGGGTTAAAAATAAAAAAAATTAACTCCCCCTATCCACTTGATCACGTAGTTGCCGATCTTTTTTCTCTTCTTCAAGCATTAGCTGCCAGCTAAAGGACCTGTGGTGACGTCACAACACATGGTCCAATCACATGTGATGAGCTCGGTGACGTCATCACAGGTCCTTTAGCCGGCAGCTAATAATTGAAGAAGAGATCGCAACTACGCGATCAAGTGGATAAGCTGAGTTAATTTTTTTATTTTTAACCCCTCCATCCACATTTTACTAAGCATTCTGTATTGAGAATGCTATTATTTTCCCTTAGGACCATGTTATAAGGGAAAATAATAAAATCTACAGAATACTTAACCCAAACCTGAACTTGAGTGATGAAGTCCGGGTTCGGCTCTGGGTACCAAACATGCCGATTTTTCCCACGCGCGTGCAAAAAGCATTAAAATGCTTTGCACTCGGGCGGAAAAATTGCGCATTATCCCGCAACGCACCAGCCTCTTATTCGGGCGTCAAACATGACACCCGTGTGAACCCAGCCTTAGGGTACATGTACTACAAGTTCAGAACCTAGGATCTAGAATAAGGTATCTGCTCATCTGGTCCATACTGAGTCTCATTGATTTGTGAGTGAAGGAATATTATTGTACTATGTGTGTTCACACTGTAGAAAAGCGACGTCAGTCAGGACAGAATGAAATGTGTGGTAACGTTGTGCAATGATAGGTCCTAGCATTATGGCTGATCTTTATTACTTCCAGGAACTGCCTCTCCAGTAATCTGATATCTGTCCTGCAGAATAGTTGGCGTTTGGTACAGCAGCCATTCCGCTATCAGTAAAGTTGCAGTAACTTTGAGAACGAGGAGCCACTTTCCTTGTTAGCCAGGTGGCAGTTGTGTCCAAAGTCTTAGAAAGTTGTGTGAGCCCTCTGAGACGTCTCTGGAGCACAGATGATGCAGACACATCTTTTCACAATATGTGCTGCTTACAGTAAACTCAAACAGCACATTCCGAGCACAATAATCTGCATGTCAGCAAATATCTAAAAAAGGGTATTCAAAATCTGAAACGTCTTAACGGATCAAAAGCACAAGCTCCAGAGAACCTTCTAAAATAGAGATGTGTCCAACTAGGCCACAGAGAAGTGGTACCTCCTGATGCTTAGCCCTCAGACACCTGGTTTGCCTGTTAAGACTAAGCATGACCATTCACATGGATGAATGTTGGCTGAACCTGCCAACCATCTAATATGCATATTAGTGTCCCAGCTGCCACCAAACAGCAGATGACGGGAGAAAGAAGGGTTGGGCATGTTATTTCCACATGCCCAATCCTTAGTTTTCAAGGGAGATAAAGGCACCACTAGAGGTATCTGGCAGCAACTTGTTAATATTGCATGTATGCTCAGCCAACTGAAGCTTGATATGTATGAGGGATCGAAAGGAATAGCATGTTGGCCCAACAAGCATTCGGCCAACAGCTAATCAAAGCATATGTCCAGCTTCATATTTCCTTTCTGTTGTAAAAGGTTCTCCTTTCTTCTGGTGGAATCGAATTTTTGGAAAATATGTATATTATGTATGGCTCAGTACAAGATGGATTTTGCCCATGAAATAAGTCCCTTCGAACATAAGAAGAGCCATAGCACTGGTGATCACCAGCATACCGTACCACAATGGTCACCATTCTTGAAGTGTTCCTCTGAATTTTAAGCAATTAATGTCAACCAGTCTAAAACAAATATTAGCCACTTTCTAATGGGCATCTGGTTGAGATTATTCTTGTTTCTGTTGGATTTTTCAAGGCCTTTATTTGTCTTTGCCTGAGAACCAGGTCAAGTCAGCAGGCAATAGACATGACCTACTGAACTACATCTTTCATGGTTTTACGTGTAAGCTTCCTGCTTCTATCCAATGAGTGAGAGCACTAGAAAAAAAGTAGGCCTGGGATTCTACAGGAAATATGGTCACATGCTGGTTTGCCTTCTCCCTCCAGTGACTACCATAGTCATCATGGATTTGTCCAAAGGAGGTCACAAAGTCAATGCAGGTTATTCACTCGAAGATCATTTCAAGGTTTACTGTACAGTATAGCTTACAGTAAGCCATCAACATGCTGCAGTTGTTGTCCCAAGGCAAGCACATCTCATATCTACACTATAGAGGATGATCTGTGGGATTTGGTCTTCTGGGGCCCCTGCTCATTACAAGAATGGGGATAACCAAGTGTTAGTACTCGACTTTCTCCACCAGTCCCATAGAGTTGAATGGGGTGACAATGTGCAGTTATGACTGCTACTCCAAACAGGTGGCACATGGGACCCCTGTTCTCATGATCAGTGGAGGCCCCAGTCTATAGACCCAAGCCGATCAGACACTTTCCTCCTATCCTGTGGATAGGGGATAAGTGTTTGTCATAGCACAACCTCTATAAGTGACCGTATTACTCAGGTTACTTGGATTACATTATGATAGCAATATTGCAATGCTAAATTGAACATAATGATAGTGAATGTGGTCACTTTGTGTGCGGAAGTTGAGGTGACCGTTACATAACCAGTCCGCATAAAACCAAACCTGCTGGATTTCAACACGACCACTTATATCTGTTAACAGCAGCTAACATGTTGAGGGCTTATGTGGCTATGATGCCTCTGAGGCTAGGTTTACACATCAGTTTTTTGTAATGCAGTTTTTGAAGCCAACCCTACTGTAAGTCTGGGGCTTTCCTCTTTACGAATCCACTGTTGGCTTTGCCTTCAAAAACTGCAGAAAAACTGAACATGTAACCCAGCTTAAATTATAAAAACTTAAAACCTGATTAACATAGACTGTTCACCCTTGTGCATTTAGAGTACTAAGTAGAGACACAAAATAAGAACAGTAAATACATTTTTGAGAAAAGAGAGTCTTTTATGGACCAAGGCCCCTATTTTATAGGTCTTATTTGACCTATGATTTTTTATATGAGGTACCCTGGAAAATCAAATAAAAAATAGAAGATTTCATCCTTTTATAAGCCCATCAGTTTCATCATGAGTAGAGATGAGCGAACTTTAAAAAAGAGTTCGGCGTTCGGGTTGTGGTAACTCGCGCATCCCGTTATGGATTCCACTACCGAGGACTATCGCGGCATATGGAATCCATAAGGGGCGGCTTCCACCAACCCGAACTGTTGAAAAGCCGAAGGACCTGGGGTGACGTCACCGTCATGTGATCAGTGCAGGGGGCGTGGCTCAGCAAGGGATCAAATCCAGTGCTGAGCCACGCCCCTGCACTAATCACATGACGGTGACGTCACCCCAGGTCCCTCAGCTTTTCAACAGTTCGGGTTGGTGGAAGCCGCCCCTTATGGATTCCATATGCCACGATAGTCCGCGGTAGTGGAATCCATAACGGGATGCGCGAGTTACCACAACCCGAACGCCGAACTTTTTTTTAAAGTTCGCTCATCTCTAATCATGAGCAAGCTGAAAATTTCCTGTCCCAGTCAGTTCTGTCTGCAATTGCGTTCAGTTCGTTTTTTGCGCGGGTGCAATGCGCATTAATGCGTTTTTCACGTGCGTGATAAAAAACTGAAGGTTTACAAACAACATCTCTTAGCAACCATCAGTGAAAAACGCATTGTATCCGCACTTGCTTGTAGATGCGATGCGATTTTCACGCAGCCCCATTCACTTCTATGCGGCCAGGGTTGCATGAAAAACGCAGAATATAGAACATGTTGCGATTTTCACACAACGCACAAGTGATGCGTGAAAAACAACGCACATGTACACCGACCCATTGAAATGAATGGGTCCGGATTCAGTGCTGGCGCAATGCGTTCGCATCACGCATTGTTCCCGTGCCAACAACTCATTCGTGTGAAAGGGGCCTAAGTCGAGGTCTTCTCCTCTTTTTCAATCCACTGTTGGCTTCAAAAATTGCCTAGAAAAACATTAACATGTAAACCCAGAGTAAGTTATAAAAACTGATTAACAGTCTGTTCACCCTTGGGCATTTAGAGTACTAAGTAGAGGCACAAAATAAGAACAGTAGACACACGTGTGAGAAAAGAGAGTCTTTTATGGACCAAGGCCCCTATTTTATGAGGTTTTATCTGACCTATGATATTTTATGTGAAGTAACCTGGAAGAAAAATAAAATTAGATTTCATCCTTTTTTAGGGCCATCACTTTTATTATGAGCAGGCTTAAAATGTCTCTTTTCTATCAGTTAAGTTATTCAGTAGTACGTCAGAATGTGAATGATGGTGTATGTGAAACATCACACAGGTTGGTGGCTGGGAGTTCCTCTAATAGGTCTACACTGGGGATGGGTCTTCCTGTCCCAGAGGGGGTCTCACTCCAAGGCGGACTGTGACATGATCCTGGTCATTGCTCCCTGGCTGAGATTTCAGGAGGCTGTTATGTATTACTGCAGGACAGATGGCTGCCAGATGTGGCTTTATGTGTTCAGTTCCCAGAACAAGGGTCTCAGATGACTATCCTGCATAAGCTGCCCTCACCACTTTCTACCACGTGTTTGTATCATACATTTTACCTTCTGTCAACATAGCAGAAAACTATGATAGAGCGGGTTCTATATTTTCCATGCCTTACCACATTATTCTACCTTTTCACGTGTGACCCTGTATACACATGGTAATACTATGATTTCATGCCTGTCTATAGCCATATTGCAGAGCTTTGGGATTTATTACACCGTTACTCACTTACAGTATAATCATTCAGAATCTCATTAATAATCATGCATGACCAGAAATGAAGACAGAGGTCCCTTTTTTACTTATACACTAATCTACCGTGCAGATCCCGATGACCGCTGGATATGGCCACTCCTGTGAAGTGCCAGTTTCACATCATGATGTTTATACAAAGTACTTGCTTAGTCCTTGTTCAGACCAAGCATATTTGCATGGCTGGAAAATTTAAGCATCAATGGAGTAGAGCTGCAATACCAGACATATCCCAAGAAGAAGAGTGGCGCTGTTCTGGATAAAAAAGCAGGCCCTTTTAGTGTAATTATAGGCACGTTATTTCATGCTGAATACTCATAGCTAGTACAACCAAGTGCAACGCCAACCGCGACTGATGGAGAGATAAATGCTAAGCAGAACAGAAAGGGCCGTCTCTGACTTCCTTTTCAGCAGACTGACCTTATCAAGGAAGTGGCTGGTGAGAAGCCATAGAGCGCTGCTCTAGCAGTGGAAATATTTCTATCTATCTATCTATCTATCTATCTATCTATCTACCCACCCATCTATCTGCTTGCTATCTATCTATCTATCTATCTATCTATCTATCTATCTAATATCTATCTATCTAATATCTATCTATCATCTATCTATCTAATATCTATCTATCTATCTATCTATCTATATATCTATCTATCTATGTACCTCTTTATCTATCAGTTATCTGTCTATCATCTAGCTTTTTTGTTCTATATATATATATACATGTGTGTGTATGTTCATATAGCACTGAGAACTGCAGCACAGCCCCTCACCGGTCATAAAGAAATATGTCATCACTTTACAAAGTAGGAATAGGAATTTCCTGATATTATGTAATGATTGTATTTTCAATACACATGGGAGCAGATTTATTGATTTCATACAGAACTCTTAAAGGGTTTGTCGGGCTTCCTATACTGATGGCCTCTGCTGATGTAGGTCACCAAGATCAGATCATCAGGTTGGAGAAAACGCAGTGCTTGTGCAAGCGCTACCTTCTCTTCACTGTTTACCTGCTTTCCATCAACATCGCAGTGGTGACCAGTTCTGCAGATCCTTCATCACATTCATTTGAATGGGAAGGATCAGTTACATTTCAAACAGCTGATTGGCAGGACCCCGTCGATGTGATATTGATGACCTATCCTGAGGATAGGTCATCAATATAGGAAAGCCCGGAGAACCCCTTTAAGGCCTCTTCTAACAGCTGATAGGCAATGGTCCTGGGTGTCGCACCCCCGTAGATCTGATACTGATGGCCTATCCTGAGGATACCCCCTTTCATATAAAATGCGCAGGGGTAAGAAGTGCCAAATCTATTAAGAGGTGCAGGCCTCTTCGTAAATTTGGCACATCTAACAGCAGTACTTTAAAAAGTCCCATGTTTTGCACATACTGCTGCATGCGCAAACATTTGTATGGCGTGAGACTGGTGCCCCACCTTTCATAATTTACCCTCTTTGTGATTAAATTCCTCACCGTTATGATTATCTCTGCTTTCTGTCGGTGAATAGGAACTTGACTGCTTAGGGTACTTTCACACTAGCGGCATAGCTATCCGGCAGGCTGTTCCGGTGAACAGCCTGCCAGATCTGCCATGCCGCAAGTACCCGTGCACTGCCATGCTGCCGCTCCGTCCCCATTGACGGCAGTGCACTGGTACTTGCAGCATGGCGGATTCGGCAGGCTGTTCACCCGCTGGAACAGCCTGCCGGATAGCTATGCCGCTAGTGTGTAAGTACCGTTACAGTATATCCATTCCTGCAAAACTTATGCCAGTTCTGCTGACAGTGGAAAGTTTGCTACAATTCTATATAGACTGATACATTTTAATTACACTGATACATTGTAACAAACTGGATGTATAATGCTGCAGATGAGCTATCTTTTCCTGCCACTGATGGTAACTTTTCATTAACCATATCTTCAGATGGATATTAAGGGTAGGGATACATGGCGATCTCGGTCCTGTGACAGGTGTCACGCACAAGTGTCGCAGTGTAGCACGGCAGCTATAGAAATGAATGAGGTTGCAGCATGTTTGCAGCGATCGCAACTCCAGAATTGCAAATAAATCCAATCCTGAGGATTTTTTTGTGATTTTAGGGTCGCAGTCACATCAAATGTGTGATTCGCTTTGCAACCCCATTCATTTCTATGGCTGCCCTGCTACAGTGTGACAATTAGGCGTGACCCCTGTCGCACAACCAAGATCCCCATGTAGCCCTACTGTAATGCAAAAATAGTATGGTGCAAATAATGTGGGGCTACAGCAGGAGCCATATGTATCACACACGTTATTGCGTCTTCCTACATTTCCTGGAAAGGTCATCAGTGTCTGATCGACACCATGGACCCCCGCCGATCAGCTGTGTGAGAAGGCACCGACATTCCTGTGAGCTCCGTGGCCTTCCCAGTGCTCACCAAGCACAACGCGGTACATTGTATAGCGGTTGTTCTTGGTATTGCGCTCAGCCCTATTCACTTCTATGGGACTGAGCTGCACCTAGAGTAGACCTTGTGACCGATGAACGTGACATGACTGGCCTAGGAAAAGCTGAGAGAAGGCCTACTGCGAGCGCTGCTGCCTTCTCAAACAGCTGATTGGCGGTGGACCCCGGTATCAGACCCCCACTGATCAGATACTGATTTCCTGTCCACAGGATAGGTCATTAGAATTAGGGCTCGTGCACACAAACGTATTTTTTTTCTGTGTCCGTTCCATTTTTTTGCAGCCCTTTCACTTCAATGGGCCCCAAAAAGAACGGAAACGACTCCGTGTCTAAATGTCCACATGGACGTTTCGGGGAAAAATAGAACATGTCTTAGTATTGTCCGCATTACGTATAGGTATAGGACTGTTCTACTAGGGGCCAGCCATTCCGTTCCGCAAAATGTGGAATGCACATGGCCAGTGGTGGTATTTTGCGGATCCAAAATTTGTGTACCACATAACATCCAACGGTCGTGCACATGAGCCCTCCCTGAGTCTCCCCACAGGTTAGGGTAACCTACCTTATCCTGGGGGTCTGACCCTGCTCTTCGATACATCACTGGGCCCAGTGATTGGCTGCACTGGTCACGTTTTCAACATGACATTTGATTGCAAGCCAAAGTGTTATATTTTATTGCTATATTCTAAAATGTATTTTATTGTGATCTTTTTATATAGTGGACTTTTGAATGGGGTTATGTTGCAGTTCCTGGAAGGCTCCCTAAGCATATGACAATATGGCGTGGTCATGTTGCAGTTGCGACTCAGATTTGTGACTTTTCAATGCATTTGCGACTTTTCTAGTCACCAACTGCATTTCACACTGCCCTCACCAATTCATAATTATTTCCGCCTAATTATTTTCCTAATTCATCATTGTTTCTGCCAAAATCTGGTGTAAATAATGACTAAAATCTACAGCAGCTCTGGCGCACGAAGAGCCGGAGGAGGCAGGTAATTTATGGAGATGCTGTCTCCATTGGAAGCACAGACTTCATCAAGGCCGGCATAGCACACACCGACTTTGATAAATCAGGGCCGATGTGTTGTGGGTTTTGTGAAGCCAGTTTCTCTATAGATTTCAATGGGAAATCATAATCCGAATCGAAATCCCCAATAAAAATCCATACCGAAAAATGCATCAAAATCCTCATGAACCTAATCAAACAAGCATGGGGATTTCATCGCCAAAATGGCGTAACATAAAAAAACTGCATAAAACTCAGCACTATTTATCACGGTTTTGGTGCTTTTTTTTATTTTAAGTGGTTTTTGTTGCAGATTTTTATGTGGATTTTTTGTTTATTTTAACAACCTATTGATGTCTATGGGGAAAACCACTATATTTAAGATGCGGAATCAAACGATTGACAAGTTGCAGACTTCAAAATCCGCACGACAGGTCAATTTCCGCATGTAAAAATTTGGCAAATATCAGTCATTTTGCTGGTTCTGTATTACTCTGCGGATTTTTTGCACAGAAAAACTGTGCATAATCTGCCCTTAGGGCTTTTTTGTCCCCCATGTTCCTGATCACTGCCCCATGTAAATATACCACTGATCACCTGGCAAGCGAGCAAACACTGGTTTGTCGGGTGATCGCATATTTTATGCGGCGCTAAAAATCATCATTTATCGGCAGCCTGTCACCTTGTGTTAAAGGGGATGTGCTGGCGACAATAGTCAACTGTATGGGGATGAACGATCATATTGCCCATTGTTTGTGATCACACTAAAGATAAATGGCGGTAATAATCCATTATCCTCCATCGGTGATTGTTACCAGGCAGAATAGGGGTGTGACCTTTCAGACGCTATGGTCGGATCCCAGCAGTCAGATCGCCGCTGATTAGTAATTGATATCTATTTGATATTTCACTAAGGCAGCAATCTGAGTGGATCTTCATTTTATTCCTATAATATATGCCTGCTCGGGCACAATGTCAGCGCCCGCTACAAGCAGGAGGAAGAGCTGAATACTTAAATACGTCTATGAGAAAATCTTCCCAGGGACAAACATTAGCTTGTGCTGGATGCTGAGATCAAAGACTGGGAAGCGCTGGGAGGACGGGGTCAGGACAGGCTGTTCATTGTAGCTCAGCGGCTGGTACCACTCTGCCAACTGAACAGAGCAGCCTGGATGGACAACAGCCCCCACTAGAGGCTGTGAATGGAAGTCCAGGAGTCAAAGCATATGTCCAGCTGTGCCTGACCCTGTGCAGGAATGAGAATTATGTCTCTGGGTGAGTGGCTGGAGGTGGGAGGAGGGTTCAAGTGTGAGCTTTCAATGCATTCTTCAAAGTCCTGGTGAATTCCTTACCCAAAGTATGTGATGCCAATTTAACCAGAGACTGACAGGACGGGTGACGCTGTCCGCATTCAGACTACACAGTAATATACACTTTCTTACATACAAACGATCTGTCCACCTGGATTTCTGGTGCGCTTTAATGTGGTTTTTTACGTTATTAGATTTTTTATGCCCTTGATGATATCTCAGTGTTGCTATGTTGGCATTGCCTCAGAGATTGTAAGCTCTTGAGATCAGGGCCCACACTTCTAGTGTTTCAATTGCAGAATTACAGGCTTATATACAGTACAATGTCTACTCTCTGAATTGTAAAGCGCTAAGTTTTATTTTGGGAAAGGGGAGTTTTTTTTTTACTTGAAACTTTATTTTTTTATTATGGAAAACATTAGTTTGTTTTTGTTTTTTTACTTTTTTTACGATATCTGTTTTATTTTGGGAAAGGTGCGTTTTTTTTTTTTTTTACTTAAAACTTTATTTTTTTATTGTGGAAAACATTGGTTTGTTTGTTTTTTTTACTTTTTTTTTTTGTCCCACTCTGGGACTTCAATTTCTGGGGGTCTGTTCCACACTGCAATGCATTACAATACATCCTGTATGCTGTATTGTAATGCATTGGCTGTCAGCCTTTACACTGACAGCCTGCCTGTCAGACCCAGCCTAAGGGGCTGGATCTTATAGGCTTCCGTAGAAGGCAAGCCCCGATGCCTATGGAAGGCAACGGGCTGCCTTCTCTGCCATCGGGTCCCTGTCACTGCAACGCGGGGACCCGATGGGGAAGCGGAGGGCACGCGTACCCTCTGCAAACCCTGCGCATGCTACGGTCAGCTTTGACCACGGCATACAAGGGGTTAATACGCCGACATGGGTGTTTTCACCGATGTCGGCGTATGCAGCAGGGGTCCGGCTGTCAGTGACTGCCGTACATGTACATTGCTGTTCCTTAAGTCCCGTCCAGCTGTGATGTACATGTACGGCAAGGTTCCTTAAGGGGTTAAAGCAGACTTTTTGGCTACTCTATTTATTCTCTAAAATATAATGATTCTGGAGAAACTTTTTATAGAATGCATTGTGTGATTCCTCTCTTCTTCCACCTAGAAAGAGTGGTTGTTAACAGTAGAGGGGAGTGTCACTACACAATCAGACACTGTCCAATCAGTGCTGCCGGTGTCAGACTGTGCAGGGGCACTCCCCCAAATGGTAACACCCAGATGAACTTGTATTGCAGGCTGCTGGGATGCTCCAGAATTGTTATTACATGAGAAATGCAAGTAGTTACTAAAACAGACATGGCAGGAGGGGTGACAGGTCCTCTTTAAAGAGTAACTAAACTTTTAACATGTCATAGAGACCATCTTCAGCTAACAAGGAGAGGTGATCTCACGGACAGGGCCGCAGCACTCAGATGAACCCTATTCTTTTAGCCACCATTGATGGGGATGGGGTCTCAGCACCCAGACCCCCTCTGATCAAAACCTCTGACATGTTCTGGCCACCACAAATTGTTCTTTCAGAGCAGTAGTCTATTATATTGGGGGTCCCCTAGAAGACAGCAGAGTGAGGCCTCATGCACACGACCGTTGTTTGTTTCCGCGTCCGTTCCGTCCGCAAATTTTGTGTCAAAAAAACCTTTGGGCGGATCCGTTTTTATGGTAGATCCATTGTAATAATGCCTATCCTTGTCCGCAAACGTGAAAAAAATAGTACATGCTCTATTTATTTTACGGAATGTAAACACGGACCACGGATGCGGAACAAAAACGGTTGACCATCCGCATTTTTTGACGGACCCATTGAAGTGAATGGGGAAGCATCCTATCCGTGAAAAAAAACAGAACGGACGCGGAAACAAACAACGGTCGTGTGCATGAGGTCTGAGGCAGCTCTTATATCTTATTCGCATATTACAGGGTCCAGTGGCCGGGGCAGGACAACCAGAGCTGTTTTACAATCTTCCACAAAGGATATGAGCATAGATCGGAGCGACTATAGTATCAGACACTTCACTGGTTAAAGATGATTTCCAAGGGGCACTAGTGAAAGGGACAACACTCTATATTGGTATCAAGAAATGTAAAAGCATGCATCTGTGCACATGAACTACTACAAATCCACATTCTGTAGTGTCATCTGATCATCACACTGACGATTCATATGACCGACATACAGACTAATACAGGGAGCTGATTGTTAGACGGTATTGGATCTAGCTGGCCCTTACAGGGATCTGGAAAATTTGAGTATAGAATACAATATTCATGTAAATGTGACGATGACAACAGCCATCCCAGTATAGACTATATGATAGGTATCTGACAAGGACATCACTAGGGCCATTATTAGTTTAAATCACCACATACTGAAGAGCTGGATGTAATTCCAATGCAGGTATTTACAGTCATACATACACTCATTGACCACAATGGTACATACTGTATGGTATCATGCAGTACATTTCTCCACAGATGTTACAGCTGGGCCTGAAGATCCTTCACATTGTAGGTTGCTAAAGCTGGTGTCCCAGATGGTCCCATAAATGCTCAATTGGCGATAAATCTGGCGACCGGGCAGGCCAAGAAAGTGTTGTAATCTGGCAGAGACACTCCTAGGAAACCCTGGCGGGTGAGCATAAGGGCTCTTGCACACAACCGTGGTTTGGTTCCGCATCCGAGCCACATTTTTTGTGGCTCGGGTGCGGACCCATTCACTTCAATGGGGCTGCAAAAGATGCAAATTGCGGATCTACAAAACACGGATGCCACCTGCATGCCTTCCGCAATTTGCAGAACAGAACAGAGGGCCCATGATCTATCATTTTTGCGGGGCCACGGAACGGAGCAACGAATACGAGTGCTGTCCGCATCTTTTCCGGCCCTATTGAATTTAATGGGTCCGCACCCGAGCAGCAAAACATGCGGCTCGGATGCGGAACCAAACCACGGTAGTGTGCAAGTGGCCTAAAGGTGATGGCATATCACTAGGATATACCATCACTCCAACTTCTGGAACTAATCCTGAGAATAAAGGGGCCACACCACTGATTCATTCTCAGGATCGATGGGAGTCCCAGACTTACTATAGATCTTACAGGGAAATTTTCTGGTGGGCCGATACCCAGGGGGCCACCCAAGCCCTCCTCATAGACGACAGCCTGATACAAAATGCTCTGATGCTCTCAGGATTCATTTATGTAGGAACATCAGGCATTTACGAACCTGGCCAGCGGCCGCAGGTGCCCTCCTGAATTCAACTATATTGCCGTCCTCAGGGCGATGTGGGCAGCAGTATTTTGTGCTGCACTGTGGTATTTGGTTCTGCTGAGGAAGTATTTTGTGCTGCACTGCAGTATTTGGTTCTGCTGGGGCTCGATTTTCTTCTGCAATGCAGTATTGTTGCCCTTCCTACTTGTGTTGGCCCTTCCTACTTGTGTTGGCCCATCTTCTGTCAATTTGAACCCGCCGACAAAATGGGGCCACTTTTAGTTTTTTTCCAGGGCCACTTTAAGTTCCCAGCCCTCCCCTGATGGGCATCAAATAGTCTGGGAAGCGTCGCGGCCATCTCAGAAGAGCCTAGAACTAGTGGATCTGCAGCTGAAAACATAAAAAGGAGGTCACCAGGTATTTGTTCTGTTCGTTCCCCAGTTAATGTGTATTTTTTTCTACAACTGGAGAATCGCCTTAATTCTGTACACATAATTCATTATTATAAGATGAGCATCTCCTTTTTCCATCTTGAAGGTCCATATGATAACACTGTAAATGAAGAAAAAGAGGCTTGTAGACCTGATAGAAGGCAGTGGGAGGCTGGGTGAGGCCACTGAACACTAGACACACACCGATGATGCTCAGGATAGACCTCTGACACTTATGAAGTCATTTCCCAAGTTCCTGTATCTGCTACTCTCCCAGTAGAGGAAGTGAGTTCAGCCAAAGTTTGTGCAAACACTCCCCTATCTACAGTACTTGTGCCTGAACAGCTACAGCTACCACCACACTCCCCTATGTACAGTACTTCTACCTGTAAGGCTACATCCACCACTGCACTCCCCTATCTACAGTACTTCTGCTTGTACAGCTACAGCCACCACCGCACTCCCCTATCTACAGAACCTCTGCCTGTACATCTACAGCCACCACCGCACTGACCTATGCACAGTAACTCTGAGCCACCAGCACACTCCCCTGTGTACAGTACTTCTACCTGTAAGGCTACATCCACCACTGCACTCCCCTGTCTACAGTACTTATGCCTGTACAGCTACAGCCACCACCGCACTCCCCTGTCTACAGAACTTCTGCCTGTACATCTACAGCCACCATCGCACTGACCTATCTACAGACCCTCTGCCTGTACATCTACAGCCACCATCGCACTGACCTATCTACAGACCCTCTGCCTGTCCATCTGCAGCCACCACCGCACTGACCTATGCACAGTAACTCTGAGCAACCACTGCACTGACCTATGCACAGTACCTCTGAGCAACCACTGCACTGACCTATGCACAGTACCTCTGAGCAACCACTGCACTGACCTATGCACAGTACCTCTGAGCAACCACTGCACTGACCTATGTACAGTACCTGTGCCTGTATGGCTACAGCCACCACCGCTCTCCCCAATGTACAGTACTTCTGCCAGTAAGGCTACATCCACCACTACACTCCCCTATCTACAGAACCTCTGCCTGTAAGGCTACAACCACTACTAGAGATCTTGGGTTTGAATCTGCAAAGAATTTGTATGTTTTCTCCCAAAAATACACTGCCTGGTGAATGGGCTCTAGTTTGTATCTGAGTTACGAAAATTACATTTCCTGTTCCCACTGGGGACAGGGACTTATGTGCATGAGTACAATCTCTGTACAGTACTGCTGAATATGTTGGTTCTATGTAAGCTGGCCATGCACATATGCAGCATATGTCAGGACAGATGGTTTCAGGCAGAACTGCCTAATTTCATTGTTCTGGGGAATCGAGCTGCTGCCAGAGGAGTCTGGCTGCAGCTTTCTCCCCTCTCCCCATTCTGGACACATGCATGCTCAGCTGAGCCAAGCTTACAAGCGTTCGGCCGACAGCTATCTGATGTCTATGGCTTTACTCTCAAAAGATTGAAAAGAATGGCAGTATATGAACTAGAGTCCCTGGATTGCAACTGTTTGCCCAGTATTGTCAAACATTTTTGTAAACTTGGCTCTGTTGTTATTGTGGTTGTCAAGATGTTTGTAATTATAGCAGATGAAAAGTAAAACTTGTTTTATGGTCTAGGGATTTTTGCAGGACAAAAAGTTTTAAAGGGTTTGTCTGAGTTAAATCAAAACTCGGGCAGCCTCTGTACATGTCATAAAATAACAAAAGGAGAAATACTTCCGAGCTTCTTTCAGTACTCTGCTTAGGTTCTCCTTGATACTGACATCATCTTCCTGGCTGCAGCAGTGACATCCCATGTACAGCTGAGGTCAGTGATTGGCTGCACGGTGACCTGTGTACCTGGAACCTCACTGCATGAAGAAGGTGTTAGAGGAGGGTAGCCCTGGAGCTCAGTACTGGAAGAAGCAGGGGAGAAAAGAGGTGAGTATCACTACTTTTGTTATGTTAGCACATGTACAGGGGCTGCCTGAGTTTTTTATTAACGACCCTTTTAAGCCAATTTAAAATACATCCCCCCGTTCAGATTGGGAACAGAACTTTTATGATTGTCCAAGATTACCACTGCTACCGAATTGTGATAACAATTCTTCAGTTATGTCCAAAGAGGTGACATAAAGCTTCAGAACCCCGAAACAAAATCTACAACAGGGCCCCCAACTATGAATCAGGATTTATAGATCTGGTCTCCTAATACAGGACAGGAGGACCTAAAGTAGCAGAGCTTAGGTCCAGCTGCAACCTGCTCACCTCTCTAGCTATGGCCCTGTCATACTGCTGAAATATTTGACACTGGCTGGTGTCTATCTGTCCCAGCATTGGACTGAGAACTTTGTCTTATATTGGGTTTTTACCTGGCAGGTGCAGGTGGTAGTATACCCCATGGCCGAGAACTGCGCTGCAGCAGAGCAGTTTACCATGAATGGCCACTGTTTCCTGGCAAGTACAGGTTAAAGGGGTTGTCCAGTCCTTAACAATTGATGGCCTATGATCAGGATAGGCCATCAATATCAGTTCCAGCACCAGAGCTACTCCAACCAGGCGAAGGGAGGGGGATGTCAGACCACCACTGATCAGATATTTATGGTCTATACTGAGTGGACAACCCTTTTAAGTACTTCTGCCCCATAGTCACCATGTGGAAACCCATCCTTAAAGAGGTAGATAACAAGAACCTTTAAAGTTTATCATTCAGGATCAAGAAACCCAAAAACCAATCTCTTCAGACAAGCCTACAACCAGTGCCCCTGCTGCTCTATACCGCCATGACCAGCTTCACCCTCACCTACTGTGTCCTTCTGCTTAGTGCAAATGTCTGTATTATGTATGTATACCCCTCTTCATATGTACAGCTCTATGGAATGAATGGCACTTTAATAATAATAAATCTTTGTGCTTTTTTTGCTTGCAGAGATAATTGGATTTTTAAAATTCAGCTACAAAAAAACATTTTGTACTGCTGTGATCAGCTATAATCGATAGAACAGATGGATAATACCCCTACAGCGCCCTCACTGGAGAACTGATGCATTACACAGTTCCTACTTAAATAATCGGGCTGTTCATTTCATGCATGAAAGTGTCGGGCCGCCCTAGTCGCCCTCCAATGGTCCTGATGATGGTCCTGAATGCTAAACTCATTTATATTATAATTAAAATAAGAGTTTAAATCATAGGCCAGCTTCACATAAGCATATTACAGGAACACTTCTGCTTCTGAATTATGGACCACGGGTCTACTGACCTGGACTCGCAGCATCATAGATACCTATGGCGCTATGAGTTTGGGTCAGTAGATCTGCAGTTGGACCGGGACACTCATCCGTAATATAGACAAAAAAAATGTGCCTGTAATACACTTATATCAACCTGACCAAAAACAGCAAAGTGTAATAAAGCATACAATACAATGTGCTTCATAAAAGTACAAAGCTAGAAATCACTCTTACAACTATTCTGCAGTTAAAAAGGCACCAGATGTTATCTAAAGTCTACAAAACCCATAACTTCCAGAAAACCCAGAATTTTGACATAGTCCAAAGATTTTCCCTGGCAGAGAATGGATTACTAATACTTTTATGGGGCTAATCACAAATGTTTGGGGTAGGGCTGGACGCTGTGAAAAGTCCTTTTGTCTGAGAGAGGAGTGCCTGAGTCCCCCAGCCCAGTTTCTATCACAGGCATCATCTGCTTCCCTCTCAGGTTACTAAGAGCAAAATGGGAGAGACCAAGCTGACCTCCATAGATCAACTCTACTCCTCTTAAAGTGACATACACCATTTGTTTTCATGTGTCAAGCAGAGCCCTGCAGTCAATCGTATGTCACAATTATTCAAGAACGTCCATAAAAAAGAATGTCCTAAAGTCTATATAGGCTAGTGCTGTACAAGCTGTAGAATCAGTGCCTAAAGGGGTTTTCCGGGATTTTAATATCCTCAGGATAGGCCATCAATATCTGATAGGTGGGGGCCCAACACCCCGTACCCCGCTAATCAGCTGTTTTGGTGCTGGAAGTCAGCTGTGGACTACAGAACTCCATCTGTTACTGCACCGCTCCACTGAAGTGAATAGAAGCGGCGCTGCAGGTACCAGTTCTGTCCACTGCACAACGGATCGACAACCTTTGGCACCAAAGCTACCCCAAGACAGCTGATTGGGCATGTGTGTGGCGGAGACATGACGTTTAGATATTGATGGCCTCTCCTGAGGATAAGCCATCAATATTAAAATGCCAGAAAACCCATTTAAGGTAGCCCCTACTTATTTAATAATGAGTGTTTGTCCAAAACAATTCCTCCCATCCTCCATACACATGAACATTGAGTTTGATTGAGCATGCATGTGTTCTGAATAGTGAGAGGGGAGTAATGCATTGCCAGACCTCCTGGTGGTGACTTATCTCCTACAGTACCCCAGAAAAGGGGCCCTGCAAAGTGTTAATTTGGTACATTACTTAAATGATTAATTAAGCTTTGTATTATGTTAATAATGCTTTGTATTATGTTTTCTTTGTATTCCCGAAAGCTGTCTATAGGTGCCACTGTTTAGTTACTTATGCCCTAACTCAGCAGAGGGAACTAGATTTCCCCTCTGAGAGAGGAACTTTCTAGTTAGTAATGCACCAGCCACTTCAGTTTGGCTCTGCCTGCCATTTAGGACAGATACTAGTTCATTTCGCTTTTTGCTTGTGACAGAAGCAGAGGCCTTTGAGCCTGTGTGAAGCTAGAGGCAACAAAAGAGAGTATTTCTCCAGGAGTAACATCATTCATGTGAAGGAGAAAATTCCTGAAGGAAGGAGGAACAGATATCCAAAGAATATCTAGAATATCTATCACATGCCGGTGTCCATGCCTTAATACTAAATCCATAGCCTGACGAAGGGCTGTCAATTAGCCCGAAACGTTGTATAATTTCCGGCAAACTATGAATTAAATAGCAGCAAAAAACTAATAGTGTGCTGTCATACTGAAATTAAAATAAAAAAATCAAAGAATATCTAGGATCAGGGCATGCGTGATAACAAGGTATTTGCTTGTTATGGCTATAGACTTTGCAGCACCTACACCTTGCACCCATACAACAGTCATAACACCAAGGGCACCTCAGCTACCATCAGGCAGGAGCTCCAACATTAGGATGTGCCCCGAGGTAAGAAAGGATGTGTCCTCCTGTCACTGCCCTGGCTCTAGGGAGCATCTGTGTAAGGATTGCCACTACCACTCCCATCCTCTGCTCCGCTGCTCTGGGGCTTGTGGCACTCCCTAGAGAGCAAAGGATTAAGCATGTTGAAATCAACATTACCAGTCCATTTTTCCTCTGACATAGGCCGAACATCAAATACAAACAATGTTTGGCTGCTGCCACCAGAATCAGTGGGTTCACACATGTAGTACCCATGTGTACGACCACCTTTACAGTCAAATAAGATTTTAATAAAATGAGTCTGCAGTTCGTATACAGTAGGGTGTCTCTAGAAATCAGAGATATGCCTTTAAGTGTCACCATACACATTAGATTCAGTCAGCTTCGGATGGATTTGCAAACATAATATAGTCGTCCGTAAACTACTCGGACAGCTATCTCCCCGACCCACTGCAGACACGAGGAGGAGGTCGGCCGACATTGGCAGGGGCCGCCAACGTAGATCTATTTTGTGTGGTCAGCCTTAGATGACCAGTAGATACAGATGTCTCTGAAATGTTGGATGTGAAGGTAATGAAGTTGGGGGAAGGGGGTGTAGTTGGAGAGAGTGCAGTCCTGCTGTTTGGGGTATAACACAGGAGGGGTGCAGTGGACCTCCACAGCTGGCTCTCTGCACTTGCATATTGTTTTCGAACATCTGGGTAGGAGAAGATTACTAGATGCACTCACAAAATGACGGAATCTTTCTATTTAGGACCATCACCAAGAAAAACAGCCAGCATCACTGTTCACATGCTGCGTGTGAATCATCCTGGATGGGGAAGGGCACAATGGTAGGAGCTCAGAGTATTATTTTTTTTTCTATTACTCAAGAGTGGAGAAAATCGCTAGTTAATAATGCTCTACTCCGCTTACTGTCCCCATTGACAAGCTTATAAAGAGGTGTAATAAGACTATTATATAACATGTAGAATACGGTGACTTAGGCTGGCCGTAGTCATGAGACAATGCTTGTTTGGCCAACAGTTATCTCTCCCATGCACAAACGTGCTCGGCCAAGCATGCATGTGTTCTGAACGAAGGGGAGAATTAAAGGGGACTTAGATATTCATGATCTATCCTCAGTATAGGTAATCAATATCAGATTCACTGATCATCCGCCGCACCGCATACAGTGTATGGAGCTGACAGTAGAAGGTTCAGTACAATGTGTAGTAGCCGTGCTGGGGTACTGCAGCTCAGCTTCTATTCAAGTGGATAGAAGCTGAGTTTTAGTATGTTAATTGCAGAAACTACATGGTATACCGAGCCTTCTGCTTCCACTCTGTATACTATATAGCCTCCGGTGCTGTTCCTGCCTGAAACACCTGACTGGTGCTGGGTGCAGGACCCCACCGTTCTGATATTCATGACCTGTTCTGCAGGATAGTAACCCAAAATAACCCCTTTAAGCCTTTGCCAGACATCTCTGGATCAGGCATGTTGAAATCTAACATCCTAAGGGCTCATGCACAAGACCGTATGTATTTTGCGGTCCGCAAAACACAGACCAGCAAAAAAGTAAAAAAAAAATGGATAACATCCGTGTGACATCTGTATTAATCTCCTTTTTTTGCGGATCCATTGTAACAATGTCTGTCCTTGCCCGGAAAACGAAAAATAATAGGACATGTTCTATCTTTCTTGCGGAACGTCCATGCAGACACACAGAAACGGAATGCACACTGAGTCATTTCCATTTTTTTTTTGCAGCGGTTTGTGTCCGGCCGATTCTCTGCATTTTTGCCGACATGCGGCCGGGTCACTGCCGGACTCCATTATACATAATGGGGCCAGCATGCATTCCGTTTGCATCCGGCAGTGCTGGATCTGGAAAATTCCAGCAGCTGTTCTCAGCTGGAATACACACCGCAGATGTGAAACTAGCCTTAGGCTTTTTTCACACTTGCATTTGTAATTCCGGTATTGAGATCCGGCAGAGGATCTCAATACCGGAATTAAACAGATCCGTTTTGATTTTGAACATCGGGATGCATCTGTTCCATTAGGATGCGGTTGTGTGAAGTAAAAATGGAAAAAAATGCATTCGTCAGTACATACATTGAAAGTCAATGGGTGACAGATCTGGTATTTTAGGCTCCTAAAAAAACGGCTCCAACACTATTGACTTACATTGTTTTCAGTGCTGGATACTTTTTTATCAGTTTTTCTGACCGGACACAAAACCTCAGCTTGCAGCGGTTTTGTGTCTGGTCACAAAACGCAATGCTGCTGGGCATCCTGATGCATCATGAACGGATCTCTTTCTATTCAGAATGCATGGGGATAAAACGGAACCTTTTTTTCCGGTATTGAGATCCTCTGCCAGATCTTAATACCGAAAAACAACAATGCCGAGTGTGAAAGTAGCCTAAGTAAATCTACAGAACTGCTGCATCTGAGCCACTGTAAAAACTGAATGTAACACCAGGGGGTGCTATGTGGGGATCATGTCATATGCAGTAGTTTCAAAAAGACCTGAGCCAAGAGCTGGTGTTTTTTTAGGGCTTGTTCACACTAATCTCGTTCTTTTGACTTTTTCTCTATGAAGACAGTACTGTACATGGACACTAAAGTACATTATGGTTACAGCAAGTAAAATATATTCATCATGCAATAAAAAGTTATCCAGTTTTTCAAAAATTCTTTGTTCATCAATCCCTGCTTGCTGACCTTCATCAGAAACCTCCATAGTTTACAGTTACTGGACACAAATCTGTCCTGGTCATGTGATGTGCACACAGGTGGCAGCTCTGATACAGTAGCTGTACTGTAACGGGGCCGTGCATCTGTGTGCACATCACATGACCAGGACAGATTTGTATCCACTGACAGTAAACAATGAAGACTCCTGATGAAGAACAGCATGCAGAGATCTTGAAAACTTGGAGGAGTTAATAGAAAATATGTATTGGAAAATTGTATAACTTTTCATTATACAAATAATAACCTTTATTGGCTAAAACTTGGAAAACCCATTTAATAAGTCCTTTAATTTCTATTGGGTTTCTTATGTATCATTTGTCTTTGTCTATTCACATGACCGTATTTTTTTCCTGTGTACTAAGTGTGTACACAACGGGCTGCACATAGATAACAAATGGACCCACAGAAGTAAGTGTCGATGCCAAGTGTCCAAGAACCAAGGGCACATGCCGAGAAATTCAGACTATATCCTATTTTGGACTGAAGACCACCATGTGATGGACACTACCGATGCCCAACAGTCCCCACTGACTTATGATAGAGTCCGAAAATAGCTTGGACCGCCCATTCAGCCAATCGCTGGTTGAGGCGGGTCACTGCTTTGGCCAGTTATTGGCTGAACAGGCAGTCCAAACCGTTTCCAGGGTATGGAGGCCAAGAACAGGAAGTGGAGTGAAGCCCAGAGCAGCAGCCAAACAGCAGTGGTCAGGGATCGGTAAGGTAGTACTGATTATTATTTTTCCCTCGCTCTGCCTTTTTTTTTTTAAATTATACTCTGGAATACGCCTGACATCCAGAGAATGTGCAGTCATCTAGTGTTTTGACAACTACACAGTGAGTCCAGCTGCCGTGTACTTGGCGTCAGAGGCTCACTGCGCAGGTGCAGAATCTTGGTGACTTGCTCCCAAGACTTGGCAGTGTTGGCACCTGCGCAGTGAGTTTAAGCTTACTGTACAGGTGCCAAAAACACTAGATGATGGCATATGCATGGTATTTCAGGTGCAACACATCTGATTTAAACAAGCTAAGAGATCAAGACTGAAGAAGTAGGATTGGGACGTGGCAACCTTGACTTTGAGTGGGAAGTCCACTGCTCCCCTTAACTTTAAAGGGTCTATTTGCATACAGCGTACTGCGGGGTGGGGGGGAATAAAGATGTTTGTCTGCAAAGTTAGCCACCAGATGGGACTTGACGAACAGAGCTGTAGGGTAGTCCAGGTGCATGGGGGGCCGTCATGGCGGTGACAGGTTCCCTTCAGTGCACAGTGTTTATTTCTGATGAATGTTTGTTTGCATCTTCTGGTTGTTTTTAGCATAATGTAATGTGTGAAATTCATCGTGCTGTATCCTTGACAATAAATACAGGATTTCTATGAGCTCCTGGCATAGGAATGATTTGAGCAGAAGAAAGAAACAGCATGACTTTTTGGATACTTAGCGAGCAATGTTTTCCAACATACCCTCCTCCCCAAGAGCGTTCTCTGCTCTAAACGGCAGAAATAGTTCCAGAACTCCCCGGGGTAACACTCCTCTGTACAACCCTCACACACACTTGGAACAGATGTGATCAGGAGAAAACAAGAGTCCTGCCAGAAAAAAAAGAGCAAAGGAGGGGGAGCCATAAAGGACAGGGGGCGCATGAATGGCAGAGATGAAAAGCGGTAAATAAAGGAGTAGGTAAATGGAAGGAAAGCTGGCAACCACCGCCACGTAATTTAATAGAAGATTTACCAGAAACTGGAGCTAGATTTGTAAGAGGCTGCTGTTTCATTGTAGCATGGGATCTCCCTCCCTTCCTTCATCATCTTATCCTAACTTGGCCAGGTCTGCGGAATATAAACAGTTTGTAACTTTGTATACAGCATGCTGAAGAAGGGATCATGTCTTCTCAGAGGGGGCGAGAGCCACACCAGGAGCCCAATTCTGTATACTTCCTGCTCTACAGGACAACTCAATCAGTTCATGTAAGTCCAGACTATTGTTGCAGCTGACATGAATTTGACCATAAACCGGACAGGTTTATAGGATATCTGGCTATTTTTGAAGCTTGCTTAGTAAAACTATTGATCCTACAAAAAAAAGAACAACCCCCCCCCCCGATCCAAAAAAAGGGTAACTTTTCTATAATTAAGTAAATTATCTACATAGAATCCTCCTCATGGAAACCCAACTCTTGCCCAATGGCCATATGGACATCCTGGACTGGACATCCAGTGCCATGTAAAATGTAGGTAAAATTTCAATATATGTTTAGTATAAAGAACATGTAATATGCATAATAAAACAAACTAGATGTAGACTATATGATTGAAGGTACGTGGACACCTGACCATGACACCTATATGATCTTTTTGGGCATCCTATTCCAAAACCATGAGTGTTCATATTGATTTAGGTCCTTTTTGTAGTTATAACCACCACCACTCTTCACAATTTTGGATTGTGTTTGTTGAAATGTGTACCCATCCAGCCAAACTAGATTTCTCTGGGCATCCACCAGTTTGGACTTTGGTAGTGATCGATGCACCAATTATAGCCGACTTTTACATACTGTACTTTGCAGTCCCGCACTGTGAATTTGCATGGTCTACTGCCTGGGGGCTGAGTTAATGTTACTTTTAGATGCTTCCACTGATTTGTGGCAAAGATGGCATGCTATGGGAATGCCACATTTAAAGGGGTTTTTCAGGATTTGGCCTCTTTTTAGCTATGCCCCCCTAGCATGTCGTCCCTTATGGAAATTATCCTACTCACCTGCTCCTCATCATTCCGTCTAGCACCCTGGCTCTGCTTGGCAATCTTCCAGTCCCCGACTTGTTTACTTCCAGCTGAGGTACAGCCAAGGTCACTTATACTGCTCCAGCCAATGACTGGCCTCAGTGGTCACATATCACCATGCAGCATGTCATTGCTGGGCCACATGCTGCTTGGGGACAGGTCACTGCTGAGGCCAATCATTGGCTGCAGCGGCACACTTGACCCCGTCCATACCTCAGCTGGAAGTAAACTATGTTGGTTCTGACCACTCATTAAAACAGGATTGAGACAAACTTTGGTCGGGCTTTTTTGGGGGCCTCTGCAGATACATGGTCTGCCTTATGGTAGTAATGGAGAAATCACTCTAGGTTTCAAGAACAACTTCTCGGGTTTATTCACATGAATATCAAAAGCAATGCTTCAACCCCTTGTTGGGTGTTTCTCAAATTTGAGAAAAGACCCAACATAATGGGTTAAATATTTGAAGCTGTAACAAAAAAAAAAAACTGTTTTCCGGCAAAGTCTACTGTGGTTAGTGAATCATCAAGAGATGCTGCAAAAGCTTGTACTTTTTGTTTTAAAGTTATCTGTCAAAGAAAACTGAGCTTAAATCCAATGCTGTTTAGGAAAACTGTCTTGGTGCTGCAGCCACATTTCATGTTTTTATGGGATCCTGTTGGGTAAACGTGAATACATGACCGCATCATGAGTGGAACTACTGGGTTACAACATTTATCTACGCCAGGGATCGACAACCTCTGGCACTCCGGCTGTGGTGAAACTACACTCCCGGCATGCACACTTGCTTGGCTGGTCCTGGAACGCCTATAGAAGTGAATGGACATGCTGAAAGTTGTAGTTTTGCAACATCAGGAGTGCCAGAGGTTGCTGATCTCAGATCCCCTTGAAACGGGGATCGGTGTGAATGACTTTAATCTGAATACAGGGATGCAGTATATGTTGGCTCTCTATAAGAAACAGGAAATAATTAAAATCTAATCTACAATTGCCCCGGGCCAAAAAGAAGGGTGAGTTATTTAATGTCTCCCGCAATAATGCAAGCAGCTGATGATGTCATAGCAATTTTGCAAATCTCGTCAAGTCTGCTAATTACCATATCCCTATAGATAGGATATCATGTGTCAAATGATTGCAGTAGTTGCATGTCCTAGTCTTTAATGGAATAGATGGAAAATTCTAACTCACTTTTCCAGTTCTGATTATCCAGTGAAAAGAGGGTTCTCTAGGAAAGATGTAAAATGTCTGCCAGCAACCTACACAGAATGCTCTAACCCATGCATATATTACATATTGGTGAGTGTTCCTGTCAGGCTGCTCAGCCATGAAGACAAACCACAGGCAGGATTACATCATTACCATCTATTGTAGAGCAGGGTGTGGTACATAGTGAAGCTCTCACTCCCTTCTCACCGCTCTAGGCAGAGTCCTGCTAATATTCTAGGATAAGTTGCTGGAGACCATTTTTAGTCATTCCAGGAGAACCCCCGTTAACTACAACCAAACCAACATTACCAAAGTCTGATAGAGCCTCAGTGGCATATGAATAATGTAAAGTAAATGCCTCCTGATTCTTGTGGTCTTGTTGTGATGCAAACATCTACAAATGTAGGAATGGTTTAGTTGTGTTTTAATATATGATTTGTTAAATCATATATTCTCTGATAGTGACCCTTTTTGGACAATTTGCAAGACTGCCCACTGGTGTCCTGATGGCTATAGAAGTGACATGGAGCTCCGTCCTCCGCTACATTTCCCCTAACTATCGCAACTTAACATTTTTAATACAGCTAATAAAAATATATATGTACACTGGCCACAAAATGACCTTCCTGAGCCACTGATTGGCTTAGCAGACACCTTCTGACATTTGGAGACCAGTGGAGACCCAGTAAGGATTGGAATCGCAGCAATGATCAGTTGGTAGGGGTGACTATTGATTCTTTTAATTCTTGGCACTATTGTGAAAACTTTACTTAAGCTGGACAACCCATTTAAGCAGCATCAAAATACTATCGTCTCGCTCATGAGCAGTGTCAAATTTAGGTTGGGGGAGGCCTCTTGGCAAAAATGATGGGGATCCTCTCTCCAGTAACGATCTCATATCACATAATTTGTCGCTAACTCACTCTGTAACAAAAAATCAGCCTTTTGGAGTACTAAGGGGCTACCCCTCTGCTTAAAAGACTGCCCCCTTCCACTTGATGAACAGGACCAGAAATCTTGCTCGTCCCTGTCAATCTCACACTGGCTCCGTTCCTCAGAGTATTAGCGCAAATGCAGAGGAATTGCTGCTGCTATCTGAGCAGCGCAGATACCGACTGTGCATGGACCACTGACGACTCCAGTTCCGGATGTGCCCAGACTTAAGCGACACATGAGCAGTTGGTAGCAGAAGCAGATCTTCTGCACTTTCGCCAATAATGGGAGCAACGGTGCTAGAGCCAGATTGACAGAGCCAGGAAAGATGTCTGTCCCTGTCATTTAAAGGGGAGTAGTGGTGCCTTTTCAGCGGAGAGGCGAGGCCCCACGGTGCTCCAAAAAGCTGATTCTGAATTGTTAGAATTGAATCGCTCACCTCTACTATGGAACCTCCTGTTCCTCCCGCAATGGTAGATTTTGGGGGGGATAAGTATCATTTTCCCATGCCCAGATTTTTCTATTTCTTTTTGAGGCCTAAGATAATTGCACAGAAAATTGATTTCTGCAGTGGGGGGAGTTAAGAAACGACTCTATTATACACATCTGCTTTCTGCTGTCACGTCAAACATTGAAGACAGGGTTCTGGTTCTTATCCTGATCCTACTGTAGAGATGAATTCCACTACAGATAGGAGAATACTGTATGTGCCCATGGAAAAAACCTTCCAAAAATATCTTTGGGCCAAGATGTAGTTCTGAGAACAGTGAAGAATGATGACTTGTGCACCAAGGATATTTCACAGTTTAATCATGTTTAATGCTGAATATAAATCAACGTCTGGGGCAGCTGTTGGCATTTAATTAGCCCTATCCAAAGCAGCTGTCCTGCCCCCCGTTATATCACAACTTCACCTCCTCATCCCTGCCATCCAAGCAGCTGCCGGGCTGCGTCCTGAGCTTAAGGATCATTCCCCCCAAATCCTAAACAAACGTCTGCAGGATCAGCAGGCCCCCACGAGACGCCAGAGATTAGATCCTTCCTGTCCCACTGGCTCTTACTAATGGATAGATTGGGACAAGTCCTGCTGCTGTCAGTGAGCACCACGTTCATAGACAGCTGGCCAGGCTCGGGGATCAGGACTTAACCACTTGAGCACTTGTGCATCACACAACATTTAAGATCCCATTAGCGTAAGTAGGAAATCATTTACAGAAAATGCGAGCGAAAACAGAAGACTAAAGCTGCCCATACATAACATAACATAACAGGCGGCCATAATGGCCGTTTTAGGCCATTTTGGTCCGCCATTGTTTTAAAGTTCATGGACAATGACAGATCAAAAATATGATCTGCATGGTCGGCTGAATCTAGCTATTCATTGGCTACTTTGCAGAAGCCCATTGTCTTTTTTTTTTTACCTGGCTTCCTGATTTGCAGGTTTTGTCTGTCACATTGCTGGTGGGACCAACGATCCCATGAATGACTGCTTGCATTCTAGCTGATGCTTCTCATATGTGTATGGCTGACTTTGATGATGTTGACCAGTGGGTGAAATGCACCAAACTGTGTTACAGAAAATAACGTTACTTAAAGGTATTGTGTTATCATGGAAAAGGGTATTTGCGCCACAATCTGCGACTTTTCCCCGCTCACACTAGGTCTAAAAAAGTGGGCGGTGAAGGGGACGGTCTGACATGCCCATCTCATTCATCATTTCCTACGCCTATTTTAGGCCAATAACTTGGTCTAAATGTAAGACAGCTAGGAAGCCTCTTCATAACTTCAGCAGATCCACTGCCAGATATAGGAGTTATTAAGACTGGCGTCTAAAACACCGGCCTTAACAAATGACCCCCATAGTTTTAGTAGCATTGGTTGAAGATCTTATGTGTAAGGGGGGCCTTCTGACTCTCTACCAGTGGCATGTGCTGGGAAAAAAGGATCTGGAGTGTTGGATTTCAGCATGTTATCCTTGGAGGTCCATCTTCACAGCCATTTTTACTTGCTCCTATCCATCTAAAAAAGTTAAAGGGCATCTGTCTGATTTGCACCTATGAACCAGGCTAACCTGCTGCATGTGTGCTTGGCAGCTGAAGACATCTGTGTTGTTGGTCTCATGTTCATATGTGCCCGCATTGCTGAGAAAAATGATGTTTAAATATATGCAAATGAGCCTCTAGGAGCAATGGGTGTGTGGCCGTTACACCTAGAGGCTCTGCTCTCACTGCAACTGCTGCTCCCTCTTTATTTCGATTACCAGGGCCGGGTATGATGATTACATCTCATGGTCCTGTCAATCAAAGTGGAGAGGATGCAGCAGTTGCAGAGAGAGCAGAGCTTCTAGGTGTAACAACAAAGTCCCTGATGTACCTAGAGGCTCATTTAAAAGCAAATTTTTCTCAAGCAATACGGGCACATATGAACATGGGACGAACAAAGAAGTCTTCAGCTGCCAAGCGCACATGCAGCAGGTCAGCCTGGTTCATAGGTAAAAATATGCCCTTTAAGCACCTTTTACAAAAAGTCTTGATTTTAATATCTGATCATTATGCAGAGCTAGTTATTTTCCTGGTTGGTCTTCTCCTGCAGTTATACCACCTTCTACTTGTGTTTCCTCCACATCTTACTAATATACCAAATGTATGTTCGAAAGAAGTAAGAGATAGATTGCAGTATGAAAATTAAAACTAATCACCAAAATGTAACCGGGCGAGGACAGGCTGTCTCGGTGAGGTATAGAAAAGCAACTAGCCACGACTCCAATATCTAATATTCCTACTGCTGATTTCAAAGTTATCAAAAACAAGGATGGTAAAGCTGTCAACGTTTCCACTCCACTAAAATCTGCTAAAAGAGACAATAAAAAGTCGTGTGACAAGATGCGCTGAGGCCAGAGTTGGCCAGGAAAGGGTTTTCAATTGTAGAATAAAGCCAGTTTCCAATCTCCTCCCAGGACAGCAGAATTCCCAGATCACTGGGTATGTTTCATGACTCACTAGGTCAGACGTCCCTGCGCACCCCCTCCCCCTTAGTCCCTTAGTCGTAGCTCATTTGGCAATCAAAGCCAATATTCTTCAACAAACTTTTTCCTAGCTGTGCATGCGTTTTACTGTTTAGTTGGAGTTCAGTAGAAATAAAAAATAAGGGAAATTACTGTGTCTGGAGAATGAATTGGAAATCAAATTCTGCAACCCCCAAAATGATGATGATATTTCCTAACAACTCCTTGAATGGTAGTAAAGTATGAGCTTGTTTTGCATCTTTTTATTTTCATTGTACATGACTTTTAGGCATTTTGTAGCACAGATTGAGATCGAGTTTATGGAATTAGCCATGACGGTCGCCCAGCTCTTCGCTATTTCCCTAACTTCCATTGTAGTGAACGGGAGCTCTGCATAGAGCATAGCGCAACAAGCTACGCGGCTTCTGTAACTTCCAGTTATGGAAGCAGTGTAGAGTCTTGTGTTACTGTTTTTATATAGCTCCTATTCACTACAATAGGAGTTACGGAAATAGCGGAGAGCCGGGCCACCTGGCTTTTTCTGTAAGCCCAGCCAACTGGGGTCAGTGCTTAGTCCCAACTTTCCATGGAAGTCAACAATCCCTTTAACATAAAGAGCTAAAAAACAAAGCCTACGTAACCCAACTCTGACAACTGTAGGCAGTAATGAGCGCTATTCATCCACTAAACACTTGACACAAACTTTACCCTTATTATGGGGTATTCTGGTTTCTCATGGTCGAATGAAAAGCTATGCAATTTTCTAACATACCAAGATTGAAAGAAGGCAGGGCAACACAAGTAGGCAGGGATAGCAGTACTTTAGTGCAGCACAAAATACTGCTCCATCAGAACCAAATACCACAGTGCAGGATAAAATATTGCCACCCGCATCACAGTATACAGCTGTATTACTGTCCTGAGGACGGAGATGCAGTTAAATTCAAGAGGGCGATTGTGGATGTCGGCGAGGGGCATAAGTACCATCAACATTAATCAACATTAACTAATGCTGAGAGAGCATTAGATCATTATGTACCCAGCAGGGAGCCATGAGGAGAGCTTTGGTGGCCTCCTGGGAATTGGTCCACCGGGAAACTTCCCTGTAAGGTCTATGGCCAGTTCACCCCTGTCTATAGCAGTGAATGAAGAAGATGTTGTACATGTGCGGTCTGCTCTCCATTCACTCCAGGGCCTCGTTCTTGAGATAGGAACAGGTTCCAGAGCCACCACTATTTGACATTTGTGTCATATCCGAGCCATATGCCATAAATGTCCCAGATGGGACAACTACTTTCAGATTTTTATACCATAGGATAATCTATTAACTTTTGACTAGAGGGCATTTTACCCTAAAAACCAGCAGAATAGAAGCAACAGCAGGCTGCAACCCGTCCCTGCATACAATGTCTCATATGTGCGGTTGTACATGGTGTAGGCTCCTTGGCACATTTGTTTTTTGTGAGGGAGGTTGCCCAGGTTAGACCTTTAGTGAACAAACATTGACGTCTTGTATGAAGAATAACCCTTCATATGGAATGGGTAATATATTCATTGTGCTACCACCACAAATTATCTTAGTTTTGTCCCTTCCCTTATAAAAACACTGTCATTGTCCTTTTTTAGTCCACACCTTTGAAACCTTCAGCTATTTTATAAACTCTAGAAAACTCTAGAGGAAGAAGTACTTTAGTCACGTAAAAGAGTGAAAAAAAAAACACTTTCTGTCTATCAGTGACCCATTTATTTGGGATCATGAGCTCTATATGTTACTGGAAACCAGTAAGAGTCATGTGACAAGTCATCGGAACAATGAGACCATTTTGGAAGCCTGGACACAGGGCATTCTTTAAAGGTTATTCATTAATCATATGATGCAATATGTGCAAAGAGCGACTAAAATGTAAAATATCCGTCCAGGACTTGAACCCACTTTGCTGTACTGAACAGAAATGAGATTTAAAAACTTTAGTTCAGCAGAAAATCAACTCGACATTGTTCATATCATTTGGAAAATGTAATTCATGCGCCACACGGGAGACTGGAGTCTAACCTCGTCTCTCTGAAATCAGTGCAAGCATTTAATAAAAAAAGGGGAAAGGCCACAATGACATTATGATATCATCAATATTGTAGAGCAAGTACGGCTTCAACTGGCCATGGAGTCAAAGGATGGCAGATGGGAGGCCGTGGCATTAATCAGTCTGGCGCCACATGCACAAAAACAGCAAAAACCTGGTGTCAAATTTTACATAGAAAGAAAATAAATGCATCAAATGTTAGAGCTTCAGGAGGATCACGTTAACTTTTACATCTATCACCATAATGCAAACAGTGCAAAACATTTTTTTTTTTTTTTGCTAAAATTTATCCGCTACTACTATCATGCTGCTGTTTCATTTGCATTACCTTAAACCTTGGGGAGACAACCTTTGTGGTTTAAAGCCCACATTGCCAGTTTATTAAACTGTAATGCTAGCCATATACGGGGGCCCCAAGCAAAGTTTTATCTGGGGGTCCTAATCAAAAACATTTTTTCTATAGCATTATATCCCATTAATAATACATGATATCATGCCAATAAAACCGGGTCTTTGAAGTAATAGCATAATATACTATACTTAAAGAAAATTTGTCACCAGCGACCTCCCTATCAAACTGTTTGCATAGCTGTGGTTCATGTGATTAAAACACTTTTTCTTTTGTTGATCCAAGGTGCAGTTCTCAAGCGAAAATGCTTTTTCTTAACATGCAAATTAGGCCTTTAGTGCAAGGAGGGAGTCGCTGTTGCTCATGTTACACCAAAGCTCTTCTCCTTTCTGTAGCCATCCCTTTCCTTGCTGCTTGGATTGACGAGACCAAGCAGGGGCAAAACAGCGAGTGCCCTCATTGCACTAAACTCCTAATCTGCATATTGGAATGGAGTAGAGATGAGCCAAGTATTTCAAAATTCAATTCAGCTGCTTTGCTGAATTTTACAAAAAAATTTGCTTGTTGACAAATTACTTTGTCACGAAGCGCATTTATTTGTAAGTAGGGGCTACAATGATAGGGAGAGGCAATTTTGCCGCCCTTCGTCATTGTACCCCTGAGATGCCGAGTTCTTAACAACAGAGTGTTAACTTAGCTGAAATAGCGTGAAAAAAACAACAAAAAACATACTTAACTCATCAATTTGCCCGTGATGGGCCAGCCCACTGGCATCAATATCTGGCGCAAAGTCTCGCACGGCCGGCATGGTGACGTCATACGTCACCGCAAATGGGATTTCGTGCAAGATCTTTAAGCAAGATTGTGGCAGCCGGCCCATCGCGACCAAATGGATGAAGTACCGCATTTTTCGCCCTATAAGACGCACCTGCCCATAAGACGCACCTAGGTTTTTGAGAAGGAAAAAATAATAATTTTTAATCAAAAGGTGTGCTTTTGGTGGGTTTTGAACTAATGGTGGTCTGTGCATGACACTATTAAGGGGGACCTGTATATGATGCACTGTTATGGGGGGGATCTGTGGATAGCACTGTTATGTGGGGGAGCTGTGGATGGCACTGTTATGGGGGGGATCTGTGGATGGTACTGTTATGTGGGGGAGCTGTGGATAGCATTGTTATGGGGGGATCTGTGGATAGCATTGTTATGGGGAGGGGGATCTGTGGCTGGCACTGTTATGGGGGGGATCTGTGGATGACACTGCTATAATATGTGTCATCCACAGATCCCCCTCATAGCAATGTACCCCAATAAACCGGGCCCCGTCGCTCACCATAGTATTTCTAAACAGCGATCCTTAACTTCTTAATAACTTTAACTAAAGTTGCCCTTTCCCCTTTATCAGAACTTACTAGCAAGCATCCGTAGCAGGCAGAGCGGCTGGCAGGGTTACGTCACTCACTGACGTCGCGCGCCTGCTCCGCCTGCTTCATTCATAAAGGGGGCGGGGCAGGCACGTGACGTCCGTGAGTGACGTAACCCTGCCAGCCCCTTTGCCTTCTACAGATGCTTGCTAGTAAGTTCTAATAAAGGGGAAAGGACAACTTTAGTTAAGGCTATTACGAAGTTAAGGATTGCTGTTTAGAAATACTATGGTGAGCGGCGAGGCCCGGTGTAAGTACAGTGACTGCATCGGGCGCCGCTGCAAATTGCTGGTCTCCAGCCCCGCCTCCCTCCCTACTAATACATTGCAGGGGGGGCATTTCCCACCCACTTTTTTGGGGGGGAAAGTGCGTCTTATGGGGCGAAAAATACGCTAAGTATGATTTTTTTTTTTGCTTTTTTACGCTATTTAAGTTAAAATCGTTTCGCTAATTGAATTGGATTGAAGTCCACTTTGTGGACTTTGATTCGCTTAACACTAGAATGGAGCCTTGTGTTTTAAGCAGGTAAACCACAGCTATGTGTCTATGCATACAGTTGTATAGGGAGGTCACTGGTGCCTTAGTAATGTATCACGTTATTAACCCACAGACACACTTTTATCAGCATTATTTCATGTATTTTCAGTTAAATATTTTGTTAGAGAGGCAATATGACATCATAGATATGCCTTTAGTAGATGACATCCCTGTCTGCGCAGTCACTATTGTGTTTCATTATTCACATTCGGAGTCCACATTGTGCTTATATCTGCTGTGTAGTCTTTCCCTACAGACACAGTCACTCAGCGCATGACCCTCTGCACCCAACATCTGCCAGACCCTTCTCCTTCTGCACCCAACTGTATTTTAATTGGCGGGCCGCAACAGTTTAACGCAGTTAGACACTCCCAGACCTCTGCGCCTGTGCTGTATACATAACTTATCTCTGTCAGTGGTGAAGGGACATCATGTACTGCGCTAGCACAGCATCCCTCAGGCTGACAGTTAGAGAGACTGGAATTTTTGTTCCCAGAGGCAGTTGCCTGCATGTCCACAACTGTATCTGTGTCCTACGTTGAAAGTTGTGGCACTGTCTGACCCACCTGTCAGTGGCCTGACCTTGGGGGCCCACTGAAAATTGGGGGCACCACACAATTATCTGGTTTGCGTGGTGGTAAATACCGCCACTGGCCATAAACATGGCTTTTATGTCAGCTAAAGAGGTATTTCTCCCAACTCCATCGTGAACGAGCATGCATGTTCATTTCATTGGAAAGAAGGGAAGAAGCCAGGTGTCTATCTTTTGTGGATGGCCAAAAGTAAGAAATTCAGAACCATCCACATCAACCACATTCTGGAGCAAATGCAACCTCTGTAGTTGCACAAGGCTGTAGTACAGGGCTAGGCAACCTCCCACACTCCAGCTGTTGTGAAACTACTACTTACAGAATGCCCACTTGCTCTGCTCTTCCTAGAGCTCCTACAGAAGTGAATGGAGTCTGTTGGGAACTGTAGTTTCACAACAGCTGGAGTGCCAAAGGTTTCTGGCCTCTGGTTTAGTAGGTTAGAGGACCTACTTCCCTCTTGATTCCATGTAAGGAATAGAGCTAATGGATTTCATAGCTTGCAGTTACTTCTGGATTATTACAGTCATAAGGGGGTACTTTATGCTAAGTTAATCAAGAACAAGGGATTTTATACTGTTCTTGCATGTCCCTGAGCCAGAACATGTGTTACATCCACCGATGAGGTGCATTGTAGCTGAAACACAATGGGCTATGATAGCCTTGTTTTGATGTAACTAAGGCTGTGATGGCTAACCTCCGGCACTCCAGCTGTGGTAAAACTACAACTCCCAAGATGCCCCCTTGCTTGGCTGTTCTCAGAATTCCACAGAAATGAATGGAGCATGCTGGGAGTCATAGTTTCACCACAGCTGGAGTGCCGGAGGTTAGCCATCACTGTCCTAAGGTATCGTAGAAAGGTCACGTAAAATGATGGAACCTCTATGGAAGAACCACATGCTGCTTATACTGCAACAAAGGTGCCAATGGGTTTAAAGTCAAATGATATCAACAACTAGCCCTTGAATAAATGCTACAGGACGCTCATTCCAGTAGTCCTCTAATGATCATGCTCTTCTCATACACGTTGCACCTGTTATTCTTAAAACATTTTGCACCATTGAAATAAATTACAACAAAAATAAAGATGGAAGATCTAAATCGATAACCTTGGGTTGAAGGAGAGATCACACTTACCCTCAGGGGTTCTTTGCTGAACCTCTACCTGGACAGGTTGTGGTTTCGGTTCTTGATGGTGAAGCACAGTGGATGTTGGAATGGAGTTTTCAACCTGCTTGACTGGAGGGACTTCTGGAGATTTAGGCACCTGGATCTCAATTCGTTTAGCATTGGATTCTTCTACTTTTCTTTGGTTCAATTCAGGTATTTTCGAATTTGGGGACTCTCCACGGAGATCATGAGGCTTTCCCAGAGAGATCTCTGCTCTTCTTGGTATGGGTTCTGGTGGTTTATGTCCAGACAGTTCAGCCCTCTTTAAACCAAACCTTGACATTGCTGGGGCAGAATTTTCAACCTGCTTTGATGAGATGTCAATGGAAATCTCTGTACGCCTTGACATAGGTTCTGGGTGCCGGGATCCAGACAACTCAATACGTCTTAGTGACGATTTAGGGGACCTCTGACCACCAATTTCTGCATGTCTCAAGTGTGGCTCATTCCTAGCGCTTTGGTCCTGGAATTTCTGTGCGGCTGCCCCTCTTAGCAGTGGGTTTGGGGTTCTACGTGGTTGGACAGAGGGGTTCGGAGATTGGTCGACCTCCTCAACCTCAAAAGACCTCTTCAGTGCTAAAAATAATAGAAAAATCAACGTTCAATTTATATTAAATTTCCGTTAATAAATAACATCTGGTAATATACAAACATAGAGACTGACTCATAATTAGGAACAGAGGAATCATGCTGCTGGATACATAGGCAAGATTCGCGCCAACTTCACCATTAGCCCAGCTTTTAGATTAATAACTCATCTCTATCCATTTATACAAAGCACACTCCACATTGGCTTATATACTTCCAAAAGTCACTTGTTTTGTGGAATAATCCATTCCATCTGGGTTAGTGGTCTACAAACAAGGAGGGATATTTATCAAAACTGGTGTAAAGGAAAACTGGCTTAGTTGCCCATAGCAACTAATCAGATTACACCTTTCATTTTTCCAAAGGAGCTCTGAAAAATGAAAGGTGGATCTAGATTGGTTGTTATGGTCAGTTTTGATGACTCTACTCCAGGATCTAGCATGAAATTCGGCTTGTAAATACCTAACACAGAAAGACAGTCTACATAGAGTAATTTTTCTTCCAAGTTGTGTTTATGGAGAATTTTTGAAAACTTTTTAAAATGAGCTTACTATTGAGTGTCCCACTGCAGGTAGGTGAGTGTTAGGTCCCGAGCTACTTAAGAAACCTTGGCGTGGTGCTCGGGCTTAGACATGTCCTCCACAACAGGATATGTTGACCAATCTCTCAATTTTAACATCAGTTTGAGGGCTTAGTAAGACCGCTGTGTGCACCTGTTTTGTCATTTGTTATTGCTATATTGTCCCACTGCAATGCAGCGATACACTGCAAAAGGGCTCAAAAATGCACTTTTTATGTGGTTAAGGTCTTCCCGTAATTTTTATGCACATGGTGTTAATAGACTCAACATTCTTCTCAACTTCTTACTCCACACCCATACATTCACATACTGTAGACCCCCAAGTATTTGCCAACTCTGGTGGACCTTTGAGTCCATGTATTTCTTCAATGGTCAATCATTCACCACCACTACAGGTGCAATGTATGGCTGTCTACAACTTATCTGGTTGATTGCTGGGGTTTCAGAATCCAGGCCCTTGATGATTAGGGACCAGCTTTACACTAAAAAGGTGCTGTCCCAGTTAGACAACCCTGATAATGTATATGCCCAGAAGCCAGAAGAAGAACTGTTTTGCTGGACAGACCTGTAAGGCTATGTCATGGTTTACCTCACGTATTATCACCTCCACCAGAACTATGAAAAACAGCAGGGCACTCACCTTGTGTAACTAGTCATACATAAGCAACTACATTTATGTTCATTACCAAGGGATTATGGATCAGAGGAAATGTGACTTAACTACTTTGCAACCGGTTGGCCCGAAGTTCGCAGCCTCCACCAAGCAGTAAAAGCATTAGCATTTTCATTTTGCTTCTCTTCTGCTGACAAAGACTAACCACATCCTACGCCCAGATGTAACACGCTGATCTATACTCCTATTCATTCACCAAAGCGGTCAGGAAACAGTTAAATAAAAATCCAACATCAGCAAATCTACATCCAGGACAAAAAAAAAGGGACACAAGGCCAAATGCAATAAAAAAATCTGTTAAGTTAAGGACGGAGCAAATTTTGGGGGCAGCATGGTGAGTTGTTGGAAAACGTATTGTGAAACGTGGAGAACACATCTTTGGGTCACACTGCCAGGTCAGTCATGAAGTAAATGAGATCCATATGCTACACACATAGGTATACCTATTGATCAATGTAATTGCAAATTGATTAATGTTGTTAATTGCCAGAACAGAGAGGTAAGATGAACGTGTTTTCAAGGCACATCCAACAACTGGTGCTTGGGTCTAGATAACAATTTATATTGGGAATGTGGAACAGAGCTGCAATGATAGTAAATAGGACCTGTTCATAGGGCTGCCAACCAATTTTAAACAAGAATGTATGGATAAAAATATAATAAATAATATACTATTGCAACCTTGGCTTTGAAATCCCCCACTACTAGTGTGTTGGTGTTTTTAAAGGGCATCTGTCAACAAATTTGTACCTATAAAACTGGCTGACCTGTTACATGTGCGCTTGGCATCTGAAGGCATCTGTGTTGGTCCCATGTTCATATGTGTACGCATTGCTGAGAAAAATGATGTTTTAAGATATACAAATGAGGATCTAGGAGCAGCAGAGGCGTTGCCGTTACACCTAGAGGCTCTGATCTCTCTGCAACTGGTACACCCTCTGCACTGACTGGAAGGACCAGACATGATGACGTTTTCACTGGCTAGCCCTGTCAAAGTGTAAAGGATGTAGCAGTTGCAGAGAGAGCAGAGCCTCTGCTGCTCTTAGATCCTCATTTGTATATCTTAAAACATCATTTTTCTCAGTAATGCGGGCACATATGAACATGGGACTGACTTGAACCCAATTAAACGTCTCTGGAGGGACCTGAAAATAGCTGTCCACTGAAGGTGCTCATAGAACCTGACAGATCTTGAGGGGATCTGTAGAGGGAGATGGTAGAAAATCTCCAAATCTGGTTGTGCAAATCTGATGGCATAATACCCAAGAAAACTGGAGGCTGTAATTGCTGCCGAAAGTGCTTTAACTGAATCCTGAGTAAAGGGTCTCAAGAATTTTGTCAATGCAAATTGTATTTAGTTTTTCCTTTTCAATAAATTAACACAAATTTCTAACATATTTTTTTCATTTGGGGCTTTGAGTGCAGAATGATGGGGAAAAACTTTTTTTTTTTTATTTCAGCACAAGGCTGCAACATAACAAAATGTGAAAAAAGTGAAAGGGTCTGAAGACTTTCTGAATGCATTGTATATGGCACTTTAGCAGACAACATTTCTTGAAGGCCCATTTCTTTGATGTCTTGGCATCTAAAGAATGTCCTTATAGTTATGGTGGCCCATATAGTAAGAGCCCAATCTTTTATATGTAGATTCTGTAGATAAATCATTATCGAGGAACATAAATAGAAAGACTTGAGAAATAACACAACATTTTTAATTATGTCCCCATCAGATCTTCATATCTGGACATCTTTAATCAATTTATACTTCAGAGACTATACGGTGATTGATATGTCAGCCAACTGAAATACTCATGCTGCACTGAAAATCTAAATGTTCCATTTGCAAGCAAGCAAGCATCAAAACTGCAGCAGAATGAACAGTGCATGCCCTATTAGAAGTACATGATTTGGAAACTATGTAGAAAATCCATAATAATGTTATAACGATGTCTCATGGTCTACAAGAGGCAATCAATTTTTTAACTGCTCCTCAGCTGCAGGCGCCTGACATTGCACAATGGTTCCTGTTCTTTCAGAAACATCTTCTCGAGAACACTACTTGTTCTGCCCAGTTTTTTTGCTTACAGTTTGACATACCAAATGCCAGAGAAGAGCCATAATACCGCAGAATAGGGTTAGTAGTAATTGCTGGCTCAGATGGGTTATCAAAATATCTATTGTACTTTTGGGCTTGATGAACATTTGCATAGGAGGTAGAAGATATTGCAGATCTTGTTAAAGGTTTTTTTTTTCCAGGAAGATAGGTCATATTTTTCAGATTGGTGGGGGTCTGACACCTGCCACCCCACCCATTAACTGTTCCTGGCAGCTGCCGGGGCCTCAACCTGTACAGCCGATGGAGCCGGAAGCACAAGGTTCCTTCCAAGTGTATTTGCCGTGCTGGGGTACGCTTCTCATTCACATGAATGGAAGCTGAGCTGATAGGTGGGGGTGCTGAGTGTCAAATACCCACCAGTCTGATATAGACGACCTATATTAATTAAGGATAGATGATTAATAGCTAAGTCTCAGAAATAAACCTTTAATAAGCACAATACACAAATGAGAGAAATCAAAAGGTAGGTAGTGATGACCATACACAGTAGACAGGGTTGGACTGGAGTTCCTGGGGCCCACCAGAGGAAATTATTCTTGGGGTCCAAACTTCATATCATCAATAAAGTCTAATAGATTTTGATTCAAAGAAATAGACCATAGTGGCAAATTATTGGCTCCAAAGGTAGCTACAATAGTTTTTTTTTTATCTTTTGGACCTTTGGTGCCCACTATGGTATCAGAGCCTGGGCCAACTGGAGGATGGCATTGTGTACTGGATTGGAACAGGACCAATCCTTTGTTCCCTTGGGAGATAAGCTTCTCCCAATACAAAAGACATGGTGGTCTATGGTGTAATCAGGAGAAATAGCTGCTGTATGAGCGATCTGAAGTGTTTGACCACCTTTTATGAACTTTTCAAGCTCTAGAAGAGTCTATGAGTATACTATGTGTAGTAGCCCAAGGGTCAAGAATACAGTTTCCCCCATCAACATATCTCTGTTGAGCACGTATGTACACATGGGTTGTAGCGACAGCTGCAGGAATAAAACAAATGCTCAAATAAAAAATGTATTGGGATCTAAAAGTACAAATGTGTTCCTTGGCGTTTATTGATGGCTCGTCATGTGTTTCTCTTATTTACATGAGATGAAGTAGAACTGTATGATTGTGTTGTGAACCGTAAAAGCTTTTCCATTTTAATTTTTTTTATTGCAAAACATCCAGGATTCTTTACATCCACGCCCATGACAATTCTCTCATCTGTAAACCTTCAGAAGAGCTATTTGAAGGTTCTTGGCTTAATGGCTTCCCATCTATCATTTGCCATTTGTAAGACTGGTGTCTTCTTATGCGGCACAGGGGCATTTGGACCAATATAGCCAGGCCTGTGCTTTTTTCTTAGCTTTAGTACCTATTTGATATGCAAACCCAAAACACATCTGTTAGAGCTGTGCGCTCAGAATCCCTTCGTCTGTTTGCTATGCAGCTGTAAATGTCTATAGATAGGGAATTTTTGGCCTTTGTGTCAATCCCACAATAATAAAATCCCTTATCAGTGACCAGATGCTGCTCGGTCTTCCTATGATAACTGTACAATAAGGGTGGGGACTAGGGAAGTATCCTGTCACTTCCCCCTTCCAACTTTTCAATGGATAGGACAAACACAGAGAGCGAATTGTGCTTGGATATGTAACTCGTAGCAGAGCGATCACACCATAAAAACCTGTATTTCTCAACAAGTCTTGTTACTGCTTTTATATTATGTTTATGTTCTTGCTTTTATGTATAAAGAACTTTATATCCCAGGTTATAAATCGAGCTTGGAAAATTTGGAGCCTAAAAGCTTGCACAAATAGTTGACCTGAGGACATGACGCTGTGATTAACAGGACCATGCTACACTCACAGCCTGCTGGTGGCCCCCAAAGCGGTTCTCCAACTTCTGTAAAATTTTCAAAAAATGATTAACATACTTTGGGGGCAAGAATTGCATTACTGCTCGACACTATCATTGGCAGTCATATGGAAGTAAATGGAGCATTGATCACTCATGCACACCACTGCTCTAGTATACTAGAGGTCTCCTGGTCCTCTGTTTTCTTGATTGCTGGCGGTCCCAGTGATCAGACCCCCAGCGATCAGACACTTATCTCCTATTCACAGGAAGTTTTGTTAGTAGGAAAATTCTTTAATACTAGTTACCTTCTAAATTCTGTTTTAAAAGAACGATACCTAAACCTTTCTTAAAGAGAACCTGCCAGTTATTTTACACCTCTTTAAAGGGATTATCCAGGATTTTACTATAGCCTATCATCAGGATAGGCCATCAATATCTGATTGATGGGGGTCTGACACCCATCACCCATGTCAATCTTGTAACTGCAGCAGTGCGCCCACTCACTTCGATGAGAGCAGCACTGCGCTTACCAGCTCCGTCTACTATACAATGGATGGAGCTGTACAATTCTAGCACTGACCTCGGATGCTACAGCTAAACAGCTGTTCGGCAGAGGTGCAGGGTGTTGGACCCCCACCAATCAGATACTGATGGCCTATGTGGAGGATGGGCCATCAATGGTAAAATCCTGAACAACCCTTTAACCGCAACCACTGCATTATTCTGAATCTGATCTGTAATAGCTTTACCATCATGCTTTCAGATAAACTGTATTGCATTGTATTGGGTAGAAAACAAAGTTATATTCATCCGCATGCCAATTTATCCCCCAACAGTCATCTGGAAAGTGCCGTTCCTGTTAATAGTCACCTCTTCTGGGCTGAATCCATATTTCCCTGTGTGAAGCAAGTTGTACTTGCCTTATCTTCAGCAATGCACTATGCGTGCCCCAGCATGTGCTGTGCCCAGATACAGCTGCAGCAAGTAGTTGACATTTCTGTTAGACCTACTCTTGGTCCATTTCAAGAGTATAAACTTCTGGAAAAATGTCTCCCTCCCTTGACAGTACATATGCACCTCCTCTTCTCTTAATGGCACTATATTGTGAGAAGGTTCTGGTCAAAAGCATTACGACATTGACCTTCACAAGTTCTGCAGCACAGCTGGGTTGAACTTTTTTCAGAATATTTGAGGACCATAGATTGAGTTGCCGTGAATGGGCTGGACAAACTACCAGTACTGATAGCCTTGATATTACTCATATTTGTACATTACATAAGAAATTGACTTGTCCACAACACTCGGACAGTCAGTTTTTGTTTGCAGTATTTTTTAATATCTGGGCTTAAAAAAAAAACTTGCCTTAAAAAGCAGACATTGGTTCCTAACTTCGCATAATGGCCATGGACACTGAGCTTCAACAGATCATGCAGGATGGAAAAAACAATGAATGAGAACTCCTACTGTCACTTCCTGCGCTGCTGGTGGAAATCCCATCTTGTCATGAAGGGTGATGAGGTTAGGATGATGATGGAAACATAAAAGTGAGGGCATGAGGATGGGGTGGGGGTTATTTGACACAATGTGACCTCTCTTTCAAAGCAGAATTCTTCTTCGTGTATAAATAGGACAAAAAATTTTTTGCTACACCTTACCAAGTCTCTGCTTGTCCATAAAGTGCCAATCCCAGGTTCTAGGGAAATTTCAGTCACTGAATTAGCAAGATTTAATTGACCTTGTAAAAGTTACTGGATTAGCTACATAGCAAAGCTATGTTCTTCTGTGGTTGCCCTCCATATAATATTATAGCACTGCAAAAGTAATATACTGATTATTGGAATGACACCCTTTACAAGAGGCAGAGGGCAGCAACCAAGTACTTAGATTCCCTACTGTCCTGCAAGTTAGACACCAGAATACTGAGTAAAGGACTGAATGTCGCCTGCAAAAAATTGCATAGTATACTTGACTATATTTTGTAATTTCCTTACTGGTTCCATATTTCACTGCTTTACTAACACCAGAAAAAACAGAAGTAATGTTTAACAGCTACACATACGTCCATCTGCAGTGACATAGTGGCTCACTGCTAAAAGGGTTAATGCCATACTGTAATATCGTTCGCTAATAAAGAGTCAATGTTATAGTGCACTATGGCTCACAAGGGTTAATGTGCAGCATGTATACACATATATTGGTAACAATAGCTAATGTGACTTTACTATGCACTCTGTATTCCAAAAGGCTTTAATTGGGTAGAAATTAGTTAACTGGCAGATCTTAGTGATAGTTGACAGGTTGTGGGCTGGTCCCACTTCCCCTAGTTCTTGGTAAAGCAGTGTCACAGACGTTCCCGTGACAGGTGGCAGGACATCAGTGAGATTGGCAACACGTGGTTTGATCTGACAGGTTTTCTGTTTGGATCAAATGACGTCTGTGTTGTTTCTGGTGCTTGCCACACCTTCTTTCCCCAGATGTGGCTATTAGGGTCATTTAACCTTCTCTACTTATTGTTGTTTCTCCCACTATGCTATGCAGTTTATAGCTTCAGTTTGAGTTGTGGCTAGCTGGTGTGTGGATCTCGGCTTAGTTCCTGGTGCTGCCATAGCCACTTGAAGTTAAGTGTTTTCTTTCCCTTTTGTATTTTGTTTGGGTTATTTTGCGGGTTGCATTTCCCTGTCATTTGTATGGCCTGAGGGAGACTCCTATTTGTCCTTACTTTTGGAGGAACAGGTTGTCTCAGTCCTGACAATAGTACCAGGGTCCTACTCCTATAGGGTAAGTTAGGACATTAGGATTTCGTGTGTATGAACTCGCCTACCTCTGGGGTCAGTTCATACTGGTAGTTAGTCAGGACTTTGATTAGGGTTTTACTAGGAGGTGTCAATCTCCTTTCCCTAGTTTCCAGGCCTTATTCCCTCACCCCTTTCCCTCCTATGTTCGCTGTGGTGTTTCCTTCCCACACCCGAACGTGACAAGCAGGCAGAGAGAGAGAGGACCTTTATGCAGTTACTTGTGTGTGAGCCAGACAAGCTATAGCAAAAGGCAATAATTTTTCTCCAGGAAGACACCATCCCTCTAAGTGTAAAGCTGCCAGAGAGACAGTGCTTGGACAAAGTCAGTAAATGGTAATGCATGTTTATGGCTGTAGACTTCACTGCACGTGGATTTCAGTATTTGCTTCTGGTGCTCTTCTACACTTCTAAGAAGGACCAGCCATCCGTTCTAGGACTTCACCCCACAGTCTGGCATTACAAAGAAATATTAGGAGAAATTGCATACCTTTAGTCAATTGCTTTTACTTATAAAAAAATACTCAGAGAAGGCTATCATAGTAGCCATCCCCTATATGCAGAGGAAAAGTCTACTCTGTGATATACTCAAGAACTGTATTTGCTCTGTGATACCCATCATCCACTCTGTGAAAGAGAGACTATATTTTACTTTAACCAAGATGTCCTGGCCAGTTGTCTCCATAACCAACCTGGGAACCTGTTCTCCTGCCTTGCACCCTGCTGCTCACCTAACAGTAAGGGCACATCAACCACCACCAAGCAGGAGACTCCAAAAGTCCAGGGTGTACCCCCAAGGGAAAGAAGAGCTGTGCCCCTCCCATCACTGCATGTGATGCCTTGGGGAGTGTTGGAGCAGGGATTAGACACTGTAAGGACCACTCCCATCCTCTCCAGCCCCGCACAATCTCCCTTAGTGGGCCGGAATGCTGTATATCCTAACCCAGTGACGGGCAACGTGCGGCTCTCCAGCTGTTGCAGAACCTACAACTCCCAGCATGCAAAGCCTGTCTATAGCTATCAGCCTACTGCAGGACATGGTGGGAGTTGTAGTTTAGCAACAGCTGGAGAGCCGCACTTTGCCCATCACTGTCCTAACCTTTCCTCTTGGCTCCATATATCACGAGATGACCAGTTTTGAAAAAAAAAACAAAAAACTAGCATTACTAATGTTGGGCGTTATAAGTAGAGATGAGCGAACATTTAAAAAAAGTCCGTTGTTCAGGGTTCGGGTGGTGGTTAATCGCGCATCCCGTTATGGATTCCACTATAGCGCATATGGAATCCATAAGGGGCGGCTGCCACCTACCCGAACTGTTGCACAGCCGAAGGACCTGGCGTTACGTCACTGTCATGTGATCAGTGCAGGGGGCGTGGCTCAGCACGGGATCAAATCCAGTGCTGAGCCACGCCCCCTGCACTGATCACATGACGGTGACGTCCCCCCAGGTCCTTCGGCTGTTCAACAGTTCGGGTTGGTGGCAGCCGCCCCTTATGGATTCCATATGCGCTATAGTGGAATCCATAACGGGATGCGCGATTAACCACCACCTGAACCCCGAACAACGGACTTTTTTTAAATGTTCGCTCATCTCTAGTTATAAGTAATGCAATAACATTTTTCAAAGCTGGTCATCTCACACCACTTATCTCAAGATATCCCGAACCAAGAGGAAAGGTAAGGACAGACACATCTGTAATATAGAAGGATGTTCCAGTTATATCATATTCAAAAGAGGGTTCAAAGCACATTTTAGTTTGTGAAAGTGACCTTTGTGAAGGCCATTTCTGGTTATGTTTTAGCATATTAAGCTGTCACCATTGCCATGTACAATAAAGTACCTTCTTTCCTGCTGTGGTCTTCTTTTTTTTAGTTTCATGGTGTCATTTTGATAAAAAAGCGCTTTTTGTGTTATGCAAATTAACCTCCAAGGTGCCCAGAGGGGTGTTATTCTGATTCTCTTGAGCCCAGTAACATCCCCTGCAGTACCCAGCCCGCCTTAATTTCCTGCCCAAGCACGCCTCCTCATGAAGAAATATCCTCCCACAGACGAGGTGAATGGCGCTGTCCCCTCCGCTACGCCATCTAATACATTACAGATACGCCCCTTGCTTCTTCTTTTCGGCCGCCGGAAATCTCGTGCAGTACCGCCGACTGCCTGCGCCTGTGCGATCATAAAGCTCCTGAGGGCAACAGCCTTATAAGTGTCACTGGGCATGCGCCGAGCCTAGTGACGTAATCTGATCGCTGTTACCTCAGGAGCTTTATGATCGCACAGGCAATCAGCGTTACTGCGCCTGTGTGAGTTTTCCGGCGGCCAAAAGGAAGAAGCAAGGGGTGTATCTGGAATGTATTAGATGATGCAGCTGAGGGGGCAGCGCCGTTCACCTCATCTGTGGGAGGATATTTCTTGATGAGGAGGCGTGCTTGGGCTGGAAATTAAGGCGGGCTGGGCACTGCAGGGGGGGTGTTACTGGGCTCAAGAGAAGAAGAATAACACCCCTCTGGGCACCTTGGAGGTTAATTTGCATAACACAAAAAGCGCTTTTTTATCAAAATGACACCATGAAACTAAAGAAGATGACCACAGCAGGAAAGAAGGAAGTTTATTGTACATGGCAATAGTGACAGCTTAATATGCTAAAACCTGGTGACAGATTCCATTTAAGATCATGAGATACTTAAAACAAAGAGCGGATGATATGAACTCCTCCTCTAGTGGGCATTGTATACTGTATCTGTAGGTCTTACTGATGTTTTGTATGCATATCTCAGATATTTATGGGTATTCTAGGTTCTAAAAATTGATAACGACCTATCTTCAGGCTAAGACTTCAATATCAAATTGGTGGGGTCTAAAAGCTGGAAATCCCATGACAAGCTGTTCTCACCGGATAGCCGTGTTACTGCAGTTCATCTTCCATGCACTTGACTGCCCCCTTTAGGAGAGGTCATCATATCTAGAATTGGGACCACCTCTTTTAGCATGAACAAAATGAGATCAAAGAAAATATCAGCTACATAGTGATGATACTGATCACTGAAGGACAAATAAAGCCAGACCAGCAGTGACCACCAGAGCAGCCGTGCTGGACTGGGGATTTACATGTTAAAAAATCTTGGATAATCCCTTGAAGGCAAAGGCTGTTTATATTGCCTGTTACAATAGCTACTCCATGTATGTGAAATGCTAGTTGCAAGCAAGATTTCCACATTTGGATAACTCTTAGGCTAAGTTTACAGATTTTGGGGGAAAAAAGGATAAAATAAAGCTGTATGCAGCAGTATTTTGTCCAGCAATATGCTTGCATTGATGCCGGAATCCCGACGGACACCTGTGGTGTCTGGCATATGATGGATCTGGCAAGTCTGGCTAGAAAAAGGGGCCGTAATTTGGCCACAATGTCAACCTAGCCTTATCCTCCAAATCTCAGACATTTTCTTGAAAGGCAGTCCTTTCACTAATGACATTGATGGCATCAATGAATGTGGTATGACTGCTATGATTCATGCCAATTGCTAGAATAAAGTGGCAGTGGTGCTAGTAAAGCTCCACATCTGCTTTGATAAGCTATTTAGCTTCTTATAAAGGCCGCGTGGTAAGCCATTGACTATCATGGTCCAGCTACATGGTTTCCAAGAAGACAAAAGGACCTGGAGTAGCACCGTGCTACTTATATTTTCTTTTCCAGTGCTACCCTAGATAGGAGCACAGATAGGGTCTGCATCTCAGTGGTCCCTATTCCGACGGATTCTAAGTTTCTCTTTTTAGGGCAGGTTTGGAAATAACGAATGAAACTGATTGACTTTGAAGATGAATACTGATTACTGAGTCACTGGTCAGAATTAGAATGGTTCTGGCTTTCAGGAAGACAGGCAGGCAAACATCAGATGTTTTTCACTGGTTAGCAATCTGCGGTTCTCCAGTTGTTGCAAAACTAAAACCCCCAGCATGATCTAACAGAGTTGCAGTTTTGCAACAGCTGGAAAGGCACACGTTGGAGATCATTGTGTTAGAGGGTAATGTTGGATGGGTCAGAAAAGGAATTCACTGATCAGTAACTTTTATTCTGTCCAGTAAACTCACCTAGTGGAATAAACTGCTATAACCCTCAGGCTGAGTCCTGAACACCTGGGCATAACTAGCTCTGCTATACGCAGAAGACATTCCAGACACCACAGCACTGTACTACTAAGTGCAGCATCTTGAGGGGGGTCATGTTAGCCTAAGAGGAACAGGCAATATTTCATCTGATGGATGGAGCGGCAGAACCCCATGACAAATAATACAAAGTCATGAAGAAATGTTTAACTAAACACTAAATGATTTATTACAAGTGTGTCACAAGTTTCAGTGAAGGAAAGTAATCCTCCGAGGCCAAGGAAGTATTCATTCAAAGGAGGTGTTGTCATGGTTGAGCATCCTGGCCATAAAGAATGAGATGCTTGGGGCAACCATAGACTGACCATGCATATAAAGGTAATGACACAAGTTCTGTGTATGCTGATGGCTATGGAGAGCACATACATACGTCTTTCACTGAGCTCAGGAGTATATATTATTTAACCTTATCCATTTGGTTCCGGGTTTGCAGATGGTGGACAGTAATCTCAATAGATTACAAGATCAACTATGAATCATATCCAAATGAAACACTTCCATAATGTCATAAGATCATCCTTTTAATAGTATAATGGGTAAGTATGTTAAAAACAGATTTTTTCCATTTCAAACCAATCGTGGTGACCGGTAGGGCCTGAAGACACTGAAAATAGTACCTTAGTCATGGTAGTCCACTGCTGCATTCAACAGAAATAACTGTTTGTTCTGACAAGCTAACAAGCTGTTTGGTACACCAAGTGCAAGCCCTACCAGTGATGGTTAACCTCCGGCATGCCGGCTGTGGTGAAACTACGACTCCCAGCACTCTCCATTTATTTCTGTGAAATTCTGAACATACAGCCAAGCAAGTGTACATCTTGTGAGTCGTAGTTTTACCACAGCTGGATCGCTGGAGGTTAGCCATCACAGCTAGCCCATTAGTACATCCTTTGCCCCTCACTGGGTCAATGAAGCTCCCCCTTTCCTTACAAGATTGACGAGGCCAGGCATCTGAATTCTGCACTCTCAGGTGCAGTCTTGCTAATTCAGTGGATGTGAAGCACAGTTCTTCTTTCCTGGGCAGGAACCAGATTCTGTACTGTGCAAGCACAGAAATTGTGGCGCATGGCGCAGGATGTGACCCCTGGTCCAGTCAATCTTGAAAGGAAAAAGGAGCTTCATGGACACAGGGAGGGACAAAGAAGTCACAGAAGGGCTAGGGCCCACCCTCGGTTCACCGAACTGCTCAATTAGCATATTAGAACAAACTTTTTTTTCCTGCTGAATATAGATTACCATAGCAAAGGTGCTGTTTTAATAGTAACTTCAAGCCCTAGTTCAATATGCAAAAATGTGCTGACAAATACCTTCCAGCTAAGCAGAAGAGAATGGTAAAGCTGGGTTAAAACCCAGTGGAAACTGTAATGGAGTAAAAAGGGTTTAGAAAACCCAAAAGGCGTGGCCCATCTCAGACATTGATGGCACATTTCTAGGATAAGCCATCAATGTTAGATGGGTGTGGGTGTGGGGCTCGCTGCTATCTCTAGAATGGGACCCCTGAAGTGAAGGAGAGCACCTGTGCATCCATTCACTTCTGTGGGAGATCTGAAAATAGCTGAGCAGGCACGCTCGGCCTTTTTGGATGTCCCATAGCGTGAACGAAGGGTGGCTTCACTTGCCCGGTACGGCTTCTTTCACTTCGGGGGGTCTGTTCTGGAGAAAAAAAGCAGGTCCCAGATCTGGGAACCACATCTATCTGACATTGATGGCATATCCTAGCGATATGCCATCAATATCTGAGATGGGAATACCCTTTTAAGAACCCACATCTAGCCAACATAAAGAATAGTTATAAAGAGTATCTCTTGTTCTGGAGGACCCGTTATGTCCGTGCATTACACAGCCTATTGATATCAATGAAAATTGTGTAATGCTTCATTTTTCCTGTGGTGGTGCTGCAGGAAAATGGAATACTTGCTGACAGGTTCCCTCACAGATTACAGCTGATCATTGGGGTTTCCAGCAGTAGGAGTCTTTTTACAAAGAGAGATTGTCCAAGTAGAATTCCTCTTCAATATTTGATAACTCAAAGATTTCCCAGAATTGTGTTACACTCCACAATTCTATCTTTGAAAAGAAAAACTGTAACTTGGTGGACTCCTTCTAAGCCAAAGAGATCTCTCAGGCCTGTTGTAAATCCAATAGAAACCCAAGGTTCCAGTGTGATCTGACTCTTAAAATATTAGTAACTTTTTAAATTTAACATAGATTGACTATATAAGAATGTGACTCCTGTATTTGAGAAATGCCAAATAGGAGTCACACCCAAAGGTGGACCCAGATCATGTGCTTCAAGTGCAAGTCTATTCGCAAAGGTTTCTAGCTCTTAATTAATGTCGTTACCACATGTATGGCACCGTATCAAAAACCTTTGGATAACCTGAGCAGAGCACAGTAAAGCTATAAGTGTGTATCGTCCTACTCACATTTTCAAAGCCTATAAATTAGATAGGACTAAGGGAGCCCCCTCCTTCTGTCCAACCCCACAGATGCCATAGTTGCTGTTGATCATGGCATCTGAGGGATTAAATGACCAGGGCACCCGCCACATATGGAGCAGGATCACCACGTGAGACTGCTCCAAACATACGTCACCTGCCCATGACGGATATCTCTGTCAGGGGTCATTAAGTGGTTAAAGAGCTTAGACGTCCTACCACTAGCACCAAAGAGTACATTACTATCCACTCTGGTAGGACGACACCTGGTGCATACAAACTGTTTCAATACACCTGCAGAGACCTTTCTACGATGGACAAGAGTATTGCACAGACTCAAATGTAGATGTTTTTTTTCTCTGGCACGTATGACTGTATCTTCAAGATGAAGTCATCATTGAACATCCTGGCATTGATGGCCCACAAGGAATTAAATGCTTGGGGCATATTTCAGTAATCAAAAGACTTCTGAGCATGCCAACACCTCCTCAGAGCACAATTCTGCCATAGTTCTACCTCCACCAAGGCTAAAGATATCGATACACAGGCATCTCCTAAGGTACTTCGATGTCCGTTCTCAAAACAAAAGTTTTTTGCTGCCACACAGACGGCCTGATAATCGGGCAGATGATTGAGAACGAATGTTCCTGTGAACGCTCATTCCCAACAATCTGTCTGTCTAAATGTGCCAACGATCACCCAATGATTGAGCGAAATACTTGTTCATCGGATGATCCTGTCGTTTGTCCAGGCACACCAATTATCGCTTCTGGGCAGCAGATCATGCTGTCTAAACAGCGATCTGCTGCCCAGAAACAATGATAATGTATGGGGACGAGCAATCGAAATAGCAATCCCTCATCCTCATACTGTGAAGGAGATCAATGCATGTAAACACAGCGGTTTACTTCACTGAACGAGCAGTCGACTGTCGGAAGGAATGCTTCCTTCCCGACAATCGGCTGTACATCAGAGTGTCTAAACCCGCCATAAGTCTGTAGATGGAACATGAGGCAAAACTATTAGGGGTGCAGAAATAGCCATGACACCTAACGGACCTTTTGTCATATATGAGATAGCACCACTACTGTAAATGACACATGATAATTGGGGAATCTTGGCCAATGAGCTTCCAGTTGGGGTGAATTCACACATGGTCGACTGGTTGGAGACCTACTGATTGTAGTAATTCCTTAAGGAAATGGACACATGGGACTTTTCTTAAGCTTCTGTCACCATACCAGTACAGTTGGGTAGCTTTTGTATGAAACAGAGAATTTGGAAACAGAGAATTTGATATGGTGCAACCCCATCAGGACCCCATCAGGAATCACTGTAAAAGCAATAACATATTAGTCATGGAAGAATGTCCTATCATTTGATGTATGACTTTCCATCTTCTCCATCACTCTCTAACAAGAAGACTGTTTCCCAACTGCAGAATATTTTGGTTTTCACACACAATTCAAAAACCCTGACCATGAAATACCACTAGCCCAAAGTCGCCATACACATTAGACAGAATCTGATGGTTGAACAAGCATTGAAAGAAGGATTGTTTGGTGAAGGAACATTTCACAGATGTAGCCATACTGTCATGTACGGGCACCTTTACTCCACTTAAAATGAGCACACTTAGGTGTGAGTGAAGGTAAACCCATTATCCCACCATGTGTCATTAATGGGAATCCTGGAAGTGGAGCTATAAGGTGTTGTTTGGTGGTCCCTTTACACTGGCCCACCATCGGCCAGATAATCGCTAGCAAGCGAAAAAATAATATGCCGGTGTAAAGTGCCACCGATTACAAGCAAAATGCTTGTTCATCGGGTAACATGATCGTTTGTGCGGTCACCAAAATCATGGTTTGCCAGCAGCAGATCATGCCGTCTAAACATGCTCTGTTGCCAGCAAACAATGATTATGTATGGGGAAGAGCAATGGTAGTGATCTTTCCTCCCCATACTGTGGAGGAGATTTCTACATTTAGATGCAGTGGTCTCCTTCACTGACGAGCAAGTGCTTGCTAGGAAGCAATACTTCCTTCCTGACAATCGCCTGCTAAATTTCACTGGAGGAAACACTGTGGTCACCAAAAATTTTTTTACCTGACAAAATAGTATAGTGTAAACTAGAACTGGCATAGTTTTCCATAGCAACCAATTAGATTCCACCTTTCATTTTTCAAAGCTTCTTTGGAAAATAAAAGGTGGAATCTGATTGGTTGCTATGGACAACTAAGCCAGTTCTACTTTACACCAGTTTAATAAATCCCCCCAGTGACTTTACACCCTGGAAAATATAGAGTTGATATTTTGTTGGTCAGAGGACTTGTAAAGGTGTTTTCCAATGTTAAGTCCCCACCAAATCACCCACTGTATCTCAGTTTCCTGGATTTTGTGAGTGTGACATGTGGAATGCGTGGGGTTTTGTTGTCATAGCTGAAATTCTAAGGTTTTAAGTTGAGTTAAGCTGGGAATACATTAGCGTTTTCAGATGGTTTTCATTCTGGATGTTCTTCATGGCTGGTCTGTGAAATGACATTGGTGACAAGACAATAGACTTTATCATGATCCGTGGCCTAGTTGGACTTCCACTGATAAGAAGCAGATCTATCGTTCAATTACATTTTAACCTGGGCACCTGGCAATGACTAAATTAGTCCAACAAGGCAGAACTTTTTGACAGATACAGTATCTGCTATCGGTCAGTATCTGTAATGCTCACACGTGTCATAAAAAGGAAGTGATGGTTGGTGGAAAATGGTCTAAACTGGCTGACCAAAATCTCTAGCGTACAGCCTACTTTAGTCTTCAAATTCCCATCCCTTTTTACTCTTTGACACCTTCATGCATCCAAGAACTCTAAATTATAATTATATTAACTAGTGAATCAGCCAAGAACATTTCTAGGTTAAGGCGGATATCTACATGTATAGTCCTATATATAGGAATAGGGACAGCTATATTATTGACACAACTCTCCAATTCCTACCACCATCCAAGAAGTCATAACAATTTCCTTAAATTAAGTAACGCCATTCAAATGAATCAGTCTATGGAAATGGAGAAAACACTTGAGTAGCTGCCCTACCTTTTAGCCTTGTCACTTTTTGGAAGCGACATGCTCAGCTGCTGACCCCGTCCAACGTACAGAATGCAACCTGATAGGCACGGGCTTTCTTTCAGCTGGGCTGAGATGTGACAAAATAACACTTGACTACTACAAAGGACCAGGAAAATATAAGGATGAAGAACGCCCCTCAGAAAAAAAAAAAATAGATCACATGAAATCCTCGGGTGCCATCTGGAACGTAACCCAGGGGACATATGGGGGCATCAGACCATCGCTTGTCATTCTATAGGGGCTATGACGGTGGGTGGGCACAAGTGTGTCTACAACAAGAAGAACCACAACTTTTAGGCTGTCCTCTTGCAGAATCCATCCTGATCTGCAAGACTCATAGTGAACAAAGACAGATTTGTGAATCGACTCCATCTGTCAGTGATTCACTGACGCTCTGCTGGGAGTTGGAGTACTTGCCTCATGGATACAATATCTCTTTAGACAATAAAGCTTGTATTGGAGATGTCATAGATTAAGGTAGGAGCACTCTTCATTTCTCGCTCCTGTCTGCTCTGTCCATATTTTGGCCTTCCATACAGATGTGCTGCAGTAAAATCTATTCTATTCTATGTCTCACACTTCCTCCCCCTCTCTGTGACTCACCGCTATTTTTTACTGCTCTTTCTGAGTAATTTTCAGCCTGCTCTCCCTTACCCTCAATCCACCATGTCTCTCTTTCTCGCTCATTACCTGTCTATTCATACAGCCACTATTTCCTGTCCATGCATCTCATTTCGCATTTTTGAGATGTGTATCTAGAAACCCCTATACGTTCTGCGCTCTGTTTTTCCATCAGTCTATATCTACATCTCCCCATCCATCTCATGTCTTCTCTCCCCTCACAAGCACACGTACAGTGGTAAAAGGACAACCAGAACCCGTTAAAAAAATATAGAAATCTGCTCTTTACCTACCTTCAAAATCCGATATAATGCCTTCCAGGTGCGCATTGACTGTCGGATCTGACATTTTTGGGATCGTCCACAATTCCAGAATCTGCCTGGATCCTTGCAGTGATTTGTTTCTTCCCCCCCCCCACTTCAAAAAAACAAATCCCAAATTTGGAAAAAAAATGGGCTCACATCAGAAGCTGCCGCCAAGAAAAGGGGGATGGAGAAGAGGGAGGGGGGGAAGGATTCTCCTGTTATGACTGCGATTCTAAACTTTTCCCTTTAATGCGTGTGGGGTTTTGTCTCTCACTCTCTCCCTAACTTGAAGCGGAGGACAGAACACAGCCCCTAAAGGCTGATTTGAATCAATGGTGCAAAGGCAGCCTTAAACTCCACCCCTGTCACACACACACACACACTCGCTCGCACATCTCACATTCCCTAGGCTTCCCAGCTGCACTGAGGTGGCTTGTGGCAACTGCCTGTAACCCTTTGCAAGCCACAAATTTCAGATTCAATGCTTAATCCCTCCAGTGACTTTCTACAGCTTTTGTATTTAGATGGTGACTATTAAAAAAACAAACAAAGAAGATCTTTTAGAATTGCAGATGTAGCAGAGCTAAGTTTGTAATTTGGCGCTTTAGGCTAAGGAAATTCGCTAGTCCTGTAAAACTATAGATAATAAAACAGAATAAATGTCCTACATCTGTATATAACCCCGTCTCATCCTCTTGCCTGATCAATACTTTATTCTAAGCTGCAGTATTGTTCATATGTTGATAATACAGAATTTTCTTTTGTCTGTCGCTCCCCATGATTAGTTCATTTTCCCTCTGATGACATTTCCACTGCTGTCATTGATGTTTTTCCTAAATTCCATTTCCTTCCCCAATTCCGCAAGTCGCAACCTTCCCAGTATCTCTTTTTGCTTTCATTGAAAAGCGGACCGTTCAGCAGTGGAGGGGTTAAACTGATGGCGTCACCATATCCTGGAGCTGGATTGATAGGCAGCAGGAACTCCCGAAATATCAAGCAAGAGGAAAGGCCAGCTGTCAACAGGAAGCCAGCCACACACAGGGGGGTACCGGCTTGGACATATGTTCACTCGGCTAGTTTTGTGGCCAGTAGATGTGCCAGGCTCGTATTGTGACAGCAGTTCAAATACCGCCCCATTGTCTCCTTGTCCATGGGATTCTTGCTACTATCTGCTTACATGCTCCAGTGCTGACGGTGGCTAACACCACACTGGCACACTTTCATAGGGAGTTGATTATTAGCAGCGGGCAGACCATTTGTTTGCAGTCCAAACCCTCAGTGTTAAGTAAGAGGGAAATTTGCAAATAATAACGGTGTAGTAAATGGTAGGAAGGACTAATGCTCTGTGGCTATTAGTCAAGAATCCCCACGTTGAAGCACCCTTAAAAACATCTGAATGGCCAAAAGTACCCTCTATTGGACAACTAGGGCATATGTTGTGGGTATTAATGCCCTTTAGGTTCTTGCTTGTATAAGGCCCAAAATCAGGTTACGCGGAGACCTCGGTCTAACCTAGTTGAGCAGTCAACCTGGCACAGTAGACGTAGCAGAAAATCCACATTGGTAGTTTTGTGAATCTTACCACAAACTTCTAGTGGAGTAGAAGACACCTCTTGTCCCCCATACAGCTGGAAGATGCTCCAAATTTAAAGGGCAACTGTCAGCAGATTTGTACCTATGACACTGGCTGACCTGTTACATGTGCGCTTGGCAGCTGAAGGCATCTGTGTTGGTCCCATGTTCATATGTGCCGCATTACTGAGAAAAATCAAGTTTTAATATATACAAATGAGCCTCTAGGAGCAACGGGGGCATTGCTATTACACTTAGAGGCTCTGCTCTCTCTGCAACTGCCGCACCCTCTGCACTGTGATTGACAGGGTCAGGTGAGATGATGTGTTCACTGTCTGGCCCTGGGAATTAAAGTGCAGGGGCCGTGGCAGTTGCAGAGAGAGCAGGGACTCTAGGTGTAACAGCAACACACACGTTGCTCCTAGAGGCTCATTTGCATATAATTTAAAACATAATTTTCTCAGAAATGTGGGCACATATGAACATGAGACCAACACAGATATCTTCAGCTGACAAGTGAAAAAGTAACTGGTCAGACAGTGTCATAGGTACAAATCTGATGACAGATGCCCTTAAAATTAGGCACACCTCTGGCAGTCAGTGCACCTAAACTGAAATCTATGCCAGCCCCTGGCTGGCGTAGATTTCAATACACCAGGGAACTGGCGTAAAAGAAGATAAATGTGCCAGGCCTGCTCGCCACACCCTCTTCCTGCGCTCACTACAACCTTTTTCAGGAACGTGGTGGTGATGGAGGAGAAATGCTAATTGGAGCAAAAATCTGTAAATGGCATTAAAAAAGTGTCAAACACTACGCTTGAGACTTTTTCCCTGCCAGTGTTTTTCAATTTCCTACGACTTCTCTACTATGTTGTCAAATCATTATTTTATTATAATGAGTCTTTTTCAGCAATGGCGCTACCAATTACCTAATTGCAAACATTTGACTGGCCCCCATTAATCATTCAAGGTCTGCTTTAAAGAGTCGCTGTGAGGCCTCGTTCACACTTCAGTGAATCATGGATGTGTGCTGTCCATCTCCTCCATTAATTTTGAATGTGTTTGTTCGTGCATCAGAGGTTTTCCACTGACCTTGTGTCAGTGTAAAAATCACAGGAGCATGCACTGTTTTGTTCTGTGACGTGGTGTGGACCAGACACACCCACTGAAGTCTATAGGTCCATGAAAAACCACCGACAGAACACGGATTGCATCTGTCAGTGGTTGTTCACGGACCATTGGTAGGAGATGGCCTGGAAATGTATTTTCAGCTGGGCAGTGTCCATGGAATAAGCATGGCACACAAAAACAAAAAAACGGACATGTGGACTAAACACGGATTCTTTAAAGACATCTTCATGTACAAAATACGGAAATTATAATGAGTCGTTACACTGTATAATGGCGATACACCAGCGATATTCTAGCAGTGAAATTTGTTTATTCCCAGCTCAGTTACATCCATACATTTTGAACCCTTTTATTATGGTCAGCTGTGTCATGTGATCTACAGTCTGACCACTAGTCCAGTGCTTGATTCTTTGTAGACAGGAAGTTAGCCTCTCCTGTGTGGCTGACTTCCTGTGACCTACAGAAAGACATAACCACCTATCAAATCTTATGATATTTTTTTATACTTTTAATCATTCAAACATTGGTAGCAATAATGTTTATTTTTATTGTTTATATTTATATGTAAAATTGGGAAATGCGGGTGATATCAATTTTTAATATCTTAGCATTTTTTAATTTTTCTTTAAAGTGGTATTCCCCTCTTGGACATTCGGGGCATATCCTATCCCAATGTCTGATAGGTGAGAGTCCCACCTCTGGGACCTGCAACTATACTTACAACGGAGCCCGCAAAGTGCCGCAGGGTGCACCGCACATGTGCAGCCACCCTTCATTCATTTCTATGGCACTGCCAAAAATAGCCGAGCGTTGTCTTGGCTGTTTCTGAAGCCCCATTGAAGTGAATGGAAAGGTGTCTGCGCTTGCAGTCAATGGGATCTTTACTGGCTGCCTATTAAGCTCTGCTGCAGGCAGGGCTTAATAGGCAGTTTCCTATGACAGGTCTGGGAGCCTTCACAAGGCCCCAGGCTGCCATAGCAACCAATTGGAACCTCACAAATTTTCTGCAGAAGCTCCGGTTGGAGGACAGAGGGAGCCTCTTCATACTGTATAACCTCTCAGAGGCAGCGGTCAATACCTCCAATCCCAGTCATTGCACCTTGGAAGTACAGTTATGCCACGATGCCAGAAGCGGTTAATAGTGTTGTTTTTTGCGCCAAAATATTTAGCTGCCGTATTTTTTTTGTGTCATGTTTATGTATACATGTTAGGTGCAAGAACTATCATATATCTGCTCCACTGTTTTTTAGTGGGTGTCAGAGACTGTAGAATTGGTGACTGCAGATATTTTTCTGTAGCTATGGTTGTCAGTTTTGTTTTCTTATATACAAACTGTGCACCTTGTGGTTGTTGGCTTTATGCTGTGGTGGCTGCAAGTCAGGAAATATAACTTTAGGCCTATTTAACCACATCAGCCCCCCTAGCTTAAACACCCTTAATGACCAGGCCACTTTTTAAAATTCTGCACTACACTACTTTCACCGTTTATTGCTCCGTCATGCAACTTACCACCCAAATGAATTTTACCTCCTTTTCTTCTCACTAATAGAGCTTTCATTTGGTGCTATTTCATTGCTGCTGACATTTTTACTTTTTTTGCTATTAATCAACAATGACCAAAATGTTTGCAAAAAAATTACATTTTTCACTTTCTGTTGTAATTATTTTTTTTTAACTACATTTCTATATAAAATTTTCACTAAATTTATTGTTCTACATGTCTTTGATAAAAAAAAATCCAATAAGTGTATATTTATTGGTTTGGGTAAAAGTTATAGCGTTTGCAAACTATGGTGCAAAAAAGTGAATTTCCGCATTTTGAAGCAGCTCTGACTTTCTGAGCACCTGTCATGTTTCTTCAGGTGCTAGAATGCCAGGATAGTATAAATACCCCCAAATGACACCATTTTAGAAAGAAGACACCCCAAAGTATTCGCGGAGGGGCATGGTGAGTTCATGTATGATTTCATTTTTTTTCACAAGTTAGCGGAATATGACACTTTCTGAGGAAAAATAAATAATAATAAAGTTTCCATTTCTGCTAACTTCTGGCAAAAAAAAATAAAATCTCCCACGGACTCACTATGCCCCTCAGTGAATACCTTGGGGTGTCTACTTTCCAAAATGGGGTCATTTGTGGGATGTGTTTACTGTTCTGGCATTTTGGGCGGGGCTAAATTGTGAGCAGCCATGTAAAACCTAAAGGTACTCGTTGGAATTTGGGCCCCTTTGCGCACCCAGGCTGCAAAAAAGTGTCACTCATGTGGTATCGCCGTACTCAGGAGAAGTTGGGCAATGTGTTTTGGGGTGTATTTTTACATATACCCATGTTGGGTGAGAGAAATATCTCTGTAAACTGACAACTTTGTATAAAAAAATTTAAAAAGTTCTCATTTACTGAGATATTTCTCACACCCAGCATGGGTATATGTAAAAATACACCCAAAAACACATTGCCCTACTTCTCCTGAGTACGGCGATACCACATGTGTGACACTTTTTTGCAGCCTGGGTGCGCAAAGGGGCCCAAATTCCAATGAGTACCTTTAGGATTTCACAGGGCATTTTTACGCATTTGGATTCTCAAGCTTTAGGACCCCTAAAATGCCAGGACAGTATTAATACCCCACATGTGACCCCATTTTAGAAAGAAGACACCCCAAGGTATTCCGTGAGGGGCATGGCGAGTTCACAGAAAAAAAAAAATTTTGGCACAAGTTAGCGGAAATTGATATATATATACAGTCATGTGAAAAAATTAGGACACCCTTTGAAAGCATGTGGTTTTTTGTAACATTTTTAATAAATGGTTATTTCATCTCCGTTTCAACAATACAGAGAGATTAAAGTAATCCAACTAAACAAAGAAAACTGAAGAAAAGTCTTTTCAAGATCTTCTGTAAATGTCATTCTACAAAAATGCCTATTCTAACTGAGGAAAAAGATAGGACACCCTCACATGTATTCCCTCTAAAATTGGCTCAGATCTCACACAGGTATATCACACCAGGTGCACATAATTAGTAGATCGTTACTCTGCATGTTGAATGAGGCTTGCCCTATTTAAACCTCAGACATTTAGTTTGGTGTGCTCCTGACTGTTGAAGTGAGAGTGAGCACCATGGTGAGAGCAAAAGAGCTGTCAGAGGACTTCAGAAAAAAGATTGTAGCAGCCTATGAGTCTGGGAAAGGATTTAAAAAGATCTCCAAAGATTTTGAAATCAGCCATTCCACTGTCCGGAAGATAGTCTACAAGTGGAGGGCTTTCAAAACAACTGCCAACATGCCCAGGACTGGTCGCCCCAGCAAGTTCACCCCAAGAGCAGACCGCAAGATGCTAAAAGAGGTCTCCAAAAACCCTAAAGTGTCATCTCGAGAACTACAGCAGGCTCTGGCTACTGTTGATGTAGAAGTACATGCCTCTACAATCAGAAAGAGACTGTACAAGTTTAACTTGCATGGGAGGTGTGCAAGGAGAAACCTTTGCTTTCCAAGAGAAACATCGAGGCCAGACTGACATTTGCCAGAGATAAAGTTGACAAAGACCAGGACTTCTGGAATAATGTTCTTTGGACAGATGAGTCCAAAATTGAATTATTTGGACACAACAGCAGAGGACATGTTTGGCGTAAACCAAACACAGCATTCCAAGAAAAGAACCTCATACCAACTGTGAAGCATGGAGGTGGAAGTGTCATGGTTTGGGGCTGCTTTGCTGCAGCAGGACCTGGTCAGCTCACCATCATAGAATCCACGATGAATTCTACTGTGTATCAGAAGGTGCTTGAAGAACATGTGAGACCATCAGTTAGAAAATTAAAGCTGAAGCGGAACTGGACCATGCAACATGACAATGACCCCAAAACATACTAGTAAATCAACCAAAGATTGGCTGAAAAAGAAGAAATGGAGAGTCCTGGAATGGCCAAGTCAAAGTCCAGATTTGAATCCCATTGAGATGCTGTGGGGTGACTTGAAAAGGGCTGTACGTGCAAGAAACCCCTCAAACATCTCACAGCTGAAAAAGTTCTGCATTGAGGAGTGGGGTAAAATTTCCTCAGACCGATGTCGAAGACTGGTAGATGGCTACAAGAACCGTCTCACTGCAGTTATTTCAGCCAAAGGAGGTAACACTCGCTATTAGGGGCAAGGGTGTCCTATCTTTTTCCTCAGTTAGAATAGGCATTTTTGTAGAATGACATTTACAGAAGATCTTGAAAAGACTTTTCTTCAGTTTTCTTTGTTTAGTTGGATTACTTTAATCTCTCTGTATTGTTGAAACGGAGATGAAATAACCATTTATTAAAAATGTTACAAAAAACCACATGCTTTCAAAGGGTGTCCTAATTTTTTCACATGACTGTATATATATTTTTTACAGTCTCATATTCCACTAACTTGTGACAAAAAATAAAATTTTACATGAACTCCCCATACCCCTCACAGAATACCTTGGGGTGTCTTCTTTCTAAAATGGGGTCACATGTGAGGTGTTTGTACTGCTCTGGCATTTGAGGGTCTCCGCAATCATTACACGTATGGCCAGCATTAGGAGTTTCTGCGATTCTCCGTATATTGAGCATACGGGTAATGAGATTTTTTTTTTCCGTTCAGCCTCTGGGCTGAAAAAAAATAAAAATGAACGGCACAGATTTTTTTCATTCGCATCGATCAATGTGGATGAAAAAATATCTGCCAAAATCAGTGACTGCGGTGCGGTGGGCTGGGCGCTAACTACCTAACAAGTAGCTAACTAACTGGCGGTGATAAGGGACCCTTATGCCCCATTCACACGTCCGCAATTCTGTTTGCGGAACGGAATTGCGGACCCATTCATTTCTATGGGGACAGACTTTGTCCCGCTCGGATCCGGAATTGCGGATCCGCACTTCCGGATCTGCACTTCCGTTCCGCAAAAATATAAAACATGTCCTATTCTTGTCCGCAATTGCGGACAAGAAAAGTCATTTTCTATATAGTTCTGGCAATGTGCGGATATGCAAAATGCGGAAAGCACATTGCCGGTGTCTGTGTTTTGCAGATCCGTGGATCCGCAAAACACATATGGACATGTGAATGGTGCCTCACAGGGGGGTGATCAGTGACAGGGGGTGATCAGGGAGTCTATATGGGGTGATCAGGGGTTAACAGGGGGTTAATAAGTGACAGGGGGGGGGGGTGTAGTGTGGTGCTTGGTGCTACTTTAGGCCTCTTGCACACGGGCGTCATGTTTGACGCCCGGATAAGATGCGGGTGCGTTGCGGGAATCGCCGCGATTTTTCCGTGCGTGTGCTAACGTTTGTAGTGCGTTGAGCACGCGCGTGAAAAAATCCGCATGCTTGGTACCCAGACCCGAAGTATTCTGTATGTGTAATTATTTTCCTTTATAACATAGTTATAAGGGAAAATAATCGCATTCTAATTACAGAATGCAATGTGCCCCGGGCTTTAAAGGGTTAAAAATAATAAAGAGTTAACTTACCTTCTCCCATTATGCGCGCAGAGCCCCAGAGCGTCTTCTCTCTTGATAGTTTGGATGCTTGAGGACCTGTGGTGGCGTCACAGGGTCACATGGTCCAATCATAGAAGCATTTGAGTGGACCATGTGACCCATGTGATCCTGTGACATCACGGCAGGTCCTTCATCCAATGTTGGATGAAGGACCTGCCGTGATGTCACAGGATCACATGGGTCACATGGTCCACTCAAATGCTTCTATGATTGGACCATGTGACCCTGTGACGTCACCACAGGTCCTCAAGCATCCAAACTATCAAGAGAAGACGTTCTGGGGCTCTGCGCGTAATGGGAGAAGGTAAGTTAACTCTTTATTATTTTTAACCCTTTAAAGCCCGAGGCACATTGCATTCTGTAATTAGAATGCGATTATTTTCCTTATAACTATGTTATAAAGGAAAATAATAACGATCGGGTCCCCATCGCGATCGTATCCTAGCAACCATGCGGGAAAATCGCAACGCATCCGCACATGATTGCGGATGCTTGCGATTTTCCCGCATCCCCATTCACTTCTATGGGGCCTGCGTTGCGTGAAAATCGCAGAATATAGAACATGCTGCGATTTTCACGCAACGCAAAAGTGATGCGTGAAAATCACCGCTCATGTGCACAGCCCCATAGAACTGAATGGGTCAGGATTCAGTGCGGGTGCAATGCGTCCTCCTCACGCATTGCACCCGCGCGGAAAACTCGCCCGTGTGAAAGGGGCCTTACATAGTTACCTGGTCCTCTGGTGGTCGATCCCAGCAAATGGGACCACCAGAGGACCAGGTAGCAGGTATATCAGACGCTGTTAACAAAACAGCGTCTGATATACCTCTTTGATGCGATTTATTTAACATCTACAGCCTGCCAGCGATTGATCATCGGTGGCAGGCTGAAGTATAACTGCCGAGCTGCGAGTTGCTGTGAGTGTTCACAGCAAATCTCGCCTCTCGTGAGATGACGCGCCCGCTCGTCAACGAGGATTAACTGGGCCGCCGAGATCACGCGATCCTGCATGCGGCGGTCCAGAGCCGGTTAAAGGGAACGTGACATCATAAAATGACCTATTGCCTAACCATGTTTTATGTTGACATTTTTAAAGATTTTTTTGTGATTTTTTTTTCTTTTTCCACGTCACTATCTATATAGAAAAAATAAATAAACTCCTGCAGTTTTCACGCTGGCCACTAGGCTTAAGATATGTTAAGACTTCCTATCCTTTGAGAGCAATTACAGGGGCCACAGACACAATGGACAGGATGGGACCCCATTGACATCTATGGGAGAGTTTTCTAGGCATGCTCTGACCTGTGCAGAGGTCAGGAGGGACTTAATAAGCTGTGATATCGCCTATTGAGAAAGTTAGATCCTGTTTTATCTATACAGAGGTGTTGCAAGTTATTGTAAAAGCTAATAAGATAATAGCTACTGAAAGTTACCTGTACAGAACAGGAAATCATGACCTATTATTCGGTTTTTAATATCGATGGCCTATCTTTATTAACATTAGATCGGCGGGGTCGAACACTCTGTGCCTCCACTGATCAGCTGTTTGGGAGTAGCTGATGTTCTGAATATGGTGCCAGAACTACACAGCTCTATGTGTGTAACGCTGGGTTCAGACCTGAGCGTTTCTGAGATGCTCGTTTTATGCGCGTTTGTGTGATTGACTGCAGTGTTGTCCAATGACCAAATATCCCTGCCTATATGAAGTTTGGCCAATCAGAGCTGGGGTTTGGCCTTTCCAGCATGTTGCAAATTCATAAACGCACGTTCGAACGCGGGTTTTAGTGTCAAAAACGCGCAAAATACAAGCGTTGCGCATTCCCATTGAAGTCTATGGGCCAAAACGCGCGACAAACGCCCCCAAAAAAGCTCAAGTACTTCTTTATGCGTCGGGCGTTTTTCAGCGTGTTCAAACGCGCTGTAAAACGCGAAAATGTGATCCAGTCCCATAGGGAAGCATTGGTTTGCATAGGTTATGCGTTTTACAGCGCGTTCGAACGCGCTGTAAAACGTGCAAGTGTGAACTGAGGGTAATGGCTGGAGCTGGTTACTGCAGAGCTGCTCCCAGTTAAGGGAACCCCTTTAAATGGGTTTCCAATATTGATGACCTATCATCAGGTCATAAACATCGGTCGGGATTTTAGGTTTTATTCTGTAATTCCATTTAGAGAGAGAGAGAGATGTCATTTTGGAGGATCCTAAGGGTCGGACCCCCACTGATCATACAGTGAGATGGGAATGCCTTTTTAATACATGAGGAATGGAAGACTAAATGCAGAATTAATGAGGGGGCTAAAATATGACTACTGCATTCCACAAATAGCAAAAGAACTAAAAGAAAAGTAAAAGAAACACCAGATGTTATATTTCTATGGAAACTAAACATTTAATTAGAGAAAACCCAACCTGTCGGCATATAAGCAATGGATCCCATTATTTTCAGTAAGATCTGCTGACTAAAATCTAAAGTCTAAGGCTGGTTTCACACAAGCAGCAGGGGAGTCCGTCAGGCTGTTGCGGCGGGTTAACAGCCTGTCATATCCGTCCTGCCGCTAGTTCACATGTGCCCCCGGACTGCCGCTCCGTCCCCATTGACTATAATGGGGGCGGGGGCGGATTTCCAGCGGTAGCACGGCGAGAGGCAGCCGGACTAAAAGTACTGCATACTTTTAGTCCGGCGGCCTCTCGCCGTGCGCTGCTGCCGGAACTCCGCCTCTGCCCCCATTATAGTCAATGTGGGCAGGGCACATGTGAACTAGCAGCAGGACGGATCCGTCAGGCTGTTCACCCGTCGCAACAGCCTGATGGACTCCCCTGCCGCTAATGTGAAAGTATCCTAAAGCCAGCCATATACATGAGATAACTGCTCTTTTGGCAGACAGCTGTCTCTCCCAACTTCCCCAAACACATGCATGCTTGGCTCAACTGAGCATGCATTTCTTCTGAAGGAGAGAGGAGAAGCAGCTTGTGCCAGACACCCCTAGAGGGTGGCTTATCTCGCTGGGAACAAAAGGTTCTGACGTGTTGAAATCCATGGCAGAAAAGGCAGATGTCTGAGTAGAGTTGTGACACCTTATACATGTTAGGCCGGGTTTACATTCATGTCAGAAGAACAGAAAAATAAAGGATCCTGTATTTTAATCACCCATTATGTTCAGTTGTGCACATTTGGCATCCGTTTTAGCCATTTCTGTCTCAGATCCGTAATTTTATTTATTTGCGGCGTAATGTTATGTGTCTATCAGACGCTAGGCACTACAGACTATATAACACATTTTCTGCATGACGGCCTCCATTGTGTCCCTCCTCTCTCTTCTAATCACAGTATTGTCCCACATGCAGCTTTGCCTTCCTTAAAACAATGGATTAAAGACTTCACCTTATATAAGCACATTTCCTTCTCCGCTATAGGAGCTGTAATTGGTGGTCGCTCAGAAACAAAGAAGTGTTATATAAAAGAAGTCAATTCGAGAGTTTATGTTTAAAGGGGTATTTTTGTAACTGTTACATTGGATCACTGGGATCCTCACCAGTCTTGGTTATGTGAGCTTCAATATGAATCCATCCATTTATCTTGTGGGACTTCTGGTGTACAGCTCTTCACTATCTCTAGCAGTCCCAGAATATGAATCATGTGGTAGTGGGCATGCTTGACCAATGTTCCAGTACTTCTGGGCTACAGTGCTTGACTATCTCCAGCAGTCCCAGAAATTGAATCATGTGGTAGTGGGCATGCTTGACCAATGATCCAATACATCTGGGGTACAGCACTCGACTATCTCCAGCAGTTCCACAGAAGATGAATCAAAAGAGTGGGCATGCTTTACCACTGCTCTAGTACTTCTGCTTGAATGTCTCCAGTAGTCACATAAAATATGAATCAAGCAATAGTGGGCATGCTTGACCACTGCTTTAGTACTTCTGGGGGACAGTGCTCGAATGTCTCCAGCAGTCCCATAGAATATGAATCAAGCAGTAGAGGACATGCTTGACTGCTGCTCTAGTACTTCTGGAGTACAGCACTTGAATGTCTCCAGCAGTCTCATGAAATATGAATCAAGTAGTAGTGGGCATGCTTGACCAATGACCACTGCTCCAGTACTTCTAAGGTACAGCGCTCAACTATCTCCAGCAGTCCCATAGAATATGGATCAAGCCGTAGTGTACGTTTGACCACTGCTCCAATACTTCTGAGGTACAGCGCTCAAATATCTCCAGCAGTCCCATAGAATATGAATCAAGCAGTAGTACTCATGCTTGATTGCTGCTCTAGTACATATAGAGGACAGCACTCGACTATCTCCGGCAGTCTCTCAGAATATGAATCAAGCAGTAGTGGGCATGCTCGACTGCTGCTCTAGTCAAACAGGACCCATGTTTTATGATCGTGGGGATCCCATCTCCCCAAAAAAATAGGCGATAATGTGAAAAAAAGGGATTATGTCTACAAATTACTGGCACAGGGATTCTGAAAATGAACAAATAATGGATCCCCTCCTGCTGCTTATTGGGGCTAGTAGGCTGTAGCTCTCTAGGAGGATACACCATAACTGTAAGCAAGCTTTCTCTGCATTCAGGAAGACATTGAAGATTTTACCAGCTGCTGGCTAAGGTATTTCCGTCTCTCTTTATGTCTCAAGCAGACGAGCTGGAAAATGCACATCTTTTCTTCGTATTATGGGAGCCGATGTGGATGCCCTGCATTCTACGCTGTTCAAGGACACCTCTGGACGCACAGGATTTCGGAATGTGACTGGTGACGTTACAGGTTATGATCTGCGCAGCTAAATAATCTACAATATCATAAATCCAACATGACAAGTCTGTGCACCTCTAATCTGAATGACACCAATGAAAATCCTTTCAGGTAAAGACGTAACTTGATTTCTCCTATTAAGAAGCTGTGGACTTGTGTATGCCAATCACAGCTCTGATGTGTCCTGAATGGAATGTAAAAATGAATGCAGTTTGCAGAACACTGACCTGCAGAAATATTCTAAATGTGAATCACGCCTTTACTGCTTTTCATACCCTCAAAGGAGAAATAACACTGGGTAAGTATGAACTGGACCACTCTCCTCCTATTAAAAATTCATGATAATACTAAGATCATGTGGCAGAAATGGCTCTTCATTTATGGTGATTGAACGCTGGACATTAAAGACAAATTGTCATTAAAATGACCTAAATTCTATTTACTCCAGCAATTACCTCATCCTCACTGCAGGGATGAGTGAGTACAACACTCCCACCTGCTGGTTGTTTAATATATTGCAGTCTGTGTTTCCATGGACATACTGCATATTACTAGTGCTGAGTAAATACAGAGATATATCACACTCAATAATAGGCCTATAAATCTAACACTACACCTCCCAACCTGTGATGCTTCTTTTTCTGGTAACTGAAGTAGGGACGTGAGGTCATATTTGTCAACTCTCCCAGAAAGTCTAAAAGGCTCCAGAAAAAAAACTCCCGGAAGAGTTGGCAAATCTCTCAGGGACCGCATGGTAGTGCTGCGCTTTCCTGGACATTAAATGTATGTGGCGCTATATTGTCACAGCACAGATGTGCCTAGAGGGAACAAGCCACCATGCTTCGAGGTCTGCACCATACGGTCTCCCAAATCCAGGTTGGAAATGTTGGAAAACATGTGTGAGGCTCCATGGCACCAAAATCTATTCCATGTGCCATTAATAATAGTGACTTTCTGAATCACACCCGGACCTTAGTGCATGAGGGGACCAAAAACCCCTGTGCCACATGCACCCCATAACTATGTGCTTGTATTCTAAGGAAATCAATCCACTTAATCAGAGTTCTGATAATACACTGAAATGGCTGAGGGAATTTTGACACTTGACCCCTGAAAACCATAAAGCATACCTGAGTTTAAAAAAAAAAAAGTTTGCATAATGGCTGTACAATTATAACTGTGAAGGAGCGGATCTTGTTTGGGCTTCCCTAATGTCTTTTTCATACATATTATTCCTTGTTTCAGCTGCACAGGTAGATGCATTTTACTCAGAAGCAGACTATGTATCTCTTACAGGGCCAGGCATGTAGACGTATTCATGCATGGCCCAGAAGTCTTGCGGCAGCACTATCGCCCCTATGTTCGGCGCACATGCAGTACAAAGGTTAAAACTCATTGGGCTCCTGGTACTGTAAAACACTGCAGATTTTCTGCAAGCAATTCCTCAACAATTCCTCAAATCTGCAGTTTTTCCACAACAGAGGACAGGCTCCCATCGATTATAATATTATGGCATGTCCTTTTGCAGGGATCAGAAACCATTGGCACTCTAGCTGTTATGAAACTACAATTCTCATTAATTAATGGTGCATGCTGGGAGTTTTAGTCTTCTAACAGCCATAGGTTTTTGACCTCTGTCCTTTTGGAACGCCTTAAAGGGGTTTTGTCACTTCAGCAAATAGCATTTATTATTTAGAGGAAGTTAATAAAAGCCACTTACTAATGTATTGTAAATGTCCATATTGCTTCCTTTGCTGGCTGGATTTATTTTCCCATCACATTATACACTTCTTGTTACCATGCTTACGACCACCCTGGAATCCATCAGCGGTGGTCGTGCTTGCACACTATAGGAAAAAGCACCAGCCTATGTGAGCTCCCAAGGCTCCAGCCACCAGACAAGCTGGCGCTTTTTCCTATAGTGTGCAAGCGCGACCACCACTGATGGATTGCAGGGTGGTCGTAACCATGGAAACAAGCAGTGTATAATCTAGCCAGTAAATGCCTGGTATTCACTTTCTCTACATGATAAATGCCACTTGCTGAAGGGAAACAACCCCTTTAAGATTAGAAGATGGGAATACCTCTTTAAGACTATTTTTTCATTGGACATAAAATTGTTGAAACTTGTTCTCCGGCCATTATTTCTGAAATTAAAAAGATTATACTGTGCTGATGGCAGACGTGGAGGCCTGCCAACCTCTAGTGGGCCAGAGGCGAGCAGAAGAGAGAGACTTATAACACTGTAGGACGGGCTGCACATGTACTATTATGGGAAAGTATCTGGAGGACTTGTATTTTCACATACACAGCGAGGTCATAGAGTATACGTAAAGTACACAATAACTTCCCAGTGCATCCCTCTCATCTCCTATAAAAGCAGTTACCCTCCTGCACCCATTACTAGTTGCCCTGGGTGGGTGGCTAATCAAATCAGTTTAAAGGATGTAATGCATGAGAACATTTATCATTTGCAGTTGTTTTTTGTGCCTGTCTTTGGTTTGTGTGCCTGCACCAAATGTCTGAACTGGTGCACCATAGTAATATATTGGGAGCGAGTGTAATGTGGTTTACACCTATACGAGTAAAAGTACACCGGGCGGTTTCCATGGTGTAGGTTGCCACTGTTTTTTTTACGACTTTAGAAAAAGTCACACATAGTAAATGAACCTGGACATATCCCCTTTTTCGCCCACTCATCCCCCCTGACATGAGCATCGGAGCATTTTCTGGAGATCCGGTGACATACCGGCTCTCCATGGGTAAGCTAGGTGGAGGCTATGTGATGTCACCGGCACTAATAGGTGGGCTTTAGTGCTGCTTTAGCCTGTAAAACGGCTAGGGCAGCACTAAAACCTGCCCATCAGTGCCGGTGTCGTCACTGGGGACACTGCTAGGCAGAAGCCTCCGTCTAGCAGTGTAAAAATGTAAACAAAAAAGCCCTTGCCCTGCGCGATCCAGCGCAGGGCAAGGGAGAGCATCGGAGCATGAAATGCCAGAGGGGCTGCGTGGGGGAAGAAGGGGATGTGTCCGGATTCAGCTCTGACGACTAAGGGTGCCAAAAGTGCGCACCTGAAACACGTCAGAGAGATGTGAGGCCTGCTTTGTACTTATCATTTGTAAATGTTTTTAATGGAGAAGAAATAAAACTGAATGGATTTCACTAATACCGGTGGCTGGAAATCGTTTACATTTACAGCTCTGGTGACCCCTTTAAATATAGACCACTTTGAAAAGTGTCAAAAAGCACCAAAAGAATCAACCAAATGTCACAGAAAGGAGTGCTGTTGCCATGACTTGCAATTTTTTTTAAACCACAAAAATGACATAACTGATTTAATAAATGTCCCTTGAAATGTCTATTTTTTCAGAAACAGTGCCACTTTGGTTCAGGGGCTGTGTCTGGTACTGCAGCCAGTTCTCATTCAGTTGCTGTACAGATCGGTTGGTGAATAAGCAGCATTAGATGGGTTCGTGTGTTAGGCAGCGAGCTTGAGCTCTCTTTAATTCTGCTTTCAGTTTAGTGTTATCTAATAAAGTAGAGTAAACCAGATATTACCAAGTATAATTGAAAAACATTTGAATGATTTGTTCTGCGTCATTCCACCAGGAAGTGAAGAAGCAAATGATAGGCAACTGATCTAATTGGAGAGCTCAGTGCCCCCGTGCTTGCTGTCTGTGTGCCTTGCTCTGGTTTCCTTGTGGGAGCAATTACGGTAATAAATCTAATTGAAGATCTTTCTGAATATTCACGGAAAAGAAAGCTGAGAAACGCTCTTAGGCTATGTCACCAGTGCAACCACTTTTTTGCATCTAAACTCAAAATGAACAACAAAAACTGTGTCATTTTCTGTCTACAGCTGTGATACTGATCCATGTGTTTCCATGGTTACAGACTACAAACAAACACTGTGTAGTCTGACCCTGCAATCACTCCCTTTCCTCTGTCCACTAATTCTTGTTTATATATATTCAGTAGGTTATCAAGATATAAAGGTGTATGGCGGCACGATACACAGGGTTCATGTAGTCATGGAGTAACCATGGAGATACCTAAGTCTGCGTAAGGGCTGTAAATACAGAACAGCCCCATATTTCAAATTAAGCCTATTTGTATAGTAGCTTTTTTTTTTTTTTTAATTGGATTAATTTAAAAATATATATGATTATACCATGAATACGAAAACGCATTAAATACTTTAAACTAAGGGTAAGTACACATTTAAAGGGGACCCCAAACTCCATGGATCTGATATCAACTGGCTGTTCTAAGGCTAGGCCATCGATACTACAATCCTGGGATGTAGTAGGATGTTCAATGACAACAATATAAAAGTGCATAAACAGCATCAGGTGTGACAACAGCTCATAAATGATAGTATCAATACAAATCGTTACAAACTACTGCATAAAGCCATGAGGCTCACCAAGACGCTAAATCAAATATAGGAACAACCACATCCGCTTAGTCAACCATAATATATATACTGCACATGGCAGATTTTTTACATAATGCTTTGAGTAACAGTGCCCCATCAAATATGCCACGAATACGCAGATCAAAGTATCCTAAATACCAACAAATACTAAATATGAAGACTAAAAAGAACAATTGTTAGAGCAAGGAGGGAGAAGCGGTCATGTAGCTCACTGTCCTCTCTACAGGTGAGGAAGCATGTTGGACTCCATAGAAAGTCTATAAGACTGTCTCTATTCCGTCGCCTGCAATGAGGAGAGAGAGAGCGTACCATGTGAGCACTTCTCTCTCCTCGCTCTAGTGATCTGCCTCAGCGCTCAGACCCCCACCAATCAAAAAGTTTTATAAGTTTCTATGACATCTAAAAAGTTTTATGAAAATTCTGTGACTTATTAAAGCAGTGGTGCACCTTACACATGGGGAAGAGGGGTTAGCAGGGTCAAGTGAAGGGTCACGTGATGCAAGGAAGGAGGTTCCTGCTGTGGCCAGTAATTGGCTGCAGTGGTATAAAAACTGAAGTTTATATCCTGGGAGCGCAATGGAGGAGCAGAGGCCAGGAAGAGAAGGAGTGGGGAAGCAGTACAGGGAACAGATAAGTATGCTTCTCTCTTTGTGTACCCTTGGGGGGTTTTCCCCTCTACCCCCAAAGGTATACAACCCTTTTAAGGCTTTTTTAAACGGGCCCAAACAAACAGTTATCGGAAATGAACCGTACACTCTCAGTCACTGCCTGATCGTTTAGGGCTATGGGGGATAAAAACCTAATGAAGGAGGTTGTTTGGTACATTTACACTGGGCAGTTATCGGGAATGAGCATTCCAAGGAACATTTGTTCCTGATAATTGCCCCAATGCTCGTTCCACATAAAAGGGCCTTTACACAATCACCTTTTTTTTTTTGTATTTGAAATGAGATATACAGAGGGTACCACCCTAATTGTTGTCTCTTCGGCTACAGACTGATCAGATACAATCCTGATACATTTTATTCTGGATGTCAATATAATAATTTATGTTGGCCAGGAATTAGTCACATGTTTAATGGAAATGTACATGTAGCTGAATTACAAGAAGCTTTTGTCTTTGCCGTGTTGCATTTTTTAAGTTCCTCTGCGTATAATCACTAACTAATCCAAAAATACCCAAAACTCAAATACTCCTAAATTGCTGTTCTTGGTAACGTTGCTAAAATTTCTATTTGGCAGTTTCTTAGTGATACAGTATCTTATGTCCTAATCATGCAAAGAAACATTTCCTTATATACTGCTGCTTAAAGGGGTTGTCCAGGCTTTTACTATTGATGGCCTATCCTCAGAAAATGGTCATGAATATTAGATAAGCGGGGCCAGCGGCGGATTGGCCATAGACCTTACAGGAAGATTTCCCAGTGGGCCGATGCCCAGGGTGCCTCCTGGGCCCTCCTCATGGCCGGCCAGTGGATGTTTTTGGGGATGTATTTTGTGCTGCTGGTGGCAGTATTTTGTGATGGACTGTGGTATTTGGCTCTGTTGGGGTAGTATAATGTGCCACAATATGGTATTGCTGGCCCTGCCTTCCCTCAATTTGGACCCGACTACAAAACAGGGCCACTTTTAGTATTTTTTCCGGGACCACTTTAAGTTCGCAGTCTGCCCCTGAGTGGGGGTCCGAAACCCAGGACCTCCGCCTATCAGCTGTGCACGTGCCATCTCCCTTCTATCTTCCTGTTCACCGCTGCTGCTGTTTATGTCAAAGACCATAGACAGCAACGGTCTGATATTGATGACCTATCCTTTAACCGCTTACCGACCGCCTCACGCAGGATTGCGTCCTGCGGGCGGTCGGTCTGTTCCTCCTTGACGCGCCCGCGCGTCATCTCGCGAGAGGCGAGATTTCCTGTGAACGCGCGCGCGCACGTGCGCGCGTTCACAGGATCACGTCGGGAGAAGGTAGCTACAGCCTGCCAGCGCTGATCGTGCGCTGGCAGGCTGTAGAAGTTAGAAATGGCATATCAGACGCTGTTTTGTTAACAGCGTCTGATATGCTTGCTGATCGTTCCTTTGGTGGTCCCATTTGCTTGGGACCACCAAAGAAACTTTATAAGTGCACCAAAACACCACACAGACCCCCCACCCATCCACCCCCCACTGATTAACCCCTGATTAACCCTCGATCACCCCATGTCACCCCCTGACACTAATTACCCCACTGTAAGGTTCATTCAGACGTCCGTATGTGTTTTGCGGATCCATGGATCCACGGATCCGCAAAACACGGACACCAGCAATGTGCTTTCCGCATTTTGCGGATCCGCACATTGCCAGAACTATATAGAAAATGCTTTTCTTGTCCGCAATTGCGGACAAGAATAGGACATGCTCTATCTTTTGCGGAGCTGCGGTCGGATGCTTGGGGGCCGAAACCCGGAAGTTTGCGGCCGCAGCTCCGCAGAATGCTGATGCGGCGAGCGCATAGTGTGCTCTCCGCATCACCGCCAGCCCCATTCACACTGATAGGTCCGCATCTATTCCGCAGAATTGCGGAATAGATGCGGACATTTTTGCGGACGTGTGAATGGGGCCTTACTACTTTTTTTTGCACATTTTTTGGCAGAGATTTATTTATCCACATTGATCGATGTGAATGAGGAAATCTGTGCCGTTTTGTTTTTTTGCACATTTTGGGCAGAGATTTTTTCATCCACATTGATTGATGCGAATGAAGAAATCTGTGCCGTTCATTTTTTTTTCTTTTCAGTGCAGAGGCTGAACGGGAAAAAAAATCTCATTACCCGTCTGCTCAATATAAGGAGAATCGCAGAAACTCCTAATGCTGGCCATACGTGTAATGATTGCGGAGACCCTCAAATGCCAGGGCAGTACAAACACCTCACATGTGACCCCATTTTAGAAAGAAGACACCCCAAGGTATTCCGTGAGGGGTATGGCGAGTTCATGCAAAATTTTATTTTTGTCACAAGTTAGTGAAATATGAGACTGTAAAAAAAAAAAAAATCAATTTCCGCTAACTTGTGCCAAATTTTTTTTTTCTGTGAACTCGCCATGCCCCTCACGGATTACCTTGGGGTGTCTTCTTTCCACAATGGGGTCACATGTGGGGTATTTCTACTGCCCTGGCATTTTAGGGGTCCTAAAGCATGAGAATCCAAATGCGTAAAAATGCCCTGTGAAATCCTAAAGGTACTCATTGGTTTTAGGGCCCTTTGCGCATCTTGGCTGCAAAAGTGTCACACATGTGGTGTCGCGTACTCAGGAGAAGTAGGGCAATGTGTTTTGGGGTGTATTTTTATATATACCCATGCTGGGTGTGAGAAATATCTCTGTAAATCGACAACTTTTTACATTTTTTTATTCAAAGTTGTCAGTTTACAGAGATATTTCTCACACAAAGTATGGGTATATGTAAAATACACCCTAAGCACATCGCCCTACTTCTCCTGAGTACTGCGATACCACATGTATGCCACTTTGCAGCCAAGATGTAGGCCCTAAACCAATGAGTACTGCTAGGAGGGCATTTTTACGCATTTTCTCTCACGCTTTAGGGCCCCTAAAATGCCAGGGCAGTATAAATACCACATGTGACCCATTTTGGAAAGAAGACACCCAAGGTATTGCTGAGGGGCATAGTGAGTCCATGAACAATTTAACTTTTTGTCAAAAGTTAGCAGAAAGGTAGACTTTATGAGAAAAACAATAAAAATCAATTTCCGCTAACTTGTGCCAAAAAAATCTTCTATGAACTCGCCATGCCCCTCACAGAATGAGAAATATCTCTGTAAATTGACAACTTTGAATAAAAAAATGTAAAAAGTTGTCGTTTACAGCAATATTTCTCACACAGCATGGGTATATGTAAAATACACCCCAAAACACATTGCCCTACTTCTCCTGAGTTCGGCGATACCACATGAGTGGCACTTTTTGCAGCCAAGGTGCACAAGGGGCCCTAAAACCAATGAGTACCTTTAGGATTTCACAGGCCATTTTTACGCATTTGGATTCTCACGCTTTAGGGGCCCCTAAAATGCCAGGGCAGTATAAATACCCCACAGAATTTTTATTTTTGGCACAAGTTAGCGGAAATTGATATATATATTTTTTTATTTTGTTTTTTACAAAGTCTCATATTCCACTAACTTGTGACAAAAATAAAATTTTACATGAACTCGCCATGCCCCTCACGGAATACCTTGGGGTGTCTTCTTTCCAAAATGGGGTCACATGTGGGGTATTTATACTGTCCTGGCATTTTAGGGGCCCCTAAAGCGTGAGAAGAAGTCTGGAATCCAAATGCGTAAAAATGCCCTGTGAAATCCTAAAGGTACTCATTGGTTTTAGGGCCTTTGCGCACCCAGCCTGCAAAAAGTGTCACACATGTGGTATCCCGTACTCAGGAGAAGTAGGGCAATGTGTTTGGGGTGTATTTTTATATATACCCATACTGTGTGTGAAAAATATCTCTGTAAACGACAACTTTTAAAAAATTTTATACAAAGTTGTCAGTTTACAGAGATATTTCTCTCACCCAACATGGGTATATGTAAAAATACACCCTAAAACACATTGCCCTACTTCTCCTGAGTACGGCGATACCACATAAGTGACACTTTTTGCAGCCTGGGTGCGCAAAGGGGCCCAAATTCCAACGAGTACCTTTAGGTTTTACATGGCGGCTCACAATTTAGCCCCGCCCAAAATGCCAGAACAGTACAAACACCCCACAAATGACCCCATTTTGGAAAGTAGACACCCCAAGGTATTCACTGAGGGGCATAGTGAGTCCGTCTGAGATTTCTTTTTTTTGCCAGAAGTTAGCAGAAATTGAAACTTTTTTTTTTTTTTTTCTCAGAAAGTGTCATTTTCCGCTAACTTGTGAAAAAAATGAAATGATACATGAACTCACCATGCCCCTCCGCGAATACTTTGGGGTGTCTTCTTTCTAAAATGGTGTCATTTGGGGGTATTTATACTTTCCTGGCATTCTAGCACCTGAAGAAACATGACAGGGGCTCAGAAAGTCAGAGCTGCTTCAAAATGCAGAAATTCACTTTTTTGCACCATAGTTTGTAAACGCTATAACTTTTACCCAAACCAATAAATATACACTTATTGGACTTTTTTATCAAAGACATGTAGAACAATAAATTTAGAGAAAAATTTATATAGAAATGTAGTTTTTTTTGAAAAATTTTACAACAGAAAGTGAAAAATGTCATTTTTTTGCAAAAATTTCGTTAAATTTGTATTAATGGCAAAAAAAGTAAAAATGTCAGCAACAATGAAATACCACCAAATGAAAGCTCTATTAGTGAGAAGAAAAGGAGGTAAAATTCATTTGGGTGGTAAGTTGCATGACGGAGCAATAAACGGTGAAAGTAGTGTAGTGCGGAATTGTAAAAAGTGGCCTGGTCATTAAGGGGGTTTAAGCTAGGGCTGAAGTGGTTAAAGGGGTTGTCTCACTTCTTCAAATGGTAGTACAAGGCACTTACTTATGTATTGTAATTGTCCATATTGCTTCCTTTGCTAGCTTGATCCATTTTTTCATCACATTATACACTGTTCGTTTCCATGGTTACGACCACCCTACTATCCAGTCAGTGGTGGTCGTGGTTGCACATTATAGAAAAAAGTGCTAGACTCTCTGATGGCCAGAACCATAGGAGCACACATAGGCCGTCTCTTTTTCCTAGAGTGTGCAAGTACGGCCACCGTTGCTGGATTTCAGGGTGGCCGTAACCATGGAAACAAGAATGCATAATGTGATGCAAAAATGAATCCAAGCAGCCAAGGAAGCAATATGGAGAATCACAATGCATTAGTAAGTGCCTTGTATTAACTTTTTCTACATGATAAATGCCATTTGCTGAAGTGAGACAACCCCTTTAACTAGGTCAATTTGCCAATCAGTAGTCTGTGTAAGTGTGGCCATGCACGGTGTGGACTATTTGGTACAATAGCACAGTTGTGGTTGGCAATTAGTGGTACATCCCATATGTATACCGTGGCCACACCGTCTACTGACACGCTTACAACTCTTGTAGTATCTGTAATGGTGTCGATTAAAGGGCTTTTCTAGGAGTTTAATATTGATGGTCATCCATATAGGATAGGTTGGGGTCCAACTACCGGCACCCCCTCTGGTCAGCTGACGTCACGTTCATTGGTTATATGCCTATGTGAAGCTCATGCCCAAATAAATAGACCTAGTACAACCACTATGCAATGTAGCTCACTGTGCTTGGTTCCTGTAAGTAGGCCGCAGAGCTCACCAGAGCACCGCAACCTCTTCAAACAGCTGATTGACAAGGTTACTCCATGTTTGACCCCTACTAATCAGATATTCATCTTAAACTTATGGAAAACTGCTTTTCGGTTTATAACTCAAGGTCCTATATTTGTAGTATAATTTCTGCATGGGCCTGAGCTGCATTACTAGACACAGTCCATGGACTCATCACATGTAGACTTGCACTACAGTCACACGTGCAGACATCTCACTTGTTCTCTGTCAGAATTTCTGGCGTTAGTTAGTGACATGGCATCCAGGTGAGAAAGTCTGTATCTCGGTGGTGACAAAGACCCATTTATACACAAGAGCACATAGACTTCATTCAGCCTTCATTGAGGGCCACGGTCGCCTCCTATTCTTCAAGTAATCTTGTCAATACGACCTATAATCATTAACATGCAGACAATCAAAAATTTCCAAAACTGCACCCCCAGCTTTCTGCAAGTTATACTTTTTTAGTTTATAGCTAGTCATATGAAATTACCTGACCAAAACCCCATGTAGTTCATATTAAACCATGGCACCTGTACAGTACCCGCGGAAGGGGGGAGCACAAACAAGCGCAAAACAGAAGATGGGACTTTTGCTCTCCAAAAGTACATCTTTTGTCTCTCACATAATCCACAAGTATGACATCTAACAGGTCAATCAACCTTAGGGGCGTGCAAACTGTGCAGCTGCATAGGACACCTAACCTGTCCGCTGAATGGCGCACTACTGTTCCTGAGCCCACAATTGGTGACCACACAATGCAGGTTCATCCCATGTTCATATGGGCCCGCATTGCTGGAAAAATGATGTTTTAATATATGCAAATGAGCCTCTAGGAGCAACGGGGTCATTGTCGTTACACCTAGAGGCTCTGCTCTCTCTGCAACTGCTGCGCCCTCTGCACTTTGATTGGCAGCACCAGGCAGTGTAAATGGCATCATTCCTGGCCCTGTCAAAGTACAGAGAGCATGGTAGTTGCCGAGAGAGCAGAACAACACCCCTGTTGCTCCTAGAGTCTCATTTGCATATATTAAAACATCATTTTTCTCAGCAATGCGGGCACATATGAACATGGGACCAACACAGATGTCTTCAGCTGCCAAGTGCACATGTAACAGGTCAGACAGTGTCATAGGTACAAAACTGCTGATAGATGGGCTTTAGTTGGACGTCATATGGTATGTGATAAGAAATTAGTGTGCAGCAAGCTCTGCAGGTGCTGTAGTACAGGACAGGAGTGGTAGTGGCCCTGACAAAGTGTGTGTCACAGTGTACTGCCTCAGGCTGTTCCTCCCTCAGGATCGGGACACTGGAAATGTAGTTTGAAGAATGAGGCTAGAATGTATACCAGTCTGCTTTATGAAGTGCAGAGAATAACTTCAGGTACATTCAATAGCAGTGGATTCCGAGTGCAGTTTCTGGCACCAATAAGGAATATGGAGGCAGGTTAGATGGCTGATATGTAACACTTTTAAGTATAGATCTACACTGCCAGGTCCAGACATTAGCTTTAACTGGCCTAGTGGTGGTTTTGGTGATGGGTGTTTTAGCCGTAGTCCCTTGCCTTCCAGCAGTGTCTTTAATGCAGTTGTCAGCTGATCCCTCTGCTGTCTGATTCCTCTCAAGGATTTACTTGAGTGTGGGTTTTAGGTTACTTTCACACTTGCGTTGGTCCGGATCCGTCTGTTTATTTGCACAGACGGATCCGCACCTATAATGCAAATGTTTATATCCGTTCAGAACGGATTCGTTTGCATTAGTTAAAAGAAAAATGACAAAGTCCAAAACAGATCCGTTTTGAATTACATTGAAAGTCAATGGGGAACGGATCCGTTTTCAAATGCACCATATTGTGTCATTGAAAACGGATCCGTCCCCATTGACTTACATTGCAATTCAAAATGGATTTGTTAGGCTCCGCCTCTTCAGACGGACACCAAAATGCTGCATGCTGCGTTTTGGTGTCCGCCTCAAAAACAGAATAGAGGCGGAAAGGAGCCGAACTGATGCATTCTGAACTGATCCTTATCCATTCAGAATGCATTGGGGCTTAACTGATCCGTTTTGGACCGTTTGTGAGAGCCCTGAAACGGATCTCACAAACGGAATCCAAAACGCTAGTGTGAAAGTACCCTTAGTTGTTCTCTGGAGAATCACAGAGCTCTGTAGTGTGCTTCCTCTCCTCTCTCTGTCTCTACAGGAACTCCCCCTCCTGGCTGGATGTAGGACCGGCCCACTCCTACCAGGAACAGGGTGGTTAGCCAACCATTGCCATCCACTACTTACTGGAAGATACGGCCAAATACAATACATAGCATAATAATGCAAACTATTTACAATAAAAGCATTTGCAGATACCCTCAGGTCTGGAGTATTGAAAATACCAATAATCTAAGGCCTGCCCTGCGCAACGGGCCTGCAGCCTTCCTTGAGTTCAGTCTGATACCTTCAGTCTAAAAGCTGCTGGCTCCTTTAAAAATGCTAGTGGCCACCCTCACATACTAGGTCCCTGTTCAACTGTACAGGTTACACATTTGGTATGTCCACCATGATGCTACCTTGGTCTTGCTACTCCATCTGTTATCCCTGCCTTCATTTATCAATGCGGACAATCACTGGAGGTAAACCGCAGGCACAGTAGACAATTTTAGGGACCACCAATGCTTATCTCTAAAACCATAAGCATTGGTGGTCCCATGGTTTCTTGACATACCAATGAAATAAGCAATATAACGCTACCAGAAAGGAGAAAGGAAGTAAACATATGACAAAGTAAAGGGTCAGTCAAAGCTTTTTTTACTTTCCAGCTCTGAAAAAATTGACGGGGTACTGTACTTATAAACCACCGCCCTTCGTTGTGGGAAGGGACTGGTTGAGAGCCCACTCGAATGCTTTGCTATCTGTAGTAGTACGTGTGCTGGTCTAAACATGGGAACCACCTGTGGCTTGAGCAGGATGGATTCTGCTGGGTTAAAAGATGTGGATGAGGCAGGTGACTTGGTGTAATGGACATAAAGGAGCTTAAGTAATTTAGAGGGTGCATACATTGCCATAGGTCACTGACACGTCATGGTGGCCTCTCCTCATACTAACTACTACAGGAATTAGTTCCCTGTTGGCTGGTCTGGGAATGTCAGACACTAGGCCGGTGACATAGCTGAGCTGTACGTGGTGAGCCCCCGCCTTCTGCCTGTCTGTGAGTAATGTGCTGACAGCAATTCCTCGGTGACCACATCCTCCTGGTGATGGCTTGCTCTGCACATGCTGATTTCTGATTTTCTTTTTTTTTCCCCAGGCCTTTCTTCTTGTCGCATGGAACTGAATAAGTTCTACGCTCTATAGAATTAACTGTTTAACACCTCGATGGCGACGACTACCATGGGTATCAATACAAGTATTCCTCAGTGCTGTCCAGCCTTCCTGCATTGTTCTTTTGAGGCCCATTCAATGACAGCTGATTCCTTCCTGCTCTCAACTTTCCTCATTGATCTGTACCTCGACAAGTGACTAACCCCAAAAAATGACCAAGTCCCACACGAGAACAAACGTCCAGACGATGACACAGAGATGAAGCAGATAGCGACAGGGTCCATTCTTCCACACCATTTAAGATTCTTGGTATTATCTGCTCACGTGGCAGACACAATCTGGACCTCCCCTTCCAAAAAAAAAAACCTTTAACCACTGGAAAGTTAGTTGTGACAGTGCCTGTGTGTACAGAACAAAATTGAACGCCCTGAACCCACATCAACAAGTAAAAAAGGAACACACTTGGTTTTGAGGAAAAAAAAAAAGCCTTGTTGCTGCAGTCGGGAGTAGGTTAGGCTGGTCAGCTTTGGAACAGAAGAAGCTTTGTAGGACACGAAGTCTAAGTCCTACTCAGCACGCCTATACTCTGTAGCATGTTCAGTTGCAATGCCAAGTTGTGGCTGGCAAAGCAAGCAGATTTCCAACGTTTCTTTATCGGGTGGTCACTCAATGAATATGAAGCCCTAAAGGAAAACGTGAAGGAATAGTGAGTGGGTTCACCTAGGGTCTTAAAGTCACTCCTCCCTCGTATCCCAATTACCAGAAGCCATGAGGAAGTTAGGAGGTGCCGCAAGAAGAGGAAGAAACTTTGTAGAAAATGAAGAATGAGGAGGGAGGGCTGATCAGCACTCCAGACAACGTCTTTACCACTGATAAGGGATTTTCTATTTCCTTGAGATGAATAACAGCAGTTTAACGGTGACTAGAAGAAAGCCGAAAAGCGGGGAGATATGCTTTTGTCCTGGTGTCCATTCAAACTCTGAGACATGAAAGAGAGAGCCCACAATCTAACAGCAGATACAGATTCTGAAGATAGATAGATAGATAGATAGATAGATACTCCAATTCCTCTGTCTTCACATTGCAAAGTTTAGATTACTCCAAATCTCTACTGGCACCAAAAGGGTTAAACTGACTGAGGACATTGTCCTTTCATTGTGTCCTAAGGAGACCTTCCTTCCCATCAGGACTTGTTTGGTTACACACAGAACTGGGGTTCAAATAGTAAAACATAAATGCAGAATAAAGTTTGGAGTAATATTCCCTACCTGAAATGCGCTCCTTGTCCATCACTCCCCCAGCATCAGTCCTTCTGCGGCCCGGCCTCTCTGCCCCTGTTTGGGAGGCGGTGTTTCTCTCCGTCCTCCCTTTTCCACTCCTCCAGCCTCCTGTACTGCTCCCGTCCTGCCTCTCACTTTTCTCCTCTTTCTCTCCCTCCTTCTACTTTTGCCATTCACCCTCTAATGCTCTCTCTTCAGCGGTTACACTGATGTCTCTGGTTATCTCCTCCCTCCTTGTCCGTCTTCTTTCCAGCTTTTCCTTTGTCTTCCTCTCACACTTTTTTCTGTCTGGTTTCTTTCTACGTTTTCATTCTGTCAGAGCTGCACTTTCTGCCACTTCTCTATTTCCAGCCTCCTCCTTCCTACTTTATCTTTAACCATTCATTTCCTCACTTCTCTTTTTTTCTCTTTTAAGCTCTGCCCTCTAGATCGATCTATCTATCTATCTATTATCTATCTAATCTATCTATTATCTATCTATCTATCTATCTATGTATTATCTATCTATCTATCTATCTATGTATTATCTATCTATCTATCTATCTATCTATCTATCTATCTATCAATCTATGTACAGCACCTTGCAAAAGTATTCACCCCCCCCCCCCCCTGACTCTTTTCGTATGTTGGTGCCTCACAACCTGGAATTAACATGGATTGTTTGAGGATTTGCATCATTTAATTTACAGAACATGCCCACAACTTTGAATATTGTGAAGCAAACAAAAAATAGGACAAAATACCGGAAAAGTCAATGTGCATAACTATTCACCCCCTAAAGTCAATACTTTGTAGAGCCCCCTTTTGCGGCAATCACAGCTCCAAGTCGCTTTGGATAAGTCTCTATGAGCTTGCCACATCTTACCACTGGGATTTTTGCCCATTCCTCCTTGCAGAACTGCTCCAGCTCCTTCAGGTTGGATGGTTTGCGCTTGTGAACAGCAATCTTTAAGTCTGACCACAGATTTTCTATTGGATTGAGATCTGGGCTTTGACTAGGCCATTCCAACACATTTACATGTTTCCCCTTAAACCACTCAAGTGTTGCTTTAGCAGTGTGTTTGGGGTACAGGTTTTACTCAAGAATATCCCTGTATTTAGCACCATCCATCTTCCCTTCAACTCTGACCAGTTTCCCAGTTACCCCAGCATGATGCTGCCACCACCATGTCTCACTGTGGGGAGGGTGTTCTTTGGGTGATGTGATGTGTTGGGTTTGTGCCGGACATAACGTTTTCTTTGATGGTCGAAAAGTTCAATTTTAGTCTCCTCAGACCAGAGCACCTTCCTCCATACATTTTGGGAGTCTCCCACATGCCTTTCCGCAAACTCACAACGTTCCTTTTTGTTTTTTGATGAAAGTATTGGCTTTCTTCTGGCCATTCTGCCATAAAGTCCTATGTACAGATACAGTGTCAGCTCCTCCTGGGTTACCTTAGGTCTCTCTGATTAATGCCCTCCATGTCCGGTCCGTGAGTTTTAGTGGGCGGCCGTCTCTTGGCAGGTTTGCTGTTGTGCCATGTTCTTTCCATTTCTGAACAATAGTTTTATGTATATATTTTTCTCATTTCACTTCACCAACTTAGACTATTGTGTTCTGATCCATCACATAAAACTTAGATTAAGGCCCCATTCACACATCCGCAAATGGGTCCGCATCCGTTCCGCTATTCTGCGGAACAGGTGCGGACCCATTCATTCTCTATGTGCCCTGCGCTTATGCATTTGCGGAGCACGACCCCGAACTTCCGTGTTTCGGCCCCGAACTTCCGGTCGGCAGCTTGCGGACAAGAATAGCCATTTCTATGGGGGGTGCTGGCCGGGTGTGTTGCGGATCCTCAACACACCACAGACGTGTGAATGGACCCTAAGGCTAAGTTTACATCAGCGTTCTGTCTTTCCATTCTCCTGCTCCGTTATAGGAGCAGGAGAACGGAAAGAACAGATTCGGCACATAACTGAGCCGAACGGGATCCAAATGGAGCCTACGGACCTCATAGACTGTAATGGGATCCGTTAGTTGTCCGCTCTGAAGATGATTTTGGAGCGGAGTCAAAAGTCCTGCATGCACAACTTTTGTCTCCGCTCCAAAATCAACCTTCACAGCAGACAACTAACGGACCCCATTATAGTCTATTGGGGTCCGTAGGCTCCATTTGGCTCCCGTTCGGCTCAGGTATGTGCCGAATCCGTCCTTTCCGTTCTCCTGCTCCTATAACGGAGCAGGAGAACGGAAAGGCCGACCGCTGATGTGAACTCAGCCTAACAAAACATTGAACTTAAGGCTGAAATGTAACAAAATACAAAAAAATCAAGGGGAGTGAATACTTTTGCAAGGCACTGTATTATCTATCTATCTATTATCTATCTATCAGGGTTGTCAACTGTCCAGAAATTTCTGGACAATCTGTAAAATTAGGTGAATTGTTTCCTGTGTTTGTGGGAAAAAAATAGACGTGTCTGTGATTGTTTTTGAGGCTGTTGGTTCCTGACTAGATTATTTTGATGTTAATTATCATCATTTCATAGCTCACTGTAAATGCTGATTGTGAGGTTTATCAGTTTATTGAGCTATAGACAGGTATTACTTATAATATTTATTATGGTTTTACAATCTGTCCTGTCTGTTGGCCGACTGTGATTTTTGGACAGGTTGTCCAGAAAAAGGAGAAATTCTGGTTGGCAACCCATCTATCTATCTATCTATCTATCTATCTATCTATCTATCTATCTATCTATCATCTTCTATCTATTTATCTAAAGGCAAACAAGGACTACAATTAGCAGCACGCTGACTTGTAGTCCTTTTTTTCTTTTACATCATCTGTCTGTCTTTCTTTCTGTCTATCTAATCTAGTATCTATCTATTGATCTATTTAAGAGTTAAGATTTTATTTTTGCATTCCTTTACTGAGGGTTGTCTACCCTTAATCCTCCAACACACGTGCATGCTCAGATTGGCTGAGCATGCATGTGTTCTGAATGGAAACAGGGGAGACAGATGCTGGAAAAAAAAGGAACCCGCATATTGAAATCCAACAACTTGATCCTTTCAGTATGTCCCCTAACATTTGCCATGGGGGGGGGGGGGGAGAGTTGGGAGGCCTCCTTACACTTCAGATGATAAACTGCTCCTGCCCAAATCGCCACGTTTGGCTGATAAACATCTTGGGGGAGATTTATTAAACTAGTGTAAAGGAAAACTGGCTTCGTGCCCATAGCAACCAACCTTAAATTTTTTTGAAGGCGCTCTAAAAAAAGGAAAGGTGGAATCTGATTGGTTGCTATGCCAACTAAGCCAGTTTTCCTTTACACCAGCCAGCTTTCACCCCTTCCTGACCAGCGCTGTACATGTACGTTTCTGGCCGGGACTCTAAAGATGGCACCTGTTCATGTGGCAGGGCTCCATAGGAATACAGTGTAATTCAAATCACCCCCTTTCCCCAAAATGAAATTAAAAAATTATAAAACATAAAATAAATACACATAAAAGTGATCAAAAGTTGTACACATCCCAATATGGTATCAGTGAAAGGTCCAGATCACCCTCAGACAGCTCCATACACATACGTACAAAAAAGTGACAGGGGTTAGAGTGAAAAAAATAATATTTTCAAGGTTTTTATATATATTTTTTTCAGCATAAAAACAGAAGAAAAACTATACATATGTGGTATTACCATAATGGTACTGACCTGGAGAATAAAAATAATTGGTCAGTTTTACTGTATAGGAAACACCGCAAAAACAAAATCGATAAAACTGTTGCGGAATTGCAGGTTTCTTTCCCAATTTCACCCCATTTGGAATTTTTTTCCAGCTCCCTGCTTCATCGTATGCAATATTAAATGGTGGCATTAGAAAAAACAAAAACAACCCCACACATGGCTATGTGAATGGAAAAACTAAAAAAGTTATGGCTCCATAAAGGCAGGGTAGTGAAAAACGTAAACGAAAAAATATCCGGGGCTGAAAGGGTTACACCTTTCAATTTGGCCCCATTCACACGTCTGCAATTCTGTTCCGCAATCGCGTTCCCGAAAAAAATAGAACATGTCCTATTCTTGTCCGCAATTGCGGACAAGAAAAGGTATTTTCTATATAGTGCTGGCGATGTGTTGTCCGCAAATTGAGGAACGCACTTCGCCGATGTCCGTGTTTTACGGATCTGTAGATCCACAAAACTCTTGCGGACGTGTGAATGGGGCCTTACTGTCTGATTTTTACTGTATTCACACATTTCTGGTCAAATTCCTTTAATCCCGTGTCAATGGGTCCTGATAGACCCCAAATTATTAGATGTAGTATTTAGATGACTGTTTCTCAAGCTGCGGTTTGGGGTACATGCTGCAGGTTAAGGTTGGGTGCAAGGCAGCCCAGGCATCCAGCAGGTTTTCATTGCTGATTGCTGGGGCCACTCCACATTCAACTATTGTCCTCTGGATGAATACTGCACCGGGGGATCCTAAACTGATGTCTCCCTGCCTGCTGTTTATTCTCATAGGCCACAGCCAGTAGGCCTGAAGCCTATCGTAGGACAGTGCCAGTGCGCAATGATGTCATCATCATCGTGACCGTCTGAGCCTGGATACAAGCAGCTCAGGACTCAGGCTGAAATAGGCCCCTTTCCTGCGCTGCATCACAGACAGCAGCATGGAAGAGGAAAGGGGTGAGTGTTTGATTTTATTTTCGTTTGACTCTTTTGAAGAGCGTATTATTGGGCCACTATAGTATTAGTACTACTGTGGGGCAACAAAAGGGTGGTCTTTTTTTTTTTTTTTTTTACTGCTGGGGGGGGGGCACTATGATGGGTTTTATTATTATTGGGGGCACTGTAGAGGTGCATTAGTACTACTAGGGCTACATTATTTCTCACCTGGAATGCTATGGAAGCTTTATTACTTATGGTGGGCATTATTACTACTAGTTAACACTAGGGTGGTTTATTGCAACTGAGGGCATCATGATAGGCTTTACTGTTACTGAAAAAACTACATGCGGGAATTATTACTACTGGGGGGGGCATTATAGTGGGCATTAGTGCTACTAGGGAGCACTAGGGGAGTTTATTACTACTGAGGGCATCATGATGGGCTTTACTACTACTGAAGACACTATATGGGGAAATTATAACTACTGGGGGCTCATTACAGTGGGCATTATAAGTACTAGGGAACACTTGGGGGGTTTATTACTACTGAGGGCATCATGATGGGCTTTACTATTACTGAAGACACTACATGTCGTAATTATTACTACTGGGGGGGCATTATGGTGGGCTTTATTTAGGTGACCATACACATTAGTCTAAGGTTGTGAATGATTTCAACTGAAATTTAACAATGAACAATAGTTTTAGCTGACCAATTATAGGCCATTATCGTTTGAAAGGAAGCTGTGTGTTTATTATTTTCGTCCAATAGTCGGATGAAAGAAATCTTTCTTTCAAAGGACGTTCCCAAAAAGAACATTTGTTCATCGCCCGGTTGCATTGAACGTGTATGGGCAGTTTGGACCACTATAACGGCCAGTATGGACTGAAGTGTGTATGGCAGCATCTGTGAAAGGAAAGTTCACCAGATGATTGTTTGTTCAACTGATGTTCAACCATCAACCATTTTCTATCTAATGTGTATGGCCACGTTTAGTAATGTGCCACTATAGAGGGAATTATCAATACTGAGGGACACTGGGGGCATGATTAGTCATTTTAGGGAGCACTGTTACTAGTGAGAGGTCTCTGGGAGAGAGCTATTACTATTGGTGGGACTTTTGGTAGCCCTATTACTGTCACTTTAGTATTATCACTATTACCTGTCATACTATCAGCTTGGCACAATTACATTTTGGGGGTCACTATGTTTGTTGCACTATATGCTGGGCAGAGTTATTTTTGAAGGCACTGTGTAGCAATAGGTTTTAAAAGGGGGCATGATTTATGTGACACAAGGGGACTGTTTCTGCAGTATGGCATTTGGTAACATTGGGGTTTTTACAATATTGGGAGTGGCAGCAGGATGACAGTATGGGGGCACCAGTGTGGAGAGCTTCTGTTGTAAAGATGGGGTGGATGACAAAAAAGTGAGGAACCTAAGATGTCTGTGTGGCATATTCTGCTGAAATGAGACATGGCTGGAAAAAGTCATCATGTTGGTCCGGGCCAAATAAAGAAGAAGAAAATGAACATCTGCATCAGAAGAAATGGCACTGCATGTAATAGGTATGTAATGGTGTTTTCTCCTGTATGTTTGGTAGTGTGGAATGTAATTTAAAAAATATCCATTGATATTGGGTCCAAATGTGATGTCTGTCATTTTGAGCTACTGTATTCTTCCCGTCGAATCTGAAGAATGGCAGAGGCTTGGAACACAGCAGTGTGAGAACAGTCTTATTTTGTTAACATTCCTAACTGATAGCGTACTTGGGGGTACCCGGTTGGAACTTCTTGTCCTAAGGGGTCTTGGCAGGAAAAGGTTCAGAAACACTACTCTAGATAATTTAATGTTCATAGAAAGAATATAAACCTTATCTCTAAGGGTGGAGATCCTTCAGAAACTTCCATGTAGCAGTGCTAACCGACGAGCCATAATTCCGTATAGATGTTTGATCCATGTTTACTCCTCAGTTATTGCCTTGCTGACTAACTCCTTGTATACTAGTCCCTTTTCCACCCTTGCCCTCAGCAGTCTATAGGCATGTGCCTGTCAGATGCCTGGTGACATCCTCTTTGTGAAAATTAACTTTTTAGTCATCGTTCAATAGCTTCGCTTGACTTATTTTCCATAACTCTTTTTTTTTTTTTTGCTGACTGATGTTCAGCAGCAGAATTTTTATAAATACCCTTCATTGTGCTATGAAAAACACCAATGACTTGGGTAATCAGCAAGGGGGCGAAAGGGGAGGCTGCGCTTTTCATCTCTTACTCCATGTAACTAAAAATAGACTGACTTTTTTAACCTTTAAATAATTATTAAACAGGTTGTCCTAAAAAGTATTCTACATTTTCTAAACCAGCACCTGGATCTGAATACTTTTATAATTGCATGTAATTAAAAATGTTGTATAGACACTGAGTTATTCACTGAAATCCATCTGTATAGCGCCACCTCCTGTTTGCCCTTTTTCTAAATTCTCTGTCCAGCTCACTGAGGTTGACACACGTGCTCAGTTCTATCCTTCAACTGCCACCAGCTGCAGTAGAAAGGACATGCCTTCTGAGAAAGTGCACGCCCCCTGAGCTGAAAGCTTAAAATAAATCTAGTAGATCAGTTGGAGCACTGAATTGGAAGATCATGCCCTATAGGATGTCTGATTTTTATTTTTTACATTACTCATGGGATAAACCCTTTGACATTGATGGCCTATCTTTGCGTGCAATGTCTTAGATGGGCCATCCCCTTTAAATCCAAAAACTACATATGAAAAAGCAGTGAAAAAAGTGGTGGACAAGACAAAAAAATCTGTTAAAAACAGCCTGGACTCGTGGACGCAAGCTTTTATAAAGTGTATCTGTTCTACGTCAGGGTCCCAAAAGCCTTAGAAACCGTTGCAGATTTTAGTGTATGAACTAATTGTGAGTTTCTTTCCCTAGAAGTATCTCAATCGATAAAAAAAACATTGAGAAGTCAGTTTAGTTTAGTTATAAATAGACGGCTGGAAGGCCACAAAAGAAGATAAATTCTACGTAGAGCTTTATCCAAAATGAAATCTGCTTCAAATGCCAAGAAAACTGCTGTCAACCGTTTCTTGAAGAACGCCGCGTAGATGTGAGTCACTGGACCAGCAGACATTTCCTGCAAGCTGTTGGGCTGGATGAACAATTTCCTGTGAATAACCATGGATATGGAAAACAATTTCAATTTGCCATACACTAGAGACTGTAGATGGCAGAACAGGCTGATTTAGACTATTTTCTTTCATGCTGATTGAACCCAGGAACAGGCCAAGGTAAGACTCTGGTAAGACGTGTCCAAGTTTTTATGTTTAGCATCAAGGCTAGAACATTCAAGGGAATAGGCTAAGCTGCAGTAACCCAACACGGCCACTACAAAGAGAATGGTGCTGTGGTTCCGGCTCCGTTCTAAGTCTTGGTTCCAGCGCCAGGCTATTTTCACATCTGCGCTTTTGCTGTCCGGTTTTGAGATCCGGCATGGAATCTCATACCACAGCCAAACACATTTGTTTGAATAGGGGCTCATGCACACGATTGTATTTTCTTTCTGTGTCTGTTCGCTTGTTTCTTTTTGCGGACCGTTTGCAGAACCATTCATTTCAATGGGTCCGCAAAAAACAAACAAACAGAAGTTACTCCATGTGCATTCCGTTTCCGTATGTCAGTTTTGCAAAAAAAAAAAAAAAATAGAACATGTGCTATTATTATCTGCATTACGGACAAGGATAGGAATGTTCTATTAGGGGCCAGCTGTTCTGTTCTACAAAAATACGGAATGGACAGGGACGTCATCTGTTTTTTTTTTGCGGATCCGTGTTTTGCGGACCGCAAAATACACACGGATGGGTGCATCCATTCATAAAGGATCTGGTTGAATTATATTGAAAATGAAGAAACCGCATCCGACCCCATTGACTTACATGATTTTTGGTGCCGGATCCGGCTTCTTCAGTTTCCCATGCCGCACACAAAAAGTCTGTTTTTTTCCTAGTGGTCTATTTCAAACTAAGGGGTTAAAACCTATAGATTTTGAATATTTTTTTCTTCCTGGCACATCTCAGCTGCACCCCATGCATTCCACATCAAGGTCAAGACCGGAGTTACCCTCTTTCATCACCTCGCCCCTCTCTTATTTCTTCTCAATTTAATATTCATGGTACAGAATGTATTACCTTTTCATCACCCCTCTCTCCTCAGATTAAACTGTGCCCCCTCCTCCTCGCCCTCCGCTCTGCATTTCTCACTCGCCAGCAGCCGGTTTACCTGTCACTGGATGTATGCCTGCGCCCAGCTGTTACCCTGTCACCCTGAAGATGCCTGGAATATTTTAATGCTATGCCTGGCTTGCATTTATCTCCCATTCTACTTTTCTCCGACCATAGGCCCCTTTCACACGAGTGAGTATTCTGCGCGGGTGCAATGCGTGATGTGAACGCGTTGCGCCCGAACAGAATCCGGACCTATTAATTTCAAAGGGGCTGTGTACATGAGCGTGGGTTTTCACACATCACTTATGCGTTGCATGAAAATCGCAGCATGTTCTATATTCTGCGATTTTCACGCAGCGCTGGCCCCATAGAAGTGAATGGGGCTGCGTGAAAATCGCATTCGCAAGCAAGTGTGGATACGATGCGTTTTTCACGGATGTTTGCTAAGAGATGTTGTTTGTAAACATTCAGTTTTTTATCACACGTGGGCAAAACGCATTAAATCGCATTGCACCCGTGCGATAAAAACTGATCAACTGAACGCGTTCGCAAACAAAACTGAATGTATTTGCTTGTGAAATCTCGCAGTTTTCACTGAACGCTTCCAGACTTAATCTGCTCACGCTCGTCTGCAAGGGGCCATAATGTGTGTTTTTTTTAGTTATTCTATATTTGTTACTGCGTGACATCTGTTCTATTGTATTTAAAGGGGATCTCCATTGGTGCTATAGGGTGAGATTTCTGGGGCTGTGACTACATGCTGACAAATGGCATCTTTTATGGCTCCCTATGTGCATAGACTTCACGGTTCATAGGGAATACAGTATAAGGCCTCCTGCTTACGAACGTGTGCGCCCCGTTGCCGTATTGTGGACCGCAATGAGGATGCGCAATACACGGGCACTGTTCCGTGTGCATTCCGCATCAAGGATGCAGACCCGTTCACTTCAATGGGTCCGCAAATCCGGAGATGCGGAATGGTGCGGAATGGTGCGGAACGGGCTCACGGAACAGAACACTACGGAAGCACTACGGAGTGTTTCCGTGGGGTTTCGTCCTGTACTTCCGTTCCGCAAAAAGAGAGAACATGTCCTATCTTTTTACGGAACCGGTGGTTTGCGGACCCATTCAAGTGAATGGGTCCGCGATCCACTGTGGCTGCCCCGCGGTCGGTGTTCGTGCTTTGCAGCCGGCAATTTGCGGACCACACACAATCGTGTGCAGGAGACCTAAAGGCTCATGCACACAAACGTATTTTCTTTCCTTGTTCGTTCTGTCTTTGCGGACTGCATTCAGAACCATTCATTTCAATGAATCTGAACAAAAAAAAAACGGAAGTTACTCTGTATGTCCGTTCCGCAATTTTTTTTTTTAACATGTCCTATTATTGTCTGCATTACTAGATTATGTATGATTTTCATTTTTTACATAATTTATAGGATAACCCCTTTAAAGCTAAGGCAACACAATGAGGTTAGCTGATGTCGCACGGCCAAAGATCGCAGTGTAGTAGTGCCTGTATTGCAATTAATGAAAGCGGATGGGGTCACATTGCGATGTGCAAGTTGCTGAATTCCTTGAGACTGTCATGTTGCAGGCACCTCAACTTGAGATTTGCAATGCAGCCCTACTTAACTTCATTCGTTGCGATGCAGGCAGTGCCACATTGCGATCTTTGGCCATGCAACATGCCTAACCCCAGCCTAAATTGAGATGCTACGGATAAAAATCCATATCACATGTCAATATCTGGTGCAAATTTCTTTGAGAAATATCATTCACTTTGCTGCTGCTATAAAATGCTGGGGATTTTCCAAGTTTGAGTTTGGCGTTTGGGTTTTCTGGCAATTCCTTTATGAATTGGAATTGCCAGAAAACCCGAACGCCGAACTAGAACTTCAAAACATGAACTTTGCTCATCACTAATGGCCTATATACTTGCTATCTGATTGGCTGATCAGCTGTTCTGCAGAAGCGACAGAAGTCGGTGCCGTAACGACACAGCTCCACCCGCTATGTAATGGATGGAGCTGCCTATTGCAGAGCTTGTCCCAGTGTAGTGAATGCTGCAGTAACCAGCTCCGTCCACTACACGGTGGACGGCGCTATTTAGTTCCTACACGACTTGTCATACCCCCTCTGACCAGATAGTGAAGATAGGCTATCACTTGTAAAATCCTGGACAACCCCTCTAATTTCCATTTTTACTTCCCGATGTCTTATTCTCAGCCCCCTTTTCGGTCTTTTCATCAAACTTTCTCCCTTTCTCTCCTTATTGTTTCTCTCCCAACTCTCCAGTCCTCATTCCTTTCAATGTTAATATCGCTCCGCTCACCCCTCCCCATCTCTCCCTCTTCTCTTTCACTCTTTCAGTCCTGTCGCCAGCTCAGCAAAGCCATGACCGCTGCATCATCCAAGAATTATTTAAAACCCCAGCACACTATCATCCGAATATCGCCTTAGCTCCTTCTAAAGCCTGCACTGATCACACATACATGTAGTGTGTATGTGTGCATGTATGGAGATCAACATGAAACACCCCCCCCCCCCCCCAGCCCAAATCACTGCAGTCTGCCAATGTGTAATACATTGTTACAGTGAGGGATCCTGCTGTACCTGTTAGCAATTATACTGTTCCATTGCTAAATCCTTGGCCAGAATGCAGGGATTACATTGGGCGCTTGCTATTTAACCCCTCGAATGCAGCACATTATTTTTGGATTGTGCTGCAGGAACTTTGCAGCAGCAGGGGTCAAGTGCGGTGGAAACCATTTGACGCTGCCTGACAAATGCAAGAGAGAAAAAAAAAAGTCTTGAAAACGCCCTTTGATGTGACACCTGCAGAGAGTTATCCCGGATCTGCGGCTATATTGGTTTAAAATAGGAGTCACTGTAATCTATATTTAGAAGAGTGGCTATCTCTTTTTCCAAAAATCGTCTTCTGCCATGTGTTTAGTGCAAGAGCTCTGAAGATCAGCCTTTTCTTGTAGGAGCCAGACATTGCTGATGATAGCTGCACAGATATTAACATTGACCTCCACACAACCCATATTGAAAGGGTTGTCCAGGATTTAACAAAAAAACAAAACATACAAGTAAAATAAAAAAATGTAAAATACGAAAATAACGTATACTCAGCACGGTAATTCTCACCGCTGGTCAGTGAGTGTACTAAGAAAATCCAGCCTCCCTGTATCCACCACTTTCCAGTTCTTCCCCCCAATCTTGTTGTGATGAATTTAGGATTACGATAAGATTGTTGGGGTGGTGGACGCAGGGAGGCTGGATTCTCCTAGTTGATTCCCACTGACCAGCGATGAGATTTTCCGTGTTTATATATGGTATATTTTAACTTTACCACATTCCCTGAATTTAGATTGTATTTTTTTCCCCAAATCCTGGAAACCCCTTAATAGGGTTTTCTGGGAGTTAGATATTGATGACCTAACCTCAAGATAACTCATCAATATCAGATTGTTGGAGGCCGACCCCTGGTTCCCCACCGATCAGCTGCTCGTGGTAGCTGAAAACGATACAGTCTACTGAACTGGAAGAAGACAGCGCCGTATAGTGTTTAGTGGCCGTGCCAGGTACTGCAGCTCAACTCCCATTCAAGTGAATTGGCACCGAGCTTCAGAACCAGAAACTACACAGTTTCATCCGTTGTGATGCAGGCAGTGCTACATTGCGACCTCTGGCCATGCAACATGCCTATCCTAGCCTAAATTGACATGCTACTGATACAGTTTCTTATCAGGTGACAATATCTTCTGCTTTCAGCTCCGGTGGCTGCCGGCTGCCAAAATAGATGAATGGTGGAAGTGCTGGGTGCTGGCCCACTCCAATATGATATTGATGAGTTATCCTGAGAATATCTAAGTAACAAAAAACATTGTAACAATTAAAAAAAGTTATGAGGGAATAAATCTGTTTAGTAAAATTCCCGTTGATTACTAATAATCCCAGATTTGTGACAAATAATCCCAAAATGGGCAAAAAATCCTGAGTTTATTTTTTTTTAACTTTCACAAGTACTGAATAAGCAAGGACACAGTAAGCAAAACAAAATACAGGCCGGATCCCAGCACTGACCTATCACTTCTATAAGCACTATGAATCAGCCCGATCCATGGACGCTACAGCAACAGCATGTCCACTCTGAGTTTCTGGTAAGCACACTACATGGTACCTCAGGGGTGGAGTTATAACCATTTAGCAGGTTAGTATAACCATTTAGCAGGTCTGTTAATCCAGCATCACACTCTCACTAGCAGCTCTGCGGATTCTTGATTATTGGATCCACTGTCCAAACTTCACAAATAGTATTTCTCTGAGATACATGCTCATGGAATCATTTACATTGCAGTGAATTCCTGGCTTGGTCTACAGAGAATATGAACCATTCCTTCGTCCAGCACCTTTTGCAGGAGACAGCTGTTGCCCTGCACAGCTGTCTCACATGTTACTTGGCTACAAAAACCCTGAAAGAAAACATGCAAGTTACGGTATTTCATGTGTGTTTTACAGACCCAATTTGATTGTCTGTACCCCACCATTTGGTGGTATAGATAATTCTCTTACTAGGCAATATAGTGATGATTTAAAGGGGTTGTCCCATTAAAAATTATCTACATTTTTCAAACCACCATTTGAATCTATTTTTGTAATTGTGCATAACTAAAAAGTTAGCATTGCCACTGAGTTAGTCAATAAAATGTATCTGAACAGATCTGACTGCTGTTTGTTTTTTTCCTTATTTCTCTGACCACCTTACTACGGTGGATGCACATGCTCAGTTCCATTCTTCAATTGCCACCAGCAGTATCTTAGAGTGACAGTTAAAGGGAAAAAGCAGCAGAAGAAAGGGTATGGCCCCTGAGAAAGGATATGCCCCCGAGGTGCCAACTTGAAATAAATCTAAAAGAGTAATTGGAGCAATGAATGTGGGAGCTCTGGATCCATGTGAGGTGCAGGGTTGGTTGTAGTTATATTAAAAAGAGATTGTCATGTATTACATGATGCCTGATTGTGGTTTTTTACATTAATTGTGGGATAACCTATTTTAATTCCTTATTCCAATCCAGTATTATGTCTCATGACTAACCTCCCACCCCCCCCCCCCACACACACTCTGACTGGCACTAGTTGGCATGGGGGAAGGGTTATAGAGCTGCATGTGTTTTGGCTTAATGTTAAAGGGGTTTTCCCAAAATCTGATCTTTGAGGATCCGACTCTTGGCATCCCCACCTAATGTAAAGCACTGTGTTTGGTATGCTGAGAGGAAGCTTCAGCACTCAAGTGCTGAGGTCCTTCCAACCAGCTGATCAACCGGGTGCCAGACCACCAATGATCTGGGAGTAATAACTTTTCCTGAGGATAGGCCATCAATATTATGTGCAATACCCCAGACACGGTATCTGCAAATTGTTTGGGTTGTAATACTACTGTTATATTTTTCTTTGTCATGGTTTGAGGGTGAAAACTTTAGCCCTGTTGTGTGTTTGGTATTGTTGGCCATATTTCGTCCACCTCACTTCCTTAAGTTAAATACAGGTCTTCACCTTTCATCCAGAAAATTTCCAAGTTATGTTGGTTGCACCTTTTCATCCCCTTCTTAGGCTAAGCCAACCTCTACCTGAAATTGTTTTCAACGTTTCAAGAACTGTGCCCAGTGAAGAGACTCAATCACCTTTTCACTGCTCCGAATTCCAAGGAGGGACGGCCTGAGCAAGTACATCGTGACACAACGTCTTATCAGGGCCACTATCACTCCCATCCTTTCCACCGACTCCTCAGAGGCTCGCTGCACATGCTCCCGGAAAATCTTTTTAATTTTGATTCAGAGCTTCCATCTTTTTGCACAAATGAATCTTTGCTGGACAATATCATAGTCCTTCTTAGCAATGTCTCAATTCTATCAATTTCCATTTAATCAGGAGAAACAGAAAATCTGGACGGCTGAATGAACCTGTTGGCGAATGATTATTATCTTTAGCCAAACAGGATGCAAGCGAGGAAAACTCTGCCGTCCAGTTGGCAGAAAACCTGATCATGTGACGATTGATCTGAATGACTGCTTTACCATTTCTGTAGCCAACATATTGTAGAACTGCAGGGGGAGGGGAGGCGCTCTCCTACTTTCGTCCACCACATTTGCCATTCACATGGTGTTAATTAAATATGCTGCTATGCTACTGTAGCACATACTGTATTAGGAGTAGGGGGGATCCCAAAATAAATGGAAGCAAAGGCAATGATATCAACTGCAACAACCATATTTAAGTTGTCACTTTGCAAGTGAATTATATACGGTGCAGGAACATGGTATGGTAGACCTCTCATAAGTCTTCCCAGCTGTAGAAAATGTGCAGATACCGCTACATTTGGCAGCATTGCTATTTGCAACAAGAACCAATTTGTAATGTATAATCACTATTGGCGTGAAACGTGAAATTCTGCCACAAGCCCCCTACGTGTCATAGGTCTGGCTCCATAAATTAAGTTCTCCTATGGACATGCTTGCAATGTCTTACAATGGGAAATTAACTTTCATCATGAATAGACTGTTTTTTCCGTTAAGCCATCAATGGTAATATTGTACTACGGTCAGGCAAAGTGGGTCTATGGGGACATGGACATGATGAGCGTGAAGTGAAACTGGCTTGTAAAATCAATTTTTCGATCCTGATGAAAAGACAAAGATCTGCTAAAAAATATCATGTGATGATGTTTGGTTGAAGGATCCACAGTTTACATGTCCCCTAAAACATAAGCTGTATCAGGAGGTAAAGAAAGCATTGCTGACATAAGACATGGAAGATCAGTCATGCTTTTTCTGAAAGGGTGACAAAAGGTCCCTCTCCTGTAACAGTGATGAGATGTACATAGGGCATCCGATAGAGCATGCACCTTATTTCTGGTGAATTCAATAAGAAACATCTATATACGTCTCAGTATTAAATTAGAAGCATATGGAGGCACAGTAAGGGTCAGTTCACAAGTATGAACCAAATATACAACTTGGAAGTAGTTCAGCCCTATATCATGGGCGTCTGCTTGAGGCCTAAGATTGGTATATGTATCTTAAAGGAGTTTTCCAGAAAAAAAGTAAATATAAAGAAATTCATAAATACCATCTATGAATGACTGATGCTCATTTTCACTAATCACTGCTAATCACTAATGCTGTAAGTGAAAATGGCAGCCATGCGTATTGACTGTCAGAAGTCTGTCCTACAATGTGCTGCTCAACACCTGTAAATGAGGGAGGGGGGCATAAGGCAGTGAGCCAGTAGTTCACTGCTAAAGTGGTTTAGTCTCACTATAGTGCACTGTAACTCCCAAAGGCTGTATATGGGTATAAGGGGTTCATTTTCCAGCCTTAGATTTGGTTGCTAGGTGTGGGCTAGTCCCACCATTTTTTCTTATCTGGGGGCTTTGTGCAGTGTGTGTGTGTGTGTGAGTGAGAGAGAGAGAGAGAGAGAGAGATGAGAGGAGAAGCAGCAGACAGGGATACACCAGCCCTGTGAGCCAAGAACAGCAAGGAGAAAGTGACTGTAATAAGAGTCAGCCTCTAAGGGGAGAGGAGAACTGAATCTAATGGAAGATAGCGTATCAACTGACGAGTTTCCTTAGTAAAGCTATGTTTGCTTTTTTCGACAAGGCAGCCTGGTAATAGCCTCCTCTGCCGCTCACCCCAATCTCCTGTCTTGCACCCCACAGCGCATTACCAGCACTAAAGGAACCCTGAACCACCACCATCACTAGGGTATGCCCCGAAGAGAGGAAGGAGTGCTTCTTTCCCTCCACTGCGTGCTTGGCCGACGAGTGCTGGGGAGGACCTTAGGGCCCATGAGCACTACCACCACCACCCTCTGCGCCACTCATGCCTTCTCTTTGGGCTGGCGCACTGCAGTAATGCTGCACATCATTCCTATACAAGCCGAGCATGCATATTGTGCACAGTCAGTCTGTCAGGATTTCTGAGGAAGCTGTAGCATCATCTTCTACTGTTCCACAATCAGTGGCCGATGCCACAGCCGCAGTATCATTTCTCAAAAATCCTGAATGGGCACAACAAACATGCTCAGGTCTGGTGTCAACCTGAATAGGAATGTAACCAGGACAGGTTTCTGATGGTCAGTAGAGAGGACAGACATTTTAATTTGCAGTAGTGATTAAGCCCTAGGTAAAATGAGCATATGTATGATCATATGTCAATATAAATAAATTTCTGAATTTATTTATATTGACTTTTTTATGTATTTTTTTCCTTACCTGGAGAACCCAGTTTCATAACTTTAGGTAAGGGATTTTGTTTTAAGCTCTGGTTCCATGGCCTCCATTTTGACAGAATCCTTGTTGGAACCTGTTAACTTATAACGGGTTTGTCAGGAGTCTTTTAAGCTTCCTTTATTGTTTTTAACCAGACAGAGTAGCATATTCTGCTGTCAGAGGCAGCAGGTGTAGCTGTCACCTTGTACCTACTTTTGGGAAAAAGCACTAGGTTGACTGGGTTTAACCAGCCCCATGCCACGTTCACCCGGAGTAGACATGTTCTTGTGGTATAAAACATGAACTTTTCATCAATCTAAGCATATGTGGGAATCAGAGAGCACCCGAATCGTGAGTATAACTACTACAACCCCCATCCAGCCACCCACTTACACGCATGCCCCTGTGACCTGGTCGCTGCATATGGCCATCTTAGGAACATAAAATTAGACAAAAACACAAGTAAAAGTACCCCTTGATTGGGACATTTGCTTTTCAGCAGGACTGCATTCATAATTTGGTCACTCTAACAACATGTCGTGTACGGAGAACCTCCTGTTCTACAGCTTCTACTGTGACGTTAAATGCAAAAACCAAGCAGACACTTACTTGGGCTGATCACATCACTGCTGAGTTTCCGTAGTCGCCCACTGGTCGTCCTTGTGGCACCTAGAATACAGTGAAGTTGAAAGGGTTATAAAATATTAATAATTTTTAATAATGTTTGAACTATTGGCATGTGACGCCAACACATGTGAATGTCTTCATGCGAAAACTTGGCCGACGCTGCTTTCAGAAATGGTGACTGTTTTATTTTTAAATGTTGGAAGAGTTCACAACTGAAAGCAGAAAATATTTTGGCAGAAATTAAAATTCTATAAATGTGATTTCTAGATTAGCCTACTTATATAATAATATGGTATTTATATATCATGAAAATTAAAGGGGATGTCTGGGATTAGAAAACAATTCTGCTCCCCCCCCCCCAGAAACAGAACCACTCTTGCCCATGGTCTGCCCCCTGTATTGCAGCTTACCTCCATTCACTTGAATGAGTATGGGCTACAGTACTAGACACTAGTGTTGGGCATGAATATTCGAATTGCGAATTTTAATTGCGAATATCGCAACTTCGAGAATTCGCAAATATTTGGAATATAGTGATTTTTCGAATTGCTTGTGGGCCAATGAGAAGGCTGCAATGTCTTTGTCAGAGCTTAGCAACATCCCTAGCAACCAATAGGAAAGTTGCCTACCCCTTACTATATAAGAACCGCCCCAGCAGCCATTTTCTGCTGTTTTTTTTCAGTTCTGAGAGAGACAGCAGTTTCATTGCTGTGCTCTGTGCTTTCCTGTGTCATTACATTAGATAGTTAGTTAGTTAGTTAGTTAGTTAGTTAGCCTATATATACAATGCAGATAGTTAGTGGGAGATAGTCAGTGTAGGTTAAATAGTGATATAGTGTAGCTGATAGGTTCCAGTGCAGGGTGTTAGGTAGTGTGATAGGTTCTGCTGTTCATACATACATGCTACAGACATAGTGCTGTGATGTCACAAGTTCCCAACAATACTTAGTGTACCAATCACTAATATGTAGTCAGACCTGCTAAAATGTGAAGTTGCGCGTATTGAGCAATCGCGAATATATTGGAGCAGTCTATTTGCATATAATGCTATTGTAATGTTCTGCCGTGCCAACCATTTTCTCTCGTCTCAGGAAACTTCAAGCAGCTTGAAAAATGTATCTATAGTGACCCACGTCTGTATTGTGCGCGCATTACGTGCATATTACATTGCCGATTTTCGCAATCAATAAAATAACCGAGAATTCGTGAACATATGTCGAATATTCTACCAAATATTCGCAAAATATCGCAAATTCAAATATTGCCCCTGCCGCTCATCACTACTAGACACAACGCAGTGACGAGCGTAGCACTGTTTTTGGAGAATGTGCACTTGTGCCCCACAGTAGTCCATGAGCATATGCATGTGTAAGACTATACTCACCCTCCATATAATGGAAAGACGTCTACAAATTTGGAGTCAATTGCTTATGAAAAGATGGTTATCGGCAAAGGCCACCCTTACTGCTCCTAAAGATATTGTCACCAAGCTTTCCCTAGACTTACAGAAGCCTGGAAAATCTGAGTCACAATCGATTTGACAAAAATATTCTATTGTAGCTCCACTTTCCCTTAAAGTGGTTTTCTGGTCCTTTTATATTGATGACCCACCATCAGGATAGGCCATATATATTTGATCAGCAGGGGTTCTGACACCCTACAATCCCTGCCAGTCAGTTGTTCTGCAGTAGCTCTGCTGCCTGAAGTTGCTGCTGGAACTATACAGTTCTGTCCATTGTGAATAGTGGATTGAACTGGTTAAAGGGGTTGTCCGAGCTTTTACTATTGATGACCTATCCTCAGGATAGGCCATCAATATCAGATCGGTGGGGGTCCGACACCCAGCACCCACAGCATGTGTGGTCTATTGATGACCTGAAGATATGTCATCAATAGTAAAAGCCCGGACAACCCCTTTAATTCAGAGCTGTTTCCAATGAAGAGCAGCTCTACAGTAACCAGCTTTGTCCACTACATAGTGGACGGAGCTGTACAATTCTGCTGCAGGAGCTAGATGGGGCTGCAGGGGGTCAGATGCCCGCTGTTCAGATACGGGTCACTTAACCTGAGGATAGGCCATCAATATAAAAATAATGGAAAATCCCTTATACATAGAATGAAATCCCTTCATAAATAGAATTAAAAAACATCCTAACAGAATAATTGTGTGGACAACGAGGACCTCAGTGTTTCACCCCTGCTTCCCGACCAACCCCAAAAAGAAGGTTTTAGTCCTAGCTGCCGTAGGAGATCAGGACGTGCCGGATGTGTTCTCTATCCATTTTAATGAATGGGAGTTATGAAAATACTGAGAGCTTTCATTATGTTCTTACAGTAAATCTCTACTTATTTCAATAAGTGGAGAAACACCTGGCAAGGCTCCAAATCTGCCTCATAGACATAGGTTTTAAAACACAGTATTCTGTCTGTCTGCAGCTGCCACTACAGAATTGGGGGCTTAATGCATACAGTTACACAGTGCCCTCAATAATAAACCAGTATGCAGTAAGCTTCCGAGCTCCCTCTTGTGGCGGCTGCAGGTAGCTAGAGTGTTGTATTTTTAAAACCATGGTTGGAATTTATCAAGAGTGGTATTTCTAATGCCAGTTTTCATCTAATTTGCATTGATGTGACATACAACAAAGTTATTAAGAGGCACAGGTCATTTTGGTGCCTCTTGGCAGGTCCGTATGCCACAAACCTAAATGTACACCAGCATCTAGATTACGTCATCTTAAAGGGTTTCTGTCACCAACTTTTGACATTATAAGCTGTCTGACATTAGCTATGTGCTAATGTCAGACCAGCTTGATAATGTCTTTTTTATAAAAATCCGCTGTATATATAGTCTGAAAAACTTACTTTTATATTATGTAAATTAGCCTCTAGGAGCAGGGGGGGCGTTGCCCTGCTCCTAGCGGCTCCGTCCGGCAACCTGCTGGCACGCCCCTTCACACTTTGATTGACAGTGCAGGGCAGCGATCCTCCTGCACTGTCTCGTTCTGAATCGCGCGCCCGCGCCGCGCTCTGTATTCGGCGCAGGCGCGGTGAGCAGAGGACAGCAGGCACCAGCGTCCTCTGCTCACCGCGCCTGCGCCCGAATACAGAGCGCGCGCGGGCGCGCGATTTCAGAACGAGACAGTGCAGGAGGATCGCTGCCCTGCACTGTCAATCAAAGTGTGAAGGGGCGTGCCAGCAGGTTGCCGGACGGAGCCGCTAACAGCAGGGCAACGCCCCCCCTGCTCCTAGAGGCTAATTTACATAATATAAAAGTAAGTTTTTCAGACTATATATACAGCGGATTTTTATAAAAAAGACATTATCAAGCTGGTCTGACATTAGCACATAGCTAATGTCAGACAGCTTATAATGTCAAAAGTTGGTGACAGAAACCCTTTAAATCTGCCAGGCTGCATAACACCCCTTTCCTTTTAGTTAGCCAGTAGGCTGTAAAGAGGCAATTAGTGACCTGCTTTTGTGTAAACCGGGGCTTGTGCAATAATTTGTGACTTTACTATATATGGTACTTCACAATAACGGTCTCTACCGGAGTATAACACACCCTAAATCGATTTATAGGTGCTCTCCTATCTTACATAAACAACACTAATCAAAAAACCTTAATAAAAAACAAATTTTATTGACTCATTTATCATAAAATACTTCTATCACATAAAAATTAATGAAGGGACAAGAACAGGTATCCAATACCCTCCCACAATGTTATGCGTCATACATATAAATGGATGCAAAAATGACTTCAAACAGTTATACTATAGCTCAAGCTGATTCTATACACCGCAGTGATAAAGATACGTCACGGTAATAAATTAATGCATATTCAGACAAATCTAATGTGCTATACCAGACTAACACTGCGGCAATCCTCCATAAATGCCCGCAAATCCATGCATGGCTTATGACAATGTTCAGCAGCAAGGTTCTAACATTTGATAATCAATGTATCCATAAAATAGGGGCTATTTAGCCTTACCCAATATCATATAGCAGGGGAGAGTATATGGTGTCTATGTCTATGCAGTGGATTTGGAGCTGTATATCAGCCCTGAGTATTATAAGCCTATATAATTAATCTGACTAGATTTTGAAGAAGTACTTGATGATAAGGTAAAGATTCACTTTATTGTTATCCACTCTGTGGAATTTATAGTGTAGAGCAGAGATCAGCAACCTTCAGCAGTCCAGCTGCTGTGAAACTACAACTCTCAGCATGCACAGCTACTCTGCTGGTCTTGTAATGAATGGAGGATTCTGGGAGTTGTAGTTTCAGCACAGCTGGAGTGCCGGTGGTTGATGATCCCTGTTGTAGAGCATGTACTATGGACTGGATTCTTTGTTTCCACTAAAAGTTTCCTATCGACAGATACATTTTAGGAGTCGTAGCTTATATCGAAGGACAATCTGTGACTACATGTATTGTATGTGAGAGCCATCAATTGAGATTACACAATGGCCTTTTCATATAATAGTAACATTGTTACACAGCTATTGTCACCTACTTGAGGCTGCTCTTAAAAGCTGATAACCTACCGACACTCCACATTTCACCACTCATACGTATAACAGTTTGATCAACAGCTTTCATGCCAGGAAATTACCACCAAGTAACCCATTGCCCTGCAAAATTACAAAATTGCTCTTTTACTTGGCTGTCAAACGGTGATTTTAGGTGACGCATGAAGGATGTGATCACCTGACAAATAAGCTCACTTGTCAGGTAAATAGTGACAACTTTACACCGGGCAATTATTAGGATTCAGTTTTCCTAGGAACATTGATTCCCAGTGTAAAGGGCCCTCAGGTCTTAAAGGGAATCTGTCGGCAGTTTTGTATCTATGACACGGGCTGACCTGTTACATGTGCACTTGGCAGCTGAAGACATCTGTGTTGGTCCCACGTTCATATGTGCCCGCATTGCTAAAAAAAGTGATGTTTTAATATATGCAAATGAGCCTCTAGGAGCAATGGGGGCGTCACCATTACACCTAGAGGCTCTGCTCTCTCTGCAACTGCAGAGCTTTGACTGACAAGGTCAGGTAGTGAAAACACCATCATGCCTGGCCCTGTCAATAAAAGTGGAGATGGAGCCGCAGTTGCAGAGAAAAAAGAGCCCCTAGGTGTAATGGTAACGCCCCCGTTGCTCCTAGAGGCTCATTTGCATATAAAAACATAATTTTTCTCAGCAACGCGGGCACATATGAACATGGGACCAACACAGATGCCTTCAGCTGCCAAGTGCACATATAGCAGGTCAGCCAGTGTCATAGGTACAAATCTGCTGACATGTCCTTTAAAAATGACATTAAAAGGACGGCAAATGATAAATTCACTCCTTAGTGCATAAAGGAGAAGAGCTGACAGATGCCCTTTAAATAAGTATTATAAAAATTGTAAGAATGACAAATCTTACCAGCCGATATGTATGTAGAGTACCACATGCTGCCAATTTATGATGCTCCAGTACAATCTGCTGTCATTGTAAGAATAGTTCATAAAAAGTGATTGATGCCAATTTTCCATAAGAAGCCATCAGAAATCTGCAGTCTACAGTCGGAAAATATCCTACAGGCTGTCCTAGGCTTCACCCTATAGTCTATTAACAGGTCTGCAAGGAAGTCTAGGAGTATTCAGAATTCTCCACAGACCTGTTTTTTATTAACTGAAAGCCACCGCAGCTACTAGGGTCTAATCCAAGAATAAGATGATATCAAGGAATTGTTATTTAGTAACTTAGCTCCTTAGTCACCACTGCCCAATGCGACAACACAAAAGCATATATATTTTTTTTTTTACAAAAAGTGTTTTTATTCTGCAAATGCAGGAAAACGTAAAGGGTTACTAACTTTTCAAAAAACTTTTGATATGTTACAGAATCCTATCAAAAGTTTAGATCAGTGGGGGTCTGGGCGCGGAGACCCCCACAATCTCTAGAATGAGGGCAGAGAATAAAGAGCATATCGCGCTCTCCTCACTGCAGGGGCATAATCGAGACGGGCCTATAGTCTTCGATGCAGCCGGTCTCGTGCAGTGAGGAGAGATTGCAATAGGCTCAAGCTTCTCTCCCCTCGTTGAAGAGATTGGTGGGGATCTCAGCACACAGACCCCCTCTGATCTAAACTTTTGATATGTCTCTATGACATATGTAAAGTTTTTTGACAATTTAGCGACCATTTAAAAATGCAGCAATTGTATGGACCCAAAAAATAAAGGTAATATGGTTTCATGGAGCTCAGTTGATAAATAAAAGTGTTAAAAGTTTTGGAATGAGACAATTTTACTACGCAAAAGTAATAAAACATAAACGAAATATACATTAGCTATCGCTATATTCATGTTGACAAATTATGGCTCTTCGAATGAAATGGAGAAAAAGAAAAAAAATTGCTTGGTCATTAAAGGTGTCATGCACAGGAGAGGGAATCAGCGTGTGGGGGTCTCTAGCACTGCTCCATTCATACAGGGTGACACAGCACCCCCATTTTGGTGATCGGTGGGGTCCCAATGGTCAGTCCTCCACTGATCAGATGCTTATTCCATATCCAGTGGATAGCGGATTAGTGGATATCATGGCACAACCCTTTTAAAGGGCATCTGTCAGCAGATTTGTACCCATGACACTGGCTGACCTGTTACATGAGCACTTGGCAGCTGAAGACGTCTGTGTTGGTCCCATGTTCATATGTGCCCGCATTGCTGAGAAAAATTAGGTTTTATTATATGCAAATGAGGCTCTAGGAGCAATGGAGGTATAGAGGCTCTGCATTCTCTGCAACTGCCGTACCCTCTGACAGGGCCAGGCAGTGCAAATGTCATTACACCTGGCCCCAACAATCAGAGGGCCCAGAGCTGAACCTCTAGGTGTAATGGCAACACCCCCGTTGCTCCTAGAGGCTCATTTGTATATAATAAAACATAATTTTTCTCAGCAATGTGGGCACATATGGACATGGGACCCACACAGATGCCTTCAGCTACGAAGCGAACATGTAACAGGTCAGCCAGTGTCATAGGTACAAATCTGCTGATAGATGCCCTTTAAAAATGACATTAAAAGGATGGCAAATGATAAATTCCCTCCTTAGTGCATAACGTCCAGTGTCCCACTCGTGATCGGGGGCACAGCAAACTGGTTTTACTATGTTTTATTGTCATATATTATGTCTGAATGCCGTACTTTATCTCATGTCATATTCTCCCATGTCACTATGTAATTCCATGTAAGATCCTTTCATTCAGGCCAATAAGATTGCTCTACACTAGTCTTACCACTAGATGGGGGCAGTGTGACAGTGTGTACATAGCTTAGCTCGGGCCTAGTTAGGAGTTCTTTTCTGAAGTTTAGTCAGTGTGCAGCCATGTACCTGCCTGCCGGAGGGAGGCCTCCTGCCTCTCTGCTCTCTCCCTGATGGCTCCACAGTCCAGGGTTAAAGCCTATAAGATTCAGCCTAGAGGTGAGAAATCTACTTCTATAGCTTGCCCCTCGGGGATGGCCATTGACAAAGATGCAAACAGCAAGTTTCAAGGGGATCAGTATATTTATACAAGTCAAAGGATAGCAAACAGCCCGTACTAGAGGGCTTCCCAGGCACCTTTGCAATTAGGTGTAGGACACAGCTTCCAGAATCCACACCTCCAGTTTAAATCCTAAGGACACTGGAAATAGAGGTTTATGGATTTTGAAAACCACATTTCATCAAGGTTAGAATAAGGCGAGAGTTAATACCAGCCTAAGACTTTTTATACTTCAAAAGCCTAGTCCGAAGCAGTAGCTTTCACATATAAAAGACAAAGAGCCTGCTTTCCCTGAGGACTTACATTTTCCTAACTTTGTATGCATGAGAGACTGTATTTCATACCTGGATGTAATAGAGACTGTTTTATACTTGGATGTAAATGTTACCAGGAGCAACGTTCAGTAAAAGCCATAAGTTGGATTTCACTGCTGTCTCAGTTTCCAATTCGTCAATTGCTACCACTAAAAATGGTTGCACCACCACAAAAGGTACTGGCATCACGACAACAAGGGACCTTGCCATAGGCACATTAATACAGACCACCAAGGGCACCTCGAGCCACCATCTGGCCCGTGTCCCTTTATCAGAGCGTGCCCCAGAGAATCGTTGTGCCGTTCTTCTCATCACTTATGCAAGCCTGCCCAGGGACGACATAACCGTGAGTAATCAGAACTGTGTTTGCCTCGGCCTACCTAATACTCACACCGTGATCTCAACAGAGCCTGAAACAGTCATCTCATACAGGAAAACCTACCAATGTGTCTGAATTCCGCATGAAGTAACAATTCTGGAGCATCTTTTCTTTTTCTGCATTGTGACGTTCCTCTGTTAATGCTCCTAGAAATGTATGGGGGAGGGGAATTGTCAGCTGTGTGTTACTGTTCCTTCTGCCTACACCGTCTGATACTGTCAACTGTATTTGGACAGCGTTAGGGTGAGCAGGGACCCATTCCCAACTAGTAACACCCAACTGCCCATTATTTCATACATTTCTAGAAGGAATAACAGAGAAACGGCACAATGCAGAATTCTGCTCTCCTACAGGGAATATAACTTACATTGTGTTACAAGTAGGAGAATGTCCTGAACCAAGATTACCTTTATCTAAAGTATACATCGAATAAAATATAATGTTCTCCTAACAAGATGTCCGTCTGCTTTTTACATGCACTATGTTATATAAAAAGCCCTTTCAGCAGTAGTTTTCCATGCCTCAGCTACCAACTAGACTATTAATACCATAGGCAGTTTGCTGCTGGAAACTACTATAGAGATGGTGTTCTGATGCCCTCTGCTGGCCATTTTATTTATAACATCCCAACTGAAAATAAAAGTTTCTTACATTGTAGAATATCTGCAATACATATATTTAATTACTGTTTCAAGGTGCTGTGCAATACAGGAATGTGATAGAGGTTTGAGAAAATGAAATATACAAGCACAAAAGAAAAAAACAAGCAAATTGTGCATGGTCTTTCTCTCGTGATCATGCCGAAAAGCAAACATCACTAGTAAAAGCCATAAAGCCGGCTTCTTCTGTTACATTGGTAAAAGTGTACAGTATGTGACCATTTATTTTATCTCGGTGGCCACAACATGGCCGGACAAGCAGTTTACTAAGGGGTTGTGATCCATCCAGCTATTCCAAACTCATGGAAGGCAAATCTGCCTTGTTAAAGGTGTATTCTCATCTGAGACAATGGGTACATATTGCTAGTTGTTTCATAGGTTCGGGTCCCACTGTTGGGAATCGCACCTATATTGAGAATGGAGCGGTCAAAGTGGTGGCTGGAGAACTCCAGTCCGGACACAACCAAGCGCTCTTTCCATCGAAGTGAATGTAAACGCACCTTGCATGACCGTACACCACTCCCATTCACTTCTATGGGCCTGACGGAAATAGCTTCACCAGCGCTCGGCTATTTTGGCCGCTCCATAGAAATGAAAGGAGGGCAGCTGCGCATCCTCGGTGCACCCTTCCACCACTTTTGGGGCTCCGTTTAGGAGATAGATGTGGTTCCCAGCGGTAGGACCTGTATCTATCCAACAATGGGGGCATATCCTAGCGATATACCCCCATTGTCTCAGATGAGAAAACCCCTTTAAGTCTCGTTCATATTTGGACAGCAGATGTACCCATTGATTTTAATGTGTTTGCTCCGTATTTTTTAACTCACTTTTTTAATTCCCTTGATGCTGATCTGTCAATCAGTGAGGGGTGGCCAGGAGAGCCTTCTGTTTATGAACACCAGGACCCAGTGCTGTGATTTTAGGAAAACTACAGTAAGAACAGCAGTAAGTGGTCCTCCGCTTTATGCTGCTCTCATATTGGGCAATCAAAGCCTGGAGACAAATTTCCTTTCATAATTTAACATTTTTGTTACTTAAAGGCTATGGACACTTTGGGGCCAAAAATAAGTTTTTCAATTGGTCTTTATTAAACATTTTCAAGAGTTTCCCCTGTACAGCATCCATTTTAGTGCATTTGCAGACAACTCCATTCTTCTTTACAGTGGATCTGTCAGGGAGCCGATCTGATGGCTCAATCTGTACCCCTTATCTATCAACTCCTGACAGCTCATAAACACTCATCGAAGTTAAATCCTTATCAAACTGATAAGAATTTAGCTATAATGAGTGTTTATGAGCGCCTGGGCAGCAGCTTGTCATGCGGAGAGAAGGATCCGTTATATATTTTTTTCACAATTTAACCGGTCTGCGCATGGACGGATCTGGCACTGCGGTATTTTGAATACATTAATGCATGCCAAAGGAAAAAAATGCCGGATCCGGCATTCCGGCATGTGTTCCGGAATTTTGGAGGGAGATAATACCGCAGCATGCTGCGGTATTATCTCCTTCCTGAAATGTCAAAAAGACTGAACTGAAGACATCCTGATGCATCCTGAACGGATTTCTCTCCATTCAGAATGCATGGGGATGTGACTGAAGCATTTTTTTCCGGCATAGAACCCCGATGACGGAACTCTATGCCGGAAAACAATAACGCTAGTGTGAAAGTACCCTAAGCCAGAGTTGGAGCAAGGCTTCCCTGCACCCGGATTTACTTTTACTGCCCTAGCCCTATATTTAGATAACCTGGCAAAGACAGGCTTGCAGGTGCCCCTTCCCCTCCCTGTGTAAGGTATCCAGACCTCTTCCCAACTGCACAAATTGGGAGCTGTACCCAAATAATTTAATATGCTTACTGTTTAGTCTGCCTGCCCGCTATGGTATCCACACAATCAGTGTAATAAAAAAGTGAAACACAAAATATCACATAATACATATGCCATTTATAGGTAGTCAGTCAGGACTTTCCGCGCTCCAGGTAAAAACATGGCCGTCACTCAGCTGTATAATAAACACTGCTATACTACATTGCTCCTGTGATCTTGGTCTATGCTCGGCTTTGTACAAAGTCAAAAGCGAGACATTGGCTGGAAAATTGTGAAATGAGTTTGAGTCACTTTTTCTGCAAGCTATTCACATACTGTCATAGGAGCAGTGGTAGAAATGACTTAGTTTGTACACCGAGCTCTGATGAATGGTGCTTTTTAAGGAGGGCGGCTGATCCTATGGCATTAGGTGGTCCCGATCATATGTTTGGTTCTCTATATGCCACTCGACTATGATAGCATGTGGTGACCTCTTGAAGCTGCACACATTACAGGGCAAATCATTTCCCATAGACAACGTCTGCACCACATTACTCTGCAATGAATAGTGCATTTCAAACTAAATGTTACTGCAATGTATATGCAATAAAAATATTGTGTTCAGTTTTCTATGTACATTACATTTTCTTCTCTGGTAGCGTCCCCTGCTGATTCTCCTTCAGGTCCACCTTCTCCTGCATTCAGTGGTGGACTATGCTCCACAGCTTCCCTGCTCCTTTCAGTGCCAGGGTATAGTGATCTCACAGAGAAGCAGGTTAAGCGCTCCATATACCATTCATGCATTCTTTGTAGAAATATAGAAACATATAGCTATAGCTCTTTCTAGACAATAGCACTATATACTATATGTACCTCTGGGACTATATGTGAGGGGCTATTTTCTAGGCAGGGGAGAAAGGGGTGCACTAGAGCTAATTGCAATGTATCCTGGGAGAGTGGTTTTACCATTGCTACACCCTGCTACTTTCTTTAATGGGCTGACCATAATGTCATCTGTGTATTTATTCCAGTTCCTTTTACACTGTGCATTCATAATATTGCTATGAAACTGTTATGTACATGTTTTATGCCTGGTTCACCAGCAGGTGGCAGCGTATATTGCAGAGAGAGCTTTCATTATACTCCCTGTTGGGCAGAGGTGGGCTAGTCCTGCTTCCTATCAAGGGAGGGGCTGCAGGAAGTTCTAGTTCAGTTGTTCTAGGCTAGTGTGGGAAGCAGACATGTCAATATGTAGCAGCGAGGGGAAGGTTCCCCTTCCTGCACTAGGAGTCTCTCCAGAGGGTAGCAACTCACAGGGCACCTTGACTCCTTATAGATTTATAGACAGAGTATCATGAGGGGGTCAACAGCTGAAGCAACCCCACTCTTAAGGTACCAGATCAGTCCTAAAGTCCAGCTACCAGACTAAAGCCAAGTTTAGCACAGCAGAGAAGGATAAAGCAGAATATCCCAGTTTGCCTGCTAGTTTATGCCAAAACCTGATGGAGCCAAGAGAAAGTTCACTTCATGTACGAATGCAAGTTGATTCAAGGAAAGCTGTTGAACTTTATAAAATCTGGACTCGACTGTTTCTTCACCTCCACCATTACTCTCCCCTTTATTGCTTCAGAGCCTAACCCTGGGGAGCGACGGTATCCAGGTAGGAGCACCGTGACACACACAGAAAACTATTAAGGCTGCACCACACCACTCGGCATTCCTATAAGGCCTCATGCACGCGGCCGTTGTTCATGTCCGCGCCCGAGCCGCATATTTCGCGGCTCGGCCACGGACCCAGTCACTTCAATGGGGGACGCAAAACATGCGGACAGCACTCCGTGTGCTGTCCGCATCCATTGCTCCGTTCCGTGCCCCCGCAAAAAAAATATAGCATGTCCTATTCTTGTCCGTTTTGCGGACAAGAATAGGCATTTCTATAATAGGCCGCGCTCCATTCCGCAAATTGCGGAACGGAACGCGGAGCAGCTTCCATGTTTTGCGGATCCGCGGTTTGCGGACCGCAAAGCACCAACGGTCGTGTGCATGTAGCCTAAATCTGGGACGCGATCAGCCCTGGAGGGGCAGCACATTGCCCAAGTGCTTAATGTACTGCTACCCACAGAAAGGAAAGAAAGTCCTCCAAAAAAGTGAGTAAAAACAGTTCTAAATTTGTGGTGTAAGCGCTTTCACCTTTTTTGCTGCCAGAGAAATACCGCTTTCCTATATTGCAAATAGGACAAGGATGTTTGCAAGCTTTCAGAGCACGGAGGCTCCTTCATTAGGCAGTATACAGAATCCAATACTGGTAGTATTGGATCAATATTGTATTGTTAATATTTCTTTCACATCTATATAAAATATACAAACCTCAGCAGTATGTGGTGGTAATAAAACTACTACTTACTGTTAATAATAATAATAATAATAATAATAATAATAATAATAATATATACGGTTATTTTAGAGGTTCCAGTGACATACACACTACCCCCTGAAGGCCTAACTATGCAGACCAGCTAATTAGACCAGGTAAGGAGGGGTCACATCTTCCACTAGGATAACTATATGTCAGCACTAGTTTAGTCCACTTGTATGTGGCATCATACAGGGCAGGAATATCTATTTGTTTCCATGTTTACTGGAATGTGTAAAAATGTACTTCCCAGAACTTACCCCCTTCCCCAACTTCAAGGGGTTGTTCAGGTTCAGAGCTGAACCCAGACGTATCCCCGTTTTCCCCCAGTGAGACCCTCAGAGATGAGCATCGGAGCATTTCGTGCGCCAATGCTCTCCTTTGTTCTGCGCTAAATTGCACGGGGCAAAAGCTTTTTTTAGAGATTCGGTGAAGTACTGGACTCTCCATGGGTAAAGCTAAACTGAGGCTTCTGACTAGTAGTGAGCCCGGTGATGTCACCTGCACTAATTGACAGGCCTTAGTGCTGATCTAGGCCTCTTCCTAGGCCAGTGACATCACATTAATCGGTTATTTAAACTAGGCACAGCTCAGTCCCATTCAAGTGAATGTGGCTGAGCTGCAATACCAAAAACCACTATACACAGTACGGCGCTGTGGTTGGTGAGCTGAAAGGCGACTGCGGCACTCACCTTGTGAGCAGACTAGCCAGTGTGCTGGGATTCGGACCTCCTGAGGATAGGTCATCAGTGTAAAAATCCCGGAGAACCCCTTTAACACATACTGTAGGCGATGTGCTGCTGACAACCAATGCTGATTATTTTAATGTCCACATGTTAGATGCGATCAATCGACTTGGACCAGTTGCCCGGAACAAACGTGTCCACCCAACCATTGTCCCATGTAAAGAGGCCCTAAGACTTTATCCATCCTTTGCCCCACCCAGGAGTTAAGGTCATTGTTAAGGGGAATGCCTATGTTGCAAAAGATTACCCATCTACAGCTAAAAACACTGAAAAGTAGTAGATTTTTACTGTTAGGATACTTTTGTTGAATCGTGTTGTAGTAGTTACTTAGTAATGTAATTTATTTTAAATATCCCCAAAGGTTATAACTCTGCATACAGTATTTACTTATTGCGGAGAAACCCTTAATAACAGTGTGTTATTATTACACTGCCACCTCTCACACACCCTCTTTAACAAAACCCAGTGCTATTTATTCTTACATTTTTGGAATGTAAGCCTAGTATATGCCTCAAATATTGATTTTAACATCAGCTGCAGGCTGAGACCTGAAAATAAGTAGGCAGTACAATACGATAGAAAAGCTTACTCTTTCTAGTCTCAAGTTAACGTAAAAGGTAGAAGCATACACTGTACGAAGACATGTGAAGCTCTTACAGGTGGGTACAGTATGTAGACACTTGAACATCACATCCATGGAGTTAGTTCCTCTTCAGTGTCTTAAAGGAGAGGCATCTTGTGTAGAGTTGTCTAAACACCCATGAGCTTGCTCTCTCAGCCACTTCTCTTGTCGTCACTTATAACGTTTGTCCAAATTTTTGGAAGAAGCATACTTACCTGCCCCCCATCGCTAAGTTCTGACACCTTTGGTTTTCTGCACTTCAGTGACCACTTGTCCACCTCTGGGGTGGATAGGGGTCACATGTGCCGCTCCAGCAAATCACTTTCTGCAGTAGTGATGTACACCCGAAGCGGTATATCCCTGGGTCATGCGCCACTTGAGGGACTCATTGCCTACATCAGCACATGTGACCCCCCGCCTACTCCAGAAGTAGACAAGAGGGGACCGAAGGTGTTGGAACTGAGCTCCTTCCACAGTCCGGTGAGGAGGAACGGCTACCAAAAAGTGTTTCAAAGATGGACAACCCCTTAAAGCAGTTTTCCAACTTTTCTTAGAGTGTCGTTAAAGCCCATTTTAAAGTGTTAAAATGATAAAAGATTGGTGAGCCATATGTATCAACTGTACAAACTGAACAGCCATAAATTGCTCAAAACGGATAAAGCTGTGTGCTTAGCCACCTGGCACACTACAGCTGCAAGTGCGGCACCCTCAATGACTGCCCCAGAGAACGAATGCCCAGTGGATGGTGCAGCCTGTTAAATATGAAATATGTTCTTTACAGTATACCAGCGCTGTGGATACATAGCTTCTGTGTAAGCACCAAGAAAATCTGCACAGACACTTACCTACAGTACAGATAGTTAATAATACACGAAGGATAAATACACTGAACACTGTTATGTCTGAAAGAACATAATACATTTGTTTGGTGACTTCTCTCCAGAATCATAGCTATTGTCTATCAATTGGGTATTGGTGGGGGTTTAAGTCTCAGCACCCCTGTTGGTCCGCTGTATGATGGAGACCCCGGTAATCTAAGTGAAAGGGACTGACTTGTAAAACCAGGCACCAGAACCGGAGTTGGACCCACCAGCCGCAGATCACATTATTCAAGCTCCCAACTGTTCCCGATCCAGTATTTTTTATCAGGAAAAGTAATTCCAAGCATGAATCCTAAATTCTAGTAAATCTCTGTTGAAAATAGGGGCCAAAAACCAAGAGACCAAGCTATGACCAAAAACCCTCTGGTCTGAAACGCATCAGCCATGACTTTCTTGTTTTGATGTTTCATTTGAACTGATTTTCACTTGCGATATTTAATATCACACATAATCCAGTTTGTTTCTGAAACAGCTGGATGAAGCAAATGGTACAAGTGGTGACACACTGCTGCCCTCCCCCCCCACAGTGTTTATGAGCATATTTCCATTTCTTTTTTTATTTTACTCATAAAGCGAAGCCCTGCATGAGAGGAAATTCACGGAAGGTAGTAGGAAGTTGCTTGAATGGCAACCCCCTAACAATATACTTTAGTAATGGGTTGTCTTCTAATAACTACTGTATTTTCTGGCGTGTAAGACTACTTTTTATCACATGAAAATCTTCTCAAAAGTCGGGGGTCTTCTTATACGCAGGGTGTTGTCTTATAAGCCGGTATACTGCGTGTTGAAACTTAAGGGGACCTTTCCCTGGTCCACCGATTTTTTTCTCCCAGAGAAGGAAATGCCCAGGGCAGAAGAGGATGTCTCCTCCCAGGTGCGAGATTAGCTGCAATTAGCATAAGGCGCAGGCGCCGGTAATCGGGGCCACAGCGGGGGAACGGAGCAGCGCCCAGGGATAATAGTAAGTGCAGGGAGATCCCTGGGTGCCGCTCTACACATATATATCATTATCTAACAATCGTTGGACCAGTGAAAGGTCCTCTTTACTTCTTAGCTGGACTGGAGAAGCTGTCCTTCTCCAGCTTTAGGAACAGGCGCCCTCTAGCTGAGCCCCCGTGCGCTGCATCCCGGCGGGCCAATCCTGAAGCAGCCCCTGACAGGGAGGGCTGGGAAGGCAGGGAGAGCTGACCAACCCAATTTTTATTTGGTGTGCGTTAAAATATAATATATATTTTTTATATAATATATTTGCGTCAGGGGCTTATGATAGTACAGTGTAAGATACCGTGAATGTAGGATGAAACAAAGCGTGAGTCGGTTGTGGTGTGCCGAAACCGACGATGAGGTAGGCCTGAGAAAGAAGAGGGCCCACCAAGGAGTTTTAAGGAAAAAGGAAAATATTATTTTGGTGTGGTGTGGTGGGAGGGTCATTCAGTGCTGACCTCGCATGGTAAGGTGTCAGGTTGGGGGAAGCGCTTAAATAGACCAGGGGTAGCCTACCAGCCCCTCCCACAAATCCAGGCAAATTGCCTTAATACTTGTGTCAGGGGCTTATGATAGTACAGTGTAAGATACCGTGAATGTAGGATGAAACAAAGCGTGAGTCGGTTGTGGTGTGCCGAAACCGACGATGAGGTAGGCCTGAGAAAGAAGAGGGCAAAAATTAAGTGAACATATTTATTACATACAACCTGAAATAGATACATTCCATCAATCAGTCATGTTCCTGAAAGCATCCCTTAATTCTTGTGCTGGGTTTGGTATGTAGCGAGAGTAAGCGGAGGACTTCCAGCGCCCCAGAGTTTTTATGACGTGTGTTGGGACGTTGACCCTGGAGGCGGTGGATGCTGCTCCTATGCGGAAGGAGTGGCCGGAGTAGTTGGCTGCGTTGAGGCCCAGTTGGGTGAGTAAGGACCTGACGCAGGTCATGAAGGTCGTGGTGGTGAGTACCGAACCTTGTATTTTAAGTAAAGGTTGTGAGGACCGTAAGTTGAGAGGCTGTATGTATGCGTCCAGTACCCTGACGGGACACCATCTGTTGTGCGTGGGATAGTATGGAATGTTTACTGGTGTGTGCTGACTGGTTTTGGAGTGAGGGAGTGTCAGGACATAATGATCATCATGTTTTGTTAAGTGAGAATAGAGGAGGTACGGAGTAGTTGGGGTCGTGGTTGTGGTAGTAAATTCCCTAGGCCTCAGAAATCCATAAAAGGCTAGGTATATCGCTGTCTTAATGATGGAATTGGTGTCAGTGTCAAATGGTTTTAAGTCCAGCAGGTCTGATAATGCTTTGAAAATATGGCTGTCTATGGGTAGCCTTTGGCTCGTCCGTGTGGGTTCTGATTTCTGAATGCCTCTAAGTATGGTCTTGATCTGGTGAGAGGCCATGAAACTGTTGTTATTGGGATGTAAGATCAGCATATGGTGTTGAATGCCCGTGAGGTAGAGCTTGATGGTGTTGTATGACATGTTTAGTTTGAGGTGGCAAAAGAAGCGAATCCCAATATGGACGACATGATAAATGGTTGCCTGATGTCATGGTCCCGAAGGAATCTTTTGAAGAGTGTAAAACCCCTGTCGTATGTCTTGTGAGTATTGTGTGATAGTGCCAACTGGGACAGTGCCCTACTGTGCTGCATGATGGTTTCTAGTCCAGTATGAGTTGCTGAAAAGTTGGGGTGATGGTGGCCGTGGGCGCGGCTGATGGGAGTGATTGGTGAAATGCCTGAAATTTAAAGCGAGATAAGTTATCAGCAGCTGTGTTACATATCCCTGGAATGTGGAAACAACATAGGAAGAAATTGTGACAAGCCGCCAACCAAGTGAGTTTCCTTAGAAACCTCATGATCGTGAGGGATTTGGAGCGGCCTTTGTTGATGATGTGACAGGTGGCCTGGTTGTCTGAGTAACAGCGGACTGGCATGTTGGCCCATAGGTGACCCCACGCTACGGCAGCCGCCACGATGGGATAGATCTCAAAAAGCGCAGAGGTCGTGGAGAAGCCTTCCAAATCCTGGATATTTGAAGGCCAGCTGCCCCAAAGCCATTCGTTCCCAAAAATTGCTGCGAAACCTGTGGTAGATGCCGCATCTGACCAGATGGTAGGTGACGCCTCGGACAACTGAGGGAGGAACATGCTTTTACCATTCCAGATGGTTAAAAATCTCTTCCACATGTTGAGGTCTGCCGTAGCCTGGGCATCCAAGGACAACCTGTGCGAATCATGTTGAAAAAGTGGAAACAAATGCAATAGGCGTGATATGAAGGAGCGGCCTTGAGGTATAATGCGCATAGCGAAATTCAGTGATCCCAGCAGGGATTGAAGCTCCTTGCGATTGCAAGTACCGCGTTGAAGGTAGTTGTCGATGAGGGTGAGAATGTTCTCTATTCTGTCCTGCGGTAAGCTTGCTTGCATTGTGGCTGAGTCTAACTGGATACCCAGAAAGGTGATGACCGTGTCTGGCCCCTCTGTTTTCTTGGGGGAGATAGGAACGCCTAGTTGTTCGAATAGCCTGGTGGTGGCTTTGAGACTAGTAGGCGGGAAGTATTTCCTCCACCAGTAGGAAATCGTCCAGGTAATGTAGTACCGTAGGGCACCCGGCCACGTTCAACAGTAACCAGCACAGGGCTTCCCCAAATGTGTCAAAGATAGCTGGGCTACTTTTGGACCCAAACGTTAGACGGGAGAAAAATAGTAATGGCCGGACCATTTGATGCCGTGTAGGTGCCACAGAGTGGGGTGGATTGGAAGTAGCTTAAAAGCGTTAGCAATGTCAGTTTTGCTGAGCCAGGCTCCCACCCCTGCTTGTATGATAGCGGTAATGGCGTGATCTATGGTGGTGTATTGCAGGGAGAATTCCTCAGAAGGTATGAGGGAGTTGAGACTGGGGTTGGCAGATGAGTGGGGTGCAGATAGATCAATGATGAGTCTCTGTTTTAGGGAGGATTTTCCTGTGACAACACCAATGGGGTTTGTGCGCCATTCTATGAATGGGGGAGTGTTGAAGGGCCCTAGTACGAAGCCCTCAGCCACCTCTTGAGCTATGAGGGTGTCAACTGCTGTGGGGTTCTGCTGCGCGGATTGCAGATTAGGGCATTCCAGAGTCCCCGTGGGCATGTGTAGGATACCCGTGTGGAAGCCTTCTGTCAGACCCGAGATGAGAAAGTCTGTCAGATGTCTGGATGGATGTTGTGACATTAAGGCCGAGAATTCTGGTAAATTAATGGACGTTAAGTAAGGCTTGGTATACATTTTATTTGGACACATGGTTTTTGCGTGAGCCCTGAAGCATTGTGAGCAGACATGCAATAATCTGCATCCATTGTAATTGCATGACCCAACATTGAAATTGTTGCATATCTGGGATTTGCCCAAGAACTTGATAGGGCGTCCCAGTTTGTCTCTTGACAATCTCTCTGGAGCCCCAGAGGAACTAGCCCCTTGCGTGGAGGCATGCTCTCCCAACGTGTTGGGGCAAAAGCTTGTGGTGTGTGCGGTGGAGGAGCAGAATGCACAAGCCGGTGTTCTAAGCCCTGCAAAGTGTCTGCAAAATATGACAGTATCAATCCTTCCCCAGTTGGACCGTGTACCATACTGAGAGAAGGCTCCAGACACTTTAGCAGAAAAAGACCTGTGGTAGTCGTAGAAGGCCGAACCCCCATATTTGTTGCCCAGATCTACCAGCTTGTGCATGTAGAGATCAAACTCCTCTCTTCTGTTGGGATAGACAGCACATATGACATCCCTGTAGATACCGAAGGCCAGCACGAGTCGGGAATGGTCAATTTCCTGTTGAGGCGGGCATCCCTGGACCTGACCACCACTGACACGTCCTCGTAAGCGTAAGTTTTGTTTTCCACAATATCCTGGGAGGCAATCAACAGGGAAGCCAGATTGACGTCTTTACCTTCCAGGATATCTCTTTTCAAGTGCTCAGGTATCATGTGAGCCGGGCTGACTTCCTGGTCCTCCAGAGTAATGGCGCGAGACATTACTGGCGGGTCGGCCGTTGCTTGTGACGCAGGCACCGGTGGCCCTGTCAGTGTGAGGGCCGTGGTGACCGACTCCAGGTGTTCCAGTCTGGAGTTGACTTTGCTCATGGATGCCATGAGTGAAGTTAGCATGGTACGTATGTCGTCTGGGCTGGACTGGCTAGGTCCCTCCCGGCGTCCATGTTGTTTGTGGAAGTACGTAGGAGTGAGAAAAGTTCCGCTTTTCTTGCCGATGCGGGGTAGGGGATGTGACGTTTTCTTAGCTCCGCGGTAATGCGAGGGATCGTCCATGATCTGATAGAAGCTGGACTAGCTAGCTCCCCTCCTGGGTTAGGAGTGATAGATCTAGCAGGGGTGCTAGGCAGGGAGCAATCCTCGCCACCCTCTTGGGACATGCTATAACCAAAACAATAGTTAGTGTATGACAATATCCCCATTTTTTACTGGCAGGCTAGCTAGGCCAAAGGCGAAAAAATTATGGCTTGTTTGGTGACAGATGAGGCCCTACTAATTGCCAAGTGGCTGTTGAGAGGCTCTATCTATGTGTTGGCGCGAGGGTTATTGAGGCCACTTGTCGCAGTGGCAGGAGTTTCTAGGCCTCTCGGTGACTGTAAAATAGACAAACAGGGGAAGGGAGTGACAGGTGAGGCCCTCTCTATGCCGTATGCAAGGCGGCTAACTAACGTGTGGCGCGATGGGTGTATGCTTCCGACCATTTGAAGCGGGGTGTTGGCCTTGCAGGACCACTAACTAGTGGCGGTAGCCAAGACGGGAAAAATACCTATTGGGAAGCTTATGACCCTAATGCCAGTAATCTAACCTAGAGGGAAAATAAAATGTACAGTAGTGACCATATGCGTTGGAGCACGTACCTGGGCGTATAGAAAATATTGTTTCACAGGAAACCGTATGGAGCAAAGTATGTATATTAGACAGCCTGAAAATGAGTAAGAGAGAGTAGTATGGTGAGTGGTTTTGTGGGAAGAGCGTGGCTCTGTAGCCTGTGATGGTAATTTAAAAGGTTAGGCTGACGTATACACCTATGTTATATATGATGTTGAACGTCAGGTAGTACGCTGTGCAATCTGCGGTCAGTCGTGGTCTGAGTGTAAATACTCACGTATTTGGCTGACACATAGTGTGTGGCGGAGAGAAGCCAGGTAATGCTCACGGAATTGCGCCGGAGAGGTATGGCTGGTTGAACCCAGTGGGTTTCGACCAGAGTATGTGTGAAACGACGTATGGAGTCTATTGAACCGAATGAGGCCTGTGACGTGGGCCGTAGCTAACCCGAGATGGATAGTGGGAGACCTCCTGAGTGGGAGTCCCGTGATCCATGGGTTATGCGTATTTGATATGACGAGTGACCCAGAACATGATGTCGAAGTGGTATGTCTATGTGATATGGAGAAATGCCGAAATACACGTGAGCATGAAAGTAACCATGGATTATGTCTGCTGTGCCCTGATCCTGTGCCCCCGTGACCGCAGTGAGTGGCAGCAACAGTGGTAGGATCAGTGGTGTGGTCGCGGCTGTATACCGAATGTCAGCAGATAATCCTGAGGAATACCGGCAATTTACACATTCCCCCTTTCCCCTCTTACTCTCTCTCTCCCCTCCTCACCCCCCTCCTCCATGGCCCTCTGGTGAGAAGCCGTGCCCCACATACAGCGATGGCCCCCATGTACGGACATGTGGCCGTTTGTATACAGGTGAGAACCCCCCCTCCCCCACCCCCACACATGCTGCCGATGGCCAGGGGTCCGGAGGCCCGCTTTGCAGGCAACAGGGAAGGTGTTGGGCCGGCCGAGACGCTGGATGATACTCCCGGCGGGCCCGGCATGAGCGTGGTGGCGTGTGCGCGTGCGTTCCACTGTGGAACGCACGCTGTGATGGAGGCGTGCCACCCGGAAGAGGCGGAGGTGGGCGGCGAGATGCCGGTGCAGAGCGGACGTGCCACAAGTACCGGGTGGGAAAGCCGCCATGAAACAGGTTGGGGGGGGGGGATGGATGAATCGCCGAATGGCTACTTACCTTGCTGGACCGAGTGTCCAGGCAACCGGAGGACCGTGGAGCGGGTGGGGGGCTCGAGACAAGCGGCGAATCTTGCAACCTCACTGAATGGACTGCGACCCGGAAGTTCATTCAGCGCTGACCTCGCACGGTAAGGTGCCAGGTTGGGGGAAGCGCTTAAATAGACCAGGGGTAGCCTACCAGCCCCTCCCACAAATCCAGGCAAATTGCCTTAATACATATAATATATCACACACTGCATATATTACACAGTATTATAAATGCAATATGTACGGATATATAGTATACACAGCAGTGTACTGATATGTGAGGTACGGGGTATATTAGATGCAGTGTGTACAGATATATAGTATATACAGCAGTGTACTGATATGTGAGGTACAAGGTATAATAGATGCAGTGTGTACAGATATATAGTATACACAGCAGTGTACTGATATGTGGGGTACGAGGTATAATAGATATAGTGTGTATAGATATATAGTATAGAAAGCAGTGTACTGATATGTGAGGTACGAGGTATAATAAATGTAGTGTGTACAGATATATAGTATATACAGTAGTGTACTGATATGTAAGGTACAAGGTATAATAGATGCAGTGTGTACAGATATATAGTATATACAGCAGTGTACTCATATGTGAGGTACAATGTATAATAGATGCAGTGTGTACAGATATATAGTATATACAGCAGTGTACTGATATGTGAGGTATGAGGTATAATAGATGCAATGTGTACATATATATGGTATTTACAGCAGTGTACTGATATGTGAGGTACGAGGTATAATAAATGTAGTGTGTACAGATATATAGTATATACAGTAGTGTACTGATATGTAAGGTACAAGGTATAATAGATGCAGTGTGTACAGATATATAGTATATACAGCAGTGTACTCATATGTGAGGTACAATGTATAATAGATGCAATGTGTACAGATATATAGTATATACAGCAGTGTACTGATATGTGGGGTACGAGGTATAATAGATGCAGTGTGTACAGATATATAGTATATACAGCAGTGTACTGATATGTGGGGTACGAGGTATAATAGATGCAGTGTGTACAGATATATAGTAGATACAGCAGTGTACTGATATGTGAGGTACAAGGTATAATAGATGCAGTGTGTATGGATATATAGTATATACAGCAGTGTACTGATATGTGAGGTACAAGGTATAATAGATGCAGTGTGTACAGATATATAGTATATACAGCAGTGTACTGATATGTGAGGTACAAGGTATAATAGATGCAGTGTGTACAGATATATAGTATATACAGCAGTGTACTGATATGTGAGGTACGGGGTATAATAGATGCAGTGTGTACAGATATATAGAATATACAGCAGTGTACTGATATGTGAGGTACAAGGTATAATAGATGCAATGTGTACAGATATATAGTATATACTGTACAGCAGTGTACTAATATGTGAGGTACGAGGTATAATAGATGTAGTGTGTACAGATATATAGTATATAAAGCAGTGTACTGATATGTGAGGTACGAGGTATAATAGATGCAGTGTGTACAGATATATAGTATATACTGTACAGCAGTGTACTGATATGTGGAGTACGAGGTATAATAGATGCAGTGTGTACAGATATATAGTATATAAAGCAGTGTACTGATATGTGAGGTACGAGGTATAATAGATGTAGTGTGTACAGATATATAGTATATACTGTACAGCAGTGTACTGATATGTGGGGTACGAGGTATAATAGATGCAGTGTGTACAGATATATAGTATATAAAGCAGTGTACTGATATGTGAGGTACGAGGTATAATAGATGTAGTGTGTACAGATATATAGTATATACAGCAGTGTACTGATATGTGGGGTATGAGGTATAATAGATGCAGTGTGTACAGATATATAAAGGCAAGAAAGAAAATTGGAGCTCACACTGTACCTTTATGAAAAAATGTAAATCTTTATTTATATTGTAATAAAAGCATATTTATGCCATTTATGCCATTAATGGCATAAATATGCTTTTATTACGATATAAATAAAGATTTACATTTTTTCATAAAGGTACAGTGTGAGCTCCAATTTTCTTTTTTGCCTTTGTATCACTCGGGAGCTTGTACCGAGTTACATTAGAATTGGCCCTTTGTATTGTCACGAAAATTTTTTTCTTTGTGTGGACATTACCTAATGTTTCCGCTACTTTGGGTCTTTCCTGGTCTTTTTCTTGCTTAGTGTACAGATATATAGTATATACAGCAGTGGGGGCCCAATTTAGATTCTTGCTATGGGGCCCAGTGATCTCTATGTACCCCCCTGTCTGTCAGCATTCCGTTTTGTGATTGGACACAAAACTGCTGCAAGCTGCGGTTTTGTGTCCGGTCATAAAAACGGAAAAAAAACGGATCTGTCACTGAAAACAATGTAAGTCAATGGTGACGGATCCGTTTTTTTTAGGAGCCAATGAATATGTGTTTTCGGTTTTGATTTCACACAACTGAATCCTAACGGAACGGATGCATCCTGATGTGCAAAATCAAAACAGATCCGCTTAATTCCGGCATTGTGATCCTCTGCTGGCTCTGAATACCGGAATTAAAAACGCAAGTGTGAAAGTAGCCTTAGCACAGCTACGCAGAGTGTGATTTCATTTTGTTATTTTTGCTCATTGTCTTCCTTGTTTGCATGACTCTTTTCCTATTCATGTTCTTTCTCAATACAAGGAAGAACAGCTCATACAGTATGCATATCTGTTAGAGTAGGCTACATATTTTCTTTTGTGAATCTTATTTATTTTTTTGGGACAATATATACATAGAAACAGACAAAAAAAGCTAATCAAATGGTTTTCTAGGTTATAACTTTGGTGGTTTATCCAATGTGGGAGTTTGACCCTTGAGACCTCTGTGTTCAATAGGTCTGCAATGCATGCTTGCTGGAGAGAGACAACAGTACTAAGAACAGGTTAATTTAAAATCCTGAAATACTTAGAAATGTAAGATGACACTATAATGAGAAACCATGGGAGAAGATTTATCAAGCTGATACACTTGTTTTCTGGCTTAGAAAATATGCAAATTTTTCCAAGAAGTCGGTGGGGTGTGGGTGGAAGTGGTTGTCACAACTGGGCCCGAGTTTAGAGAACCCTAATTTCTGAGTCTACAACTGCCCAGGTAGCAGCCATACTACCAAAGTACTCCAGCGAGAGGGAGGTTAAAAGGTCTGGAACCCACAGGTTCATGCATTGGACTCAGGCAGCACGGTATTGTACTCGTTTATGGCAGAAAGACTTTGCTGCTGTGGAAGGGAATATTGTTAAAGCATCCCCCATAGTTTGAGATGGATTGGCCTCTTGTATCTCAGTTCTGCACCGGAGCTGCAGAAGAACAAGAAACTTATTGCAAGCCCGTGATTCTGCTGAGAAACTGCAAAGTGTCTTTAGAGAGAGCAAATACTATAACCACCATCATTGTTGCATATAGTGCTCATGGGATAATGTTGCACTGTGATATAATTTGGAACTGTGCCTTGGTGCTATTTGTACTACACAATCTCTATAATTTTCAGTAAAGAGCCTTTATTTATTGCAATCCAAGGGCCTGGTTATTGTCCCCACTGTTCGCTGGCCCCAGCATCTGCATGGCTGCCTTGCCCCCAGGCAAACATCAACCATCGAATCATCCCAACTACCACCAGGCAGGTACCACAATACTAGGATGTGCCCCGAGGGAAGAAAGCACTCCATTCACTGTTTATGACCCATGGAGAACCAAAGAGAGATTGCCACTGAGAACTGCTACCACCAGCATATCAACTACCACTCTCATTCTCACCTCCCATGTTGGCTGGGCACCAAAATTCGACATGCACCAAAATTTTGAAGAGGACTGCAGCTAATGGTGGGTTCGCACTAGCGTTACGCTATTCCATTATAGGTTCCGTTTATAAGAGAATATAACGGAAGCCTTTAAGAGGCGTTCTGTTTTGCTCCCTCCTAATAGAAGTCTATGGGCAAGCATAACGGATCCGTCTGGTTTCTGTTATGCAAGATGGAAAAAAATGTCCTGTCGACAGGACGGAAAAAACAATCTTAAAGGCTTCCGTTTTGCATTCTGTCTGGTGATTCCGTTATAAATGGAACCTATAATGTAATGGCATAACGCTAGTGCGAACCCACCCTCACTGTAGTGCATCTGATGCCGATGAAGGACAAATTTAGACTGGCTTACATGGTTACCTGCATGGGCAGAGCTGGGAGGGATGGAGTGGTAATTATGACACTGATGATAGTAATCTTAACTCTAATGCTCTTTGGACTCTTAGCGGCTTTAGTCTGGTGTTGGATGGGGTACCCTTGATTTTTAGTAAATAGGTGCAAGGCAGGAGGGCAGATGTAAGAGCGGGGGAATAGATGGTGGAGTCAATAACCAGGCCTGTTTGGTTACAATAAATAAATTCTATTTATTGAGGATGATAGGAGTTGCAGTACACATAGCAGCAATAGGCACAGTTCTGGGGTATTTTACATAGTAGGCTTTTCCCAATAATTATGTATGAGTAATGGTAATTATGGCAGTAATCCTTCCTGAGCTTCTCTAGATACCCTTTACAATTTTCTCAAGCAACAACAGACGTGCAAATCCACTCTCATCAGCTCTTTCTGCAATTCCCAATCTGGTGGTGGTCTTAGATCTTGATGACCAGTCCAGTGTGTTGGGTGTAGGAGGCGATTAACTCTCTATACTAAAAGTAAAGCTTTAGTGCCATAAACGTGCAGTACCTTACTGTAACAGGCATTACCTTGGTTATCTACAATCTGTATGGTTTTCATGTTTTAACTCTTAGCGGTATGCTCTCAGTTCAGTTGATTTTCCTGGCAGCTTTCAGTCTCAAGAATGAATATTCCTTGGACTAGGCCTAGCTTACAGGAGCTCAGACACAGAAACACTACTCACGCTCAGACACACTACAGACATGGTTAGACACGCTACACTTCCTTTTTGTACATACTTACTAACCAGGAGAAAGGACTAGCTCATCACCCAGGCAACTTCCCTAAAAGCTGCCTCTTAACTGTGTGTTGCCCATACATAACTATGTGGAATACACAATGCATAATGGAATAAGTGCTTTTACAGCAAATTACAACATTTTACTCTTTAGCATTACACGAATCATTGCAGTGATCCTCTGGGGCACTGCACAAAGTGCTAATCTTAATAAATTTCCGCCATAGTACCTGACCATAATGAACCTAGCCAATCTATAACTGACCTTTAACAAATTAATAGTAAGTTCTCCCAAGCGCAATGGAGAAAACCTATCACTTCAGCTAAAAAAGCTATAATGTAGATAGAGTATGTTTGCACATTTGGGCATTATCCCAGAGTATTAGAGGGGACCACTGCCAAACTGCGATATATATCTTTATAATGCTTCCTTCATTTACATAATCTTTTCAGTTGTTTGAATGCTTGTTAGGGTATGGCCACGTGTTCAGTATTTTCAAGGTCAAATCTGTCCTTAATACTTTCTTTATTTCTATAATCCCCTAGATTTTGGCTTAAAAAACTACATACAAAAACTTCAACATGTGTCAGCACCCTTCTAGACACCTTGACCCACATCCTTATGAAATGGCGCCTACATTTTTGCTTAACTCTTGGAACAATTTGGTTGGCTCCATTTGATTCTAGACTGATTTCTGAATCATGTTATGCAAGCGGGTGTGGACCCACTGCGCCACTGACTGGCTATACTATGGAAGGGCGTGACTAAGCAACTACCTGGTCTTCACTAAAGCCGCTGATGGTGAGGATAGGCTTGGGCTGTTGCCAGGTGCCACTCCAGAGCAGTCCCCGAGTCAGTGGCAGCTGACCAGGTTGTTTGAGAAACTGGTGCAAGCAATGAGGTGAAGTACGTGGTCAGGAAGTCCAAAGTCAGGGCAGGCAGCGATCAAGCAAAGTCCGTAAAAGAAGTCCAAGGTCAGAAGCAGGCGGCAAACAAGCAAAATCTGATAAATCCAAAAGCAGGGTCCGGTACACAGAAAAGCAGAAACTCCAAAAACACCTTCAAACTAGGAACTAGACAAGCTAGTGACCAAGAGTTGCTCAGGCGCCATCCTGGGGCCGGAGGCGCCTTCAAATACTGCAATCCAGCCATAGGCTGGGAAGATAGAGGGCGTGTATGTGCTGCCCTAGAAGGGAGGAGAGACAACCCCATGCAAGCCCTAACAACCAGTACAGGACTTAAGCAGGAAGTAAGCTCTGGCACGGAGCACAGATACAACATTTAAGCTACCTGCTGCCCGTGCTTGTCAGCTCAGCGCATGGCAGCAGGAGGGAAAGAGGCTCCTGTGCTAGCAGGTAGGGGCAGCAGCGCCGGCTAGAACCGTTGGGCTAAAAAATTAAATGTGACAAAAAGAATACCCTACTGTGCCTCGCTTGCCAATGGATTGTTTCTTTGTGGAAAAGGGGCAGGGTGTGAAAGGAAGGAGGCGTGGTTTAGGATGAAACGATGGCTCACATGTAGTAATGTGAGCGCACCTAGACCTCAGCATAAATTGCTCCAAAAAAGTGGCAACATTTGGCACAATTTGGCGCATTTAGGTTTGGAGAAAGTTTGAAAGTAGAGTGTAACGGGGAGCCGGCGACGCGCTCTTCCCCTGCAGTGTCTCCATGGTAACTAGGGGGCGGGGAGGACATGGCCACGCGCGATTCCTCAACGTGGCTGGCGTCTTCCATCCCCTAGACAACGAGCTGGTGGGGAGCTGAGTGCCGATGTTAATGACTCGGCGCTCAGCTGTACTGAGATGCGGGACATGGGTCATGTGACTGGCCATGTCACATGACCCATCTAGAGGACCTATTTAAACAGGTAACCTGCTGGCCACAGGTTGCCTGTGATTGGTCTTACTTCATTTCTAGTGATTCCTGTATTTGTGACTTCTACCGTTTGACCTTGGCTCCTGACCTCAGCTTATGTATGACCCTGACCTGGTGTTACCCCTGGTACTGATGCTACCTTCTGGCTTTTGACCTCGGCTTGTACTAACTTGACATTATAGTTTATTGTGTGCTTGTGTACCCTCCTATCCTTGACCTTGGCCCATTGCTTCTATTGCTACTCTGTCCCGGCCTAGGAAGCCTTGCTTCTGTGTGATCTGTCTCACTATTTTGTACTCTGTGATGTTCCTTTGTTTAGGCCCCTGCACATACGTAACTAAGGACTGCTGCCCAGTTGTATGCCGCCATTTAGGACGGACCATGCGAATAGGTAGGGATAGAGGTGTGGGTGGAGTTTAGGACTGTGCATGTGCTAACCCCGAAGGGTAGAGTGAAGTTAGTAAAAATTAACTTTTAATCCTAATGTTAAAAAATATATGGAGACATATATCAAGATACCAAGACAAGACAATACAACAGATATGAGGGTGACAAGTGGTGCACCCTACAGTGTGGTAGGAAAAAGGAACGGATACTGCTGCACCTCAGCTGGGGTGCATGCAGTCTTACCCGACCCAGGATGGGAACCAGGATGGATGAAAGGACAACAGGTATCAGCATAGGTTGACGATGGCGGGTGTCCGGGATCGGTGTCAGCGGCTTGAAGTCCCCGGCAACAACGGTGTGGGGGTCCCTAAAGTGTGGCGGGGTCTGTAGTAGGCGGATGAGTCCTAACCCTAATGAACCCTGACAATGGGGGAGGGGTGTCACGAACTCGCCCCGAGCTCCCAGACCGCAGTACCTGATCAGACCAGGATCAGATGCCAGCAATCAGTCGGGACAAGTTCTGACACTACACACTATCCAATTTGATCACCCTGCTTCTTCCAATCCACCAGATTGCACAGGAGATCAAATTGTGACCGGTTCCTTTTTAGAAATGAAGGAACTTCACAGGGGCCTAGGCTTGGAAGAACTCCTCTCCCACCTACCAGCCCACACACTCATTCACACAGCAAACCCCCACCAATCTGATCTAACCAAACCGATCTGCCAGATCAGACTTGGTGGGACTTGGCGGACACAGAATCCCTCCTGCCACACACACAGGGCCTTCAAGGGAAACCTACAACCCGGACGCAGACCTCTCCTCTAAGAGGCTGCTGTCCTCACTTTGTCCGTGGGATCAATTACCCCACACACCTCGGTCTATTATATACCTGGTGCTGAGACCGCACACCGAGTCTCAGCACGTACACAGAGGATACCCCACTATCCACACTTCACACAGAAGCTATGGTCACAGACTTACAATCAGACACCCACAGTCACCTTCAGAGAAAGATTGGCATTTAAAGCAAACAGGTAGCTGAAAATTAGGAACTCTAATTGCCTCAAAAATATTGCCCGTGCTGGGTTAAGAAAAGAGGTTTTAATAAACATAAAGATATTACTAAAAAACAGAAGCATACAGATATATACAGAGAACAGTTTTAAAATAAAAGGGATAAATGAAGACTGACGCTACGTTACTCACACAGAGACTGCAGCTATCAGGTCCTGAGGCAAGACAGAAACACGGATCCTCATTCAATCAGATTGACCTCAAAATGGGGAACACAGTACAATCTGCTCTGTCCAATTTATGAGGACTGGTCCAGGCAGTCTGTAAGCCGACCTGTAAGGCGGGACACAGGGGTGGGCTGTGAGGTTTATGACCTGTCAGTCACACAGAAATCTAGTGTGAAACTGATCTCTGCCCATAACTCGGCGCAGGAGAACGTCCGCCCGATGATTGTGGGCTCATTTTTCAGCTCTCAGGGTTGGGGTCACAGAGGTACCAAACACGGGGTGTCCACGTGGCCCCAATCAGGAGAACCGATTTCCTGAGCCAGGGTTATCACAAGTGGGTGGTTCTTGATATGAGCCTAACCAACATTCCTTGACTGTTACAATGGCATATGTCAATAACCTCTATTGAGCGGTGTATTTGAGTTATGACCAGAATATGATTTTGGATTCTTCTGGTGACAGGGAGAGCTGCTCGCCCCCTCCCTCCGGGATGCACTCAGCTTGCTCCTATCGTAAAGTAATAAACCTCTTTCAAGTGGTTCACTACCTGAGTCTGTTTATATAAAGTGTCCTGGAGGCCACAGACCGTTGTCACCTCTAGGTCAGAGGCCAGGAGCTAAGGAGTTTATGGCTGTGGCCTGGTTTTGAATGTAGGGAGAGACCTTATAGGCCTGGGGTTGACATGAGGTAAATTCAGGAAACATGGCTGCCATGGAAAACCATAATCCATATCCCTCATACCTCACACCTCCCCCTTTTAGAAGGTGCCTGGGGAGGATGACTCACAGGTCATTCTCCATGGCACCTGTCACTGTGGGTTCAGCAGCCCGGGACAGTCCATCCGCATTCCCATGGTCACTCCCCTTCTTGTGCTGGATGGTGAAATTGTACGGCTGCAGAGCCAGACTCCATTGCAGCAGTTTTCCGTTGTCACCGGCTACACGGTTCAGCCAGCTCAAGGGGTTATGATCCGTGATCACCGTAAAGTTGCGCCCATAGAGGTATGGCTCTAGTTTCTTAAGAGCCCAAACTATGGCAAGACACTCCTTCTCGATGGTGGCATATGGCACCTCCCGGGGCAGCAACTTTCGGCTAAGGTACAGAACCGGGTGCTCCTCCCCAGCCAGGTCCACCTGGCTGAGGACAGCTCCTAGGCCATAGGTAGAGGCATCCGTTTGTACCACAAACCTGTGGGTGAAGTCAGGGGCCTGAAGAATGGGAGAGTGGGAGAGAGCGTGTTTCAAGGCCTTGAAAAACTTCTCACAGTCAGGGGTCCATGTGACCATTTTGGGCAGTTTTTCTTAGTGAGGTCTGTCAGGGGTTTTGCCAAGGCACTGTAATTCGGCACAAATTTCCGGTAATACCCATAAGTACCCAGAAAAGACATTATTTGCTTCTTGGTCTGCGGGGTGGGCCAGGTAGTAATAGCTTCCACCTTGCCAGTCTCAGGTTTAATGGTGCCTCCACCGACCAGGTGTCCCAGGTAGTGGACTTCAGTCATGCCCACCTGGCACTTTTCAGGTTTGATAGTCAGCCCTGCGAGCGGATTTTCTCGAGGACCTGTGACAGGTGGGTGAGATGCTCCTCCCACGTGTTGCTGAAGATAGCGATGTCATCGAGATAAGCCACCGCGCAATGTTCCAACCCTCCCAGCAAGTCATTCACCACTCGCTGAAAGGTGGCTGGGGCATTTTTCATGCCAAAGGGCATCACTAAAAACTCAAAAAGCCCAAAGGGAGTGATGAAGGCCGACCTTTCACGAGCTTCCGGGGTCAGGGGTATCTGCCAGTATCCTCTACTCAGATCCATGACTGTTATGAACTGGGCTGCTGCCAGTTTGTCTAACAGTTCATCGATCCTGGGCATGGGATAGGCATCAAAGACCGTCACAGCATTTAGCTTCCGATAATCCACACAGAATCGGGTTGTCCGGTCCTTTTTGGGACAAGGACGACAGGAGCAGCCCAGGCACTGTGGGATTTTCGGATTATCTTTAAGTCTAGCATCTCCCCACCTCTCGCTTCATATTCTCTAGAACCTCCAGGGTAACCCGGTAGGCCGACTGCCGGATCGGACGGTGACTGCCGGTATCTACCTGGTGCTCTGCCAAGTGGGTCCTACCTGGTTTCCCGGTAAAAGATCCTGCTGCCCAGAAAGGACTGCTGCAAGTTTACTTTGTTGCTCCCCGTGAGCTGCGGGTTAATTTGTAACGCTTGCATAGATATACAGTCCTTGCTGACTGCCAGCAGATCAACCAGGAGGTCCTCTTCTCCATTCTCAGGTAGGCTACACACTGGCAGGGCCCATGTAGCCCTGTCCTGGTGGGCTTTAAGCATATTGACATGAAAGGTCCTCTCTCTCTTTCCCCATCATCCAAGGCTACTACATAGGTCACTTCATTAACCCTTTTTGTAACGGTATATGGCCCTTCCCAGGCTGCCTGGAGTTTATTCTGGAGCATGGGTACCAGGGCCCACACCTTCTGCCCAATTTCATAAGCTCTCTGTCGGGCATGCCGGTCATACCATCTTTTCTGGTTGGCCTGGGCCTTGGTAAGATTCTCCCGGACCTGACCAACCAGAGTCTCCATTTTCTCACGGAGGTTTAACACATAATCCACCACGGAGGTCCCGGCCCCCAGTCTCTCCCTCCCAGGCCTCACGAATGAGATCCAGGGGTCCACGGACCCGTCTCCCATACAGAAGCTCAAGGGGAGAAGCCTGTGGATGCCTGGGGTACCTCCCGGTATGCGAACAACAGGTAAGGGAGATAGCGTTCCCAGTCCCGGCCTTGGGTCTCCACAAACATCTTAAGCATCTGCTTTAGGGTGCCGTTAAAGCGTTCACAGAGGCCATTTGTTTGCGGATGGTAGGGGCTGGCAACGATATGCTCCACCTGCATTTTCTTGCACAAGCACTGCATCAAGTTGGACATGAATTGTCCACCATGATCAGTGAGCATCTCCTGTGGGAAACCTACACGAGAAAATATACCTAACAGAGCATCTGCCACTTTGTCTGCACGAATGGAAGACAAAGCAACAGCCTCTGGGTATCGGGTGGCATAATCTACCACAGTGAGTATAAACCGTTTGCCAGAAGAGCTGGGAATGGCCAAGGGTCCGATGATATCCACTGCCACCCTCTGGAAGGGCTCATCGATGATGGGCAGAGGGATCAGCGGAGCCTTACTTACATCCCCACATTTTCCGACTCGTTGGCAAGTAACACAGGAACGACAGTAGTTGGCAATGTCCGTTCCCATGTTAGGCCAATAGAACCGGTAGGCCAGCCTGGCCTTGGTTTTCTGTACTCCCAAATGCCCAGACCAGGGGACTTCATGAGCTACTCTGAGTAGCTGAGCCCGATACTTTTGGGGTACAATCAACACCCTCTCAGTAACCTGTGATTGGCTGGGGTCAGGGGAAACTGTCTCTCTATATAACTTCCCCTGTTCCCAGTAAACCTTTACTTTGTCAGACTCTCCAGGGGGCCTGGCTGCAGAGGCCCTTAGATCTTCCAAAGTGGCATCTGTAGACAGGGCCTCCTCGAACTCCAAGTTCGCGGCAGGTGCCTGCTGCACCGCCCAGGTAATTTCAGGGAGAGGATGTGGGAAAGCTGTGTCACCCAGATGCTCCTCCTGTGCAATCAAGTCCCCCGCATCCTCCTCAGCAGCATTCTGGGCACTCTGCTGTCGAGTCACAACTGCTATGGAGGGTACGGGGTGCCCTCGTCACGGGAACCTCTTAATGCAAATACATCACACTCATTATTCATATGGGAAGCCGGTGGGGACAGACAGGTGTCTGCCCGGCGTTCCCTCTGTGGAAAAAACATGATTAGGCAAGACACAATGTTTTACTCCCAGTCCTTGCCCAAAGTCCTCTTCTAAGGGTCCCTGGTTCACAGGCAGGGGGCGAGACAGGGTCGGAGGGGGTAGAAGCAGGTTCATACTGGGAAGTCATGCGGCCCAAGTCAGTGCCCAGCAGCACGTTAGTCGGAATGGAGTCTGACAACCCCACTTCTCTCAGGCCGCACCCTGCACCCCAGTCTAGGTACACACGAGCCATGGGGACAGTAGGGCTAACTCCCCAATCCCTTTCACAGTTATGGTCTTTCCGGGAAGGATGTCTTGGGGGTCCACCAGCTCGGGACGCACGAGGGTCAGCTGTGCGCCGGTATCCCGCAGACCAACGGTAACCTTTTCTCCGATTTTAACAGGTTGCAGGTTATCAGCATTGGAACTTGGCTGTGTGGCCACGCAGTACACACCAGAGGGTTTTCCCGGCGGCCCGGATTTCTTCTTGTCTGGGCAGGTGAGGCTGATATGGCCGGTCTTGTTGCACACATAGCAGCGCCGGACATCTGCGGTTGCGGGTTTCCCTCCAGAGTGGTGGGTGTTTGCCCCAGCGGGCATTCGGTTGGCAACAAAAGGGGAGGAATGCTGGGCTTGGGGCTCTTCCAGCTAGGACTCGGTTTGCGGTGGTCGGGCACCCTGCTGGTCACATATAGGTCAGCAAGCTCTGCAGTTTCTTCTGCTGTTTTGGGCAGTCGCGTTAGGACAAATTGCTTGACTTCAGGGGGCATATGTGAAGTAGCTGGTCCTGGATGGTGAGGTCAGCAAGACCCTCGAAGGTATTAATGTCCAGACCCTTGATCCACTGGTTAAAGGCATATCTCAGGCTACCCAGGACATCGGTATAGCTGTCAGTGGGGCCACGCTGCAGAGTCCTGAACCGTTTTCGGTACATGTCAGGGGTGAGGTTGTAGCTTTTGATGATGGCCGCCTTGATTTTAGCATAGTCCCCATCACAGTCCATAGGCAGGTCAGCAAAAACATCCAGTGCCTTCCCTCTCAGGCCTGGAGTGAGATATTTTGCCCACTGGGTTTCGGGGAGCTGATACTGGCGACACATCTTTTCAAAGCTCCTGAAGAATCCATCAACCCCTGACCTCTCGTCCATCACAGGGAACTTGTCAAAAGACGGCATTGGTTGACGTACCTCTCTGGTGTCTGTGGGGACAGGTGATGCAAGACCCCGGTCGAGCCGTGCCAATTCCAGCGTCAGCTGGCGCTCTGCGGCTTCCCTCTCAGCTTGGCGCTCTGCGGCTTCCCTCTCAGCTTGGCGCTCAGCTTGGCGCTCAGCGGCCCTCTGGTACTCCAGGATGAGTTGAAAACGAATGTTGGCATCAGAGTCCCCTAGGAAGGCCAGCGCAGCCTGTAGGGATGAGGGCAGTCCTTCTGAGGTGGTACTCTGCTCAGAGATCTCACCAGCAGGAGAGGCAGGCCTTGGGTTTACCTCACGGAGCAGCTGGGGAGGACTGCCATCTGACCCGGTTGTCATGCCTGTCCTCCCTTCATCATCCGCCTGCAGCGCACGTACGAGGAAGTCCTTTGTCCGGTCTGAACCATCAATCCCTCTGAGCTGACAGAGACTGACTAGCGCTTCCTTCGTCATCTTCTGGTATGAGGCGGACATGATGCTGCACTTCACCAAATAAAAGATAGAAAAGAAAAACAAGAGGGGGGAACTGTTCTGTATGTGTATGTTCTGCAGCACGGTCAGCTCACCTGTACACTGGCACCGCACTGCCAGCTGTTAGTGGAAGGTTTAATTGCTTAAACCTGGCACTAATGCTTTAAATGAAATCCCACACGCTGCCACCAATCTGTCACGAACTCGCCCGAGCTCCCAGACCGCAGTACCTGATCAGACCAGGATCAGATGCCAGCAATCAATCGGGACAAGTTCTGACACTACACACTATCCAATTTGATCACCCTGCTTCTTACAATCCACCAGATTGCACAGGAGATCAAATTGTGACCGGTTCCTTTTAGAAATGAAGGAACTTTACAGGGGCCTAGGCTTGGAAGAACTCCTCTCCCACCTACCAGCCCACACACTCATTCACACAGCAAACCCCCACCAATCTGATCTAACCAACCCGATCTGCCAGATCAGACTTGGTGGGACTTGGCGGACACAGAATCCCTCCTGCCACACACACAGGGCCTTCAAGGGAAACCTACAACCCGGACGCAGACCTCTCCTCTAAGAGGCTGCTGTCCTCACTTTGTCCGTGGGATCAATTACCCCACACACCTCGGTCTATTATATACCCGGTACTGAGACCGCACACAGAGTCTCAGCACGTACACAGAGGATACCCCACTATCCACACTTCACACAGAAGCTATGGTCACAGACTTACAATCAGACACCCACAGTCACCTTCAGAGAAAGATTGGCATTTAAAGCAAACAGGTAGCTGAAAATTAGGAACTCTAATTGCCTCAAAAATATTGCCCGTGCTGGGTTAAGAAAAGCGGTTTTAATAAACATAAAGATATTACTGAAAAACAGAAGCATACAGATATATACAGAGAACAGTTTTAAAATAAAAGGGATAAATGAAGACTGACGCTTACGTTACTCACACAGAGACTGCAGCTATCAGGTCCTGAGGCAAGACAGAAACACGGATCCTCATTCAATCAGATTGGCCTCAAAATGGGGAACACAGTACAATCTGCTCTGTCCAATTTATGAGGACTGGTCCAGGCAGTCTGTAAGCCGACCTGTAAGGCGGGACACAGGGGTGGGCTGTGAGGTTTATGACCTGTCAGTCACACAGAAATCTAGTGTGAAACTGATCTCTGCCCATAACTCGGCGCAGGAGAACGTCCGCCCGATGATTGTGGGCTCATTTTTCAGCTCTCAGGGTTGGGGTCACAGAGGTACCAAACACGGGGTGTCCACGTGGCCCCAATCAGGAGAACCGATTTCCTGAGCCAGGGTTATCACAAGTGGGTGGTTCTTGATATGAGCCTAACCAACATTCCTTGACTGTTACAATGGCATATGTCAATAACCTCTATTGAGCGGTGTATTTGAGTTATGACCAGAATATGATTTTTGGATTCTTCTGGTGACAGGGAGAGCTGCTCGCCCCCCTCCCTCCGGGATGCACTCAGCTTGCTCCTATCGTAAAGTAATAAACCTCTTTCAAGTGGTTCACTACCTGAGTCTGTTTATATAAAGTGTCCTGGAGGCCACAGACCGTTGTCACCTCTAGGTCAGAGGCCAGGAGCTAAGGAGTTTATGGCTGTGGCCTGGTTTTGAATGTAGGGAGAGACCTTATAGGCCTGGGGTTGACATGAGGTAAATTCAGGAAACATGGCTGCCATGGAAAACCATAATCCATATCCCTCATACCTCACAAGGGGGACTATTTTACCACTACCTGCCTACACAGAGCACCCGCCCCGAAAGGGGCGACCCCGTCCGGTAGCCTGTCCCTAAACCCGGTCCTTTCCCTGGCTCTAGGTTCTAAACATGCTATGCATCGATGGAGACTAGGTCCCGACGTGGCACGTTTCTGTCACAGATGACTCTTCAGGGGATTAATCAAAATGTGCAAGCGCTACACGACTACTCCAGGGTAATTGGAGTGGTCATGAGGAGAACATATTACTATAAGTGGCCTCTCTAGTGAGAGATGGCACACAACTCAGGAGTTGATAATCCTAGAGATAAGGTCTAATGGATAAGAGAGCCCCTATAGTGAAAAGGGGTCTGCTCAATGGTTAACAAATAAACGTGGTCCCCTATGGTTGGGGAACCTACCTACCAGCCGCGCTGCAGTGTCTGGTCCCGGTTTAATATCGTGCGGTCATAAGTCGCGCCTCCCTCTCAAGACACCGTCCTCCCGCGCGTGGCCGGCGCATGACGCCAGACGCCGGCGCCACGAGCACGTGAGGGGGCAGCCAATCATTGTATGGAGGGAGTGTTCACGAGGATACTGTTGCCTGGAGACCGCTAAGCGTCCAGGAACAGGAATTTGACGCGTCAGATGTTGCGCGTGTGTGATGATGTCAGTTGTGATAACGATATACAGATATGGGCATTTCTTGGCCGATTACTGCACTGGTACGATTGCCGACATAATGATGCGACAGTTCAAAGATACATTGATCTGTTAGCAAGAACTGTCATGATCATTTGTTTGGACGATTTTAAAGAATGAAGTCATAGTTTTCTAACGTGACAGTGCATTCAATTCCTCCCCTAGATGAGTTGCAAAGGGGAAGGTGCATAAGTCACGTAAGTTAGAACACGGAAGTATATTCCTATATTGTGTGGGAGATCAATTAGGGCTATATTGTGTGGGAGATCAATTAGGGCTCAGAGGAGAATGAGGCCCAGGATGGGATACCCATGAATCTCCTATTATAGGAAGCAACCATACGTTAACCTTTCGTTGAGGCCATAAGGGGCAGATGTTTGTAGATAAAATATCCACCGTGCTTCTCGCTGGAGGATAAGTCTGTCCCAGTCACCCCCTCTCTTTGGCGGGAAGACCCGATCGATGCCCGTAAATTGTATTGTGGCTTTACCATGATGGGCTGAGTGTATGTGCCTAGAAAGTGGGGTATCTTTTTGTGTAGGATATCCCCAAGGTGTTCACCCACCCTCCGGCGGAATTCACGTATTGTCTTGCCGACGTACTCCAGACCACATTGACATGCAATTCGGTAGATTACCCCCTAGTTCTGCAATTGATGAAATGCAGGATAGAGTAGGTTCTACCTGTTACATTGCTAGTGAAGTTCTTGGTGATGGAGATATGTTTGCAGGCAACACAGTTACCGCATCTATAACTACCTAAGATGGTAGAGCGGAGCCAAGATGAGGGGGCAGGAGGCGCAAAGTGGCTGTGAACCAGTTTGTCGCGTAGGCTAGTGCCGCGTCTATAGGTGACCTGTGGATGGTCGCCTATGAGCTCCCGAATATCAGAATCCATTTTTAGTATGTCCCAGTGCCGTTCAAGGGTCTGTCTCACCTGTGCTGCTTCACGATCAAATGTGGTGATCATCTGAATGACTCTGGGACTCTGATTGGGTGTCTGATTGGGAGTGAGTAGCGATGACCTATCTCGGGCCAGGGCTGCTCTAAATGAGGATCTAAGCATTTTATCAGGATAACCACGTTGTTGGAAACGTTTCCTCAACTCTCTAGCCTGATCAATGAACTCTCTTTTAGTGGAGCAGTTCCTTCTCAGGCGGAGGTATTGTCCTCTGGGGATACCTCTCCTGAGAGGGAGTGGATGGTGGCTCTCCCACTTCAGTAGGGAATTGGTGGAATTTGGTTTTCTATATATGGATGTTTCCAATTCTCCTTTAGGGTTTTTTATGATTTTAACATCGAGAAAGGGCAATTGCTGATGGTGTGATTCACTCGTAAAGTGCATCCCAATTTGGTTATCATTTAGGTGAGAGACAAAGGTATCAAATGCTGGTTTAGTGTCATTCCATAGGACGAATATGTCGTCTATGTACCGCGCCCACAGACCTATTTCAGCAAGATCACCAGAGTCCCCATCCTTGAATACCAGGGTCTCCTCCCACCAGCCCAGGAACAAATTAGCATACGAGGGGGCACAAGGGCTCCCCATCGCGGTGCCCCTGAGCTGGTGGTAGATCCTGTTGTCAAAGGAGAAGTAATTTCTGGTAAGAGTGAATTCAAGGATGCGGAGAATGAATAGGCTGTGGGCTCGGTATTGGCAACCCCGAGATTGAAGGAAGGGATCCACTGCTTTAATGCCTAGTGCATGCGGTATGGAAGAATAGAGAGCCTCCACATCTATACTAGATAGGAGGCAATCATGATCCAGTTGAATACCTTCCAGGCGTTTCAATAAGTCAGTGGTATCTCGAATGTATGATGGCAGGGCAATCACAAATGGTGACAGAATCTGGTCGATGTAAATACCCAGGTTCTGGCACAGATTGCCCATGCCCGACACTATGGGTCTTCCCTTAAGGGTGGGAACCCTTATGGACCTTGGGTAAACAGTAGAAGGTGGATCTCCGGGGCAAGGGTGGAAAGAGGAAATTATACTCATCTAAGGAGATCAATTTATTATCTCTGGCTTCATCCAGGATCCTCTGAGTTCAAGTCTGTAATCTTCAGTGGGATCCCTGGTGAGGATCTCATAGGTATTGCTATCCATCAGTAGAGACCGACACATGTCTTTATAGTGCACCGAATCCATGACCACAGTATTACCCCCTTTGTCAGAGGGTTTTATTATGATAGATGCATCATTAGAAAGATCAGAAATAGCTGTGGTCATGGATTTGGTGCAATTAGAGTAGTAGGCTGTAGTGCTAAGGTTCTCAATATCCCTAGTGACCATGTTCCTGAACACATCAACACATGATAGTTCCCCTGATGTAGGTGGCATTTTGGTACTTTTTGGCTTCAAAGTAGAAAAAGGACCTTTGCCTACATTCGCCGGGGACTCAATTCCCAGCGAGTGTAACAGTTGTACGTATTCTCTGACAAACAATTTCACCAAAAAAAGTACTTACCATCCTTTCAAACCGCCTTTAGAGACCTGACACAAACTTACAAGGAACAGATCACCTCATGGTGGGAGGTCCAAAGTTTGGACAATTACATCAAAAACAACATTGTTCCAAGGGGTCTTCGTATCTCTCTTCTGCCAGCAGCTCGTTCACGCAATCCAGGGTTCATGACCAAATGGGAACAAGAAGCTACTAATAGCTCCCTGAGATTGATGAGGCTGCTCCTGGATGAAGAGAGATGCACTTTGGAGCACCTGAATCAAAAATTGGCAGAACAAATTGACGTGGTGCAGACTTTTTCTCAGGAGACTGATTTCTCCGAAAAAGAAAAACTGTTGCAGAACACGTTGGAGAAATATCAGTTCCACCTCAAAGAGAGAAAACATCGCCAATTTATAAGAGACCTATCGGACTTCAAAGAAAACCGCATTTACTCTACCCTTACAGTTAATAAACCAGGTAGCAGTAAACAAAGTAACACTGAACAATCCTCAACTGAAACGGACTGTTCAGATTCAGAACGTGACTCGGGCTCCTCAGCTAATAGAACTTTTAATAGAGGAACAGCCAGGCGGGGGCGACAACGGGGTGGGTTTCGGGACGTGCCAATCGTTTTTAGGCCAGACGTATCAGACCCAGGACTATCCACTACGCAGCCGCACCCAGCCACCCTCCGACGTAAACTCTGGACCACAGGTTGTTAATTTGTCCTCTCGTTCCCTCAGTGAGGACGAAATCAAAGTTCTAGAATTGGGCCTATCTTTTGTACCTACCCCCAAATTTGACAGATTTACGGTCATCAAGGATCTTAACCTTTTTGCCCGCAAACTACGTTGGCACAAGCATTTCAAAAGTATGGAGAGACGCCAATGTCTTGAACTGGGGATACCTGTAGACCTCTTACCCGATGTACAACTGTTACACTCGCTGGGAATTGAGTCCCCGGCGAATGTAGGCAAAGGTCCTTTTTCTACTTTGAAGCCAAAAAGTACCAAAATGCCACCTACATTAGGGGAACTATCATGTGTTGATGTGTTCAGGAACATGGTCACTAGGGATATTGAGAACCTTAGCACTACAGCCTACTACTCTAATTGCACCAAATCCATGACCACAGCTATTTCTGATCTTTCTAATGATGCATCTATCATAATAAAACCCTCTGACAAAGGGGGTAATACTGTGGTCATGGATTCGGTGCACTATAAAGACATGTGTCGGTCTCTACTGATGGATAGCAATACCTATGAGATCCTCACCAGGGATCCCACTGAAGATTACAGACTTGAACTCAGAGAGATCCTGGATGAAGCCAGAGATAATAAATTGATCTCCTTAGATGAGTATAATTTCCTCTTTCCACCCTTGCCCCGGAGATCCACCTTCTACTGTTTACCCAAGGTCCATAAGGGTTCCCACCCCTTAAGGGAAGACCCATAGTGTCGGGCATGGGCAATCTGTGCCAGAACCTGGGTATTTACATCGACCAGATTCTGTCACCATTTGTGATTGCCCTGCCATCATACATTCGAGATACCACTGACTTATTGAAACGCCTGGAAGGTATTCAACTGGATCATGATTGCCTCCTATCTAGTATAGATGTGGAGGCTCTCTATTCTTCCATACCGCATGCACTAGGCATTAAAGCAGTGGATCCCTTCCTTCAATCTCGGGGTTGCCAATACCGCGCCCACAGCCTATTCATTCTCCGCATCCTTGAATTCACTCTTACCAGAAATTACTTCTCCTTTGACAACAGGATCTACCACCAGCTCAGGGGCACCGCGATGGGGAGCCCTTGTGCCCCTCGTATGCTAATTTGTTCCTGGGCTGGTGGGAGGAGACCCTGGTATTCAAGGATGGGGACTCTGGTGATCTTGCTGAAATAGGTCTGTGGGCGCGGTACATAGACGACTATATTCGTCCCATGGAATGACACTAAACCAGCATTTGATACCTTTGTCTCTCACCTAAATGATAACCAAATTGGGATGCACTTTACGAGTGAATCACACCATCAGCAATTGCCCTTTCTCGATGTTAAAATCATAAAAACCCTAAAGGAGAATTGGAAACATCCATATATAGAAAACCAAATTCCACCAATTCCCTACTGAAGTGGGAGAGCCACCATCCACTCCCTCTCAGGAGAGGTATCCCCAGAGGACAATACCTCCGCCTGAGAAGGAACTGCTCCACTAAAAGAGAGTTCATTGATCAGGCTAGAGAGTTGAGGAAACGTTTCCAACAACGTGGTTATCCTGATAAAATGCTTAGATCCGCATTTAGAGCAGCCCTGGCCCGAGATAGGTCATCGCTACTCACTCCCAATCAGACACCCAATCAGAGTCCCAGAGTCATACGGGTGATCACCACATTTGATCGTGAAGCAGCACAGGTGAGACAGACCCTTGAACGGCACTGGGACATACTAAAAATGGATTCTGATATTAGGGAGGTCATAGGCGACCATCCACAGGTCACCTATAGACGCGGTACTAGCCTACGCGACAAACTGGTTCACAGCCACTTTGCGCCTCCTGCCCCCTCATCTTGGCTCCGCTCTACCATCTTAGGTAGTTATAGATGCGGTAACTGTGTTGCCTGCAAACATATCTCCATCACCAAGAACTTCACTAGCAATGTAACAGGTAGAACCTACTCTATCCTGCATTTCATCAATTGCAGAACTAGGGGGGTAATCTACCGAATTGCATGTCAATGTGGTCTGGAGTACATCGGCAAGACAATACGTGAATTCCGCCGGAGGGTGGGTGAACACCTTGGGGATATCCTACACAAAAAAGATACCCCACTTTCTAGGCACATACACTCAGCCCATCATGGTAAAGCCACAATACAATTTACGGGCATCGATCGGGTCTTCCCGCCAAAGAGAGGGGGTGACTGGGACAGACTTATCCTCCAGCGAGAAGCACGGTGGATATTTTATCTACAAACATCTGCCCCTTATGGCCTCAACGAAAGGTTAACGTATGGTTGTTTCCTATAATAGGAGATTCAGGGGTATCCCATCCTGGGCCTCATTCTTCTCTGAGCCCTAATTGATCTCCCACACAATATAGCCCTAATTGATCTCCCACACAATATAGGAATATACTTCCGTGTTCTAACTTACGTGACTTATGCACCTTCCCCCCTTTGCAACTCATCTAGGGGAGGAATTGAATGCACTGTCACGTTAGAAAACTATGACTTCATTCTTTAAAATCGTCCAAACAAATGATCATGACAGTTCTTGCTAACAGATCAATGTATCTTTGAACTGTCGCATCATTATGTCGGCAATCGTACCAGTGCAGTAATCGGCCAAGAAATGCCCATATCTGTATATCGTTATCACAACTGACATCATCACACACGCGCAACATCTGACGCGTCAAATTCCTGTTCCTGGACGCTTAGCGGTCTCCAGGCAACAGTATCCTCGTGAACACTCCCTCCATACAATGATTGGCTGCCCCCTCACGTGCTCGTGGCGCCGGCGTCTGACGTCATGCGCCGGCCACGCGCGGGAGGACGGCGTCTTGAGAGGGAGGCGCGACTTATGACCGCACGATATTAAACCGGGACCAGACACTGCAGCGCGGCTGGTAGGTAGGTTCCCCCAACCATAGGGGACCACGTTTATTTGTTAACCATTGAGCAGACCCCTTTTCACTATAGGGGCTCTCTTATCCATTAGACCTTATCTCTAGGATTATCAACTCCTGAGTTGTGTGCCATCTCTCACTAGAGAGGCCACTTATAGTAATATGTTCTCCTCATGACCACTCCAATTACCCTGGAGTAGTCGTGTAGCGCTTGCACATTTTGATTAATCCCCTGAAGAGTCATCTGTGACAGAAACGTGCCACGTCGGGACCTAGTCTCCATCGATGCATAGCATGTTTAGAACCTAGAGCCAGGGAAAGGACCGGGTTTAGGGACAGGCTACCGGACGGGGTCGCCCTTTCGGGCGGGTGCTCTGTGTAGGCAGGTAGTGGTAAAATAGTCCCCTCCCCCATTGTCAGGGTTCATTAGGGTTAGGACTCATCCGCCTACTACAGACCCCGCCACACTTTAGGGACCCCCACACCGTTGTTGCCGGGGACTTCAAGCCGCTGACACCGATCCCGGACACCCGCCATCGTCAACCTATGCTGATACCTGTTGTCCTTTCATCCATCCTGGTTCCCATCCTGGGTCGGGTAAGACTGCATGCACCCCAGCTGAGGTGCAGCAGTATCCGTTCCTTTTTCCTACCACACTGTAGGGTGCACCACTTGTCACCCTCATATCTGTTGTATTGTCTTGTCTTGGTATCTTGATATATGTCTCCATATATTTTTTAACATTAGGATTAAAAGTTAATTTTTACTAACTTCACTCTACCCTTCGGGGTTAGCACATGCACACGAATTTTTGGAGTGTTATCTGAGCCTACACCATTCGCTCTATATTGCAACATGGAGTTTAGGACTGCACTCATCCCTACCTTTCATGACATAGAGAGTCTGAAAAAGAAAGTAGAAAGTCTGAAAAAGAGGCATGGTTTGTTGGGAATGGGGGAATGGCCTGAAATGTGATGTTTTGCTCCAAAATTGCACCGCAATTCTAGCATGAAATTTTGTCTCAAAGTAGGCCAACCATTAGTGTTAGACAAAAGTGTCGCATGGGATATCTATGGATTTTTCAACCTCATTTATTATAGAGGTTTCCGACAGTCTGTATGCAAAGGAAAATCTGTATGCATTATACCGCAAAATACTGCTGTTTTGCACTGTGCTTAATGCAGACTGCTGTTTTGCACTGTGCTTAATGCAGGGTCTCTGTCACCAGTTTATGCCGCCATTAGATAGGGCAAAATAAGACTGGTGACAGATTCCCTTTGTATATAAAGTGAAATGTAAAATTTTCAATGGCAAGTTGGCTCACATACTGATGGCAAGAACATCCTGCCAACTTTGCCTTGGGCGGTGAAATAACTTGTCCTACCACTGTGTACAGTAAGCTTGCCAATCTCATTGTTAAAGTGGTAATGACTATCTTCCGAGCTGTCTTTGTGTTTATTCTATGATTTTAAAAAAAGAAGGTAATTGGTATTACCTACATATGTACCCATAGAAATAAAAAAATAAAACTGCAAATGGAATATGTCTGTGCATATGGCACTAGAGGTGATGAACAAATCAACTGTAAACTAAAAAAAGTTGAATTTCTCAAAAAACGTAAATTCCCAACAAAATCATCTCCCCTCTATCTTTGTTCATCCAGCTCCGTTTGTGATGTGCAGAAAAGATGTAACCGCTGCAGCCAATCACACTCAATCACCATTGAGGTCAGTGCTGTGGCCAATCATTGACTACAGCGGTCACATGTTGAGTCGACACATTATTGCCTGAGCTGCAAGAACAGAGGCTGATGGGGGACCTGGGAAGCGCTGACATGGGAGCAGCAGGGGTTGGTAAGGTATTACTTCTATAGTTATTTAATAGCATTGTAATTATTAAAAAATACTATGGCTCTACAACCTCTTTAATGTGTCAGTCCCTATGGAGCTGTTTACACCCCTGTCAGCTCATGTAAACTAATGCTGCAGTGAACTTGTATGGCTTTAATCATGGCATGCCACGTTCCAAAAACATTCTAATAGGTCAACTGACTTTTCAGAACCTTGTCTAATCTGTCTCTGTCCCCATGGAGTCTTTGAGCTCTATAGGAACAGATGTAATAGTTTCTGTGTACAGCGCGGGCACCTTATGCAGGGTGAACTGGGATTACAAAGCAGCATTGTCCCCTGACCCCCCCACCCCACCTACTGGCAGCAGTATTGTCCTCCTGACCACCCCTGCCTCCACTGGTTTATTGTCCCCCTTGCTAGCCCTTCCCCACTGGGAGTACCATTCTCCCCATAACCACTCCCTTCACCGGCATTTCCATTGTCCCCCTAACTACTTCTCCCCCACTGGCAGTAAAATTGTCCCCAGTACAGTTCCTTACTTCTTTGGCAGAATGGAAAGATCAGTGACACAGGAGGTGGAGGAAGAATTCAGCTCTGTACTCTCATGGGGTGATGGACCTATGATGATGTAATCACAGACAGGTCCTTGGGCCCTTGTAACCTCTTAACTGAATTGATACTGCAGGACTTGCATTATCAGTGCATTTCCAGGCAGCCTAATGACAGACTGGCCCACCCGGAATCTGCTCAGTAAGGCAGATTACCAGTCCGGGATTGACTGTACACATCATTATATAATGGTGTATTTGAAAATGTAGTTAGGATAAGGCCACATGAAGCTACATGATTCTCGGCTGCACGACGCTGATCCACGTGGCCTTCCCCTTATATATTACAGGAAGGAGATGATCCAGTGTGTAAACAAGTTCAGCCTAGTTATAGTCATTTAGGGGGTCATTTATTATACTGAAATACGCCTAAATTAGGCGTATTCCAGGTGCAGATGGCGGCGCAACTAACCTATCTCTGACTTCTCCCCGCTCACTCCAGGTCTAAAATTGTGGGCATGGCATGGGTGGGTAAGAGGACCGGGTGTAGAAAGTGGTCTAAATGTAAGACAGCTAGGAAACTGTCGTACATTAACAACTGGCGCTGGATGCGCCGAAGTTATGGAGAGGCCGGCGCTTCATCTTACTTTCGGTGGCTCCTTCGCCAGCTATGGGGCTTTATTAAGACCGGCTTCTAAAGCGCTGATCATAATAAATGTGCCCCTACTTTTTGTGGAAAATATGAAACTTTTTTTCTTCTGATAATTGTTTTATTAAAATGAATAGAAACTTTACATTTCTCACATAAAGCAGCAAAAAAGAAGTGAATGTGAGTGAAAGTTTGAACTAATGTGTTACTCATAGGACGATCGTAAAACTTTCGCTGTCAGAGGGCAGCACAGTACATTGCTCTGGCAGACAACAGTTTAACCATTAAACAGATCTCAACCAGAACCAGGTACAACAGCTGATCTGTGCTAAACAAAGACGCCCAGGCGTGAGGGGGCATTGAAAACAGACCCCACACCTTCTCCAATATAATAGCCAAATATGGGCACAATATATAGCCCTGGTAAGCAGCAAACCATTAAATCTAACACGTACAGTATATGCAAGCTACAGCAGTCATTTACCACACAATAAGCTTATAAATATGCACATGACATGTAACCATCCTCATCTAGATGTATGTCATGGCTGTCCACAGGGGCTGGAGAAAACTAACCGCAGTTTCAAATAATAAAGGCAAGTAAGGGCTCATCCACACGACCTTATGTATTTTGCGGTCCGCAAAAAACGGATCCGCAAAAAATATGGATGCTGTTCATGTGCATTCCATATTTTGCGGAACGGAACAGCTGGCCCCTAATAGAACAGCACTATGCTTGCCTGTAACGCAGACAATAATACGAACGGACATACAGATATACGGAAACAGAATGCACACGGAGTAACTTCTGCCTTTTTTTGGGACCCATTGAAATGAATGGTTCCGCACATGGTCCGCAAAAAAACGGAACGGACATGGAAACAAAATATGTTTGTGTGCATGAGCCTTTATTATGTAGATAAAGTACAGAGCTAGTACCATAAAGGGCCTTCACATATTATAACATACAATCTAAAACACAGGCTAGGTATACGTTTAAGGGCTCATGCACACGATCGTTTTTCTGTCCACAAATTGTGGATCCCTATTGCAAATTGCATTGTGCCCCTAATAGAACAGTCCTATCCTGGTCCGTAATGCAGAACAGAATAGTACATTTTCTGTAACCTTGTGGACAGCATGGAACGGACGTTCAGATTAAAACATCCGACTTTATTCCCCATGGAATGACAATTCTGGATCATGACTCTATATTGTGCCATTTCTTTATTATTCCTGTTAGAAGTTCTGAATGAATTGCCAGCAGTTCGTGATGAAGGTCCTGATGGGTGTTACCAGTTGGGAGTGTTTCCCTGCATACTGGCAGCACTGGTTGGATAGTGTCAGACTGGTCAGGGACACACCCCCAATTTGAAATACCTAGTTGGACTTTATTGCACAGTTCTTGAGAATGGTTATTATATGGGGGATTCAAATGGTTACAAAAACAGAGATGTCAGGAGAGGTGACAGGTCCTCTTTATTGTTAATATTATTGAGATTGCAGTCTATTCTTATGTGAAATATCTAATCATACAGCAGAGCAGCAAAGTGAATTCCCTGCAACTCACCTGTAGACTATATCACATTGTACTGTAGAATCCCAAACCTCGATACAGATTTGCAGGGCTGCACTCCTACTCTTAAAGGGGTTCTCCGCTTTGGACAATCCCTACTTCTTAGAAGGGTCCCTTGACAATCAGCCGATCATATGTCCCTCTCCTTGGACCTCCAGTGATCAGATCTAATTTGTGGGAAAAACCTTAGCATTCAGTTTCCCTGCAGCGCCACTTGGGGTGCGCCTAGCCTTTCTGCTGCCTGAGGCAAAAACAGAAACGGCGCCCCCCCCCCCCTCCCCAATGCCAATTTCTTAACCTAACCCCTTCAGCCCATGGCCCTTTGCCTGCCCCTCTCTTGCCCCTAACTGGTGCTGCCTGACCTGGCCTCATTATTGGTACACCCCGAGCACCACCACAAGGGGAAAAGGAGCATTTACCTAGTGCTGATTCAAATGAATGGCTTTTCTGCGCTGCAGTACAGGCAGGTCCTCCAGAGCCTCAGATGTTTTTGTAACTGCTTTTTACTCTGGCCAACATAGAACCCCTCTATTGACTCTGAACTCCCTAATAGGGTGTATGAAAATGGGTTATCTAAACAGGCAACTGCTAAAGGTGTACGCTCATCATTGCGAAGTGCATCATTGACCCTGAATAATGTTACATGAGGTCCATACTAAGGTTCATTGTAGGCTTATCTGTTTGACATAGATCAGTAATGTCACGTGCAGGAGGCCCAAAGAAAATGCTTTTAACAGTATATTATGACATTTTCATTTAAAGGGGTTGTGCAAGAATGGAGGGAGGGGGGGGTGGAGCAGATGACTTACCTGCTTTCCGTCGCTGTCTTCCTGCTCCTTCTTCTGCAGGCCTGTACTCCTCTGCTGGGCTCCATTGATGTCAACATCCAGTTTGACATCACCGCAGCCAATCGCAGGCCACGCCGGTGTCCGGCTCCCCTTGCATCATGTGACCATTTGTCATGAAGGACACTGGCCGGACACTGCCGCGGCCTGTAATTGCCTGCAGCAATGTCAAATCAGATTTTGACATCGATGGAGCATCGCAGGCCTGCAGGAGAAGGAGCGGGGAGACGGTGACAGGAAGCAGGTAGTCATCTTTCATTTGCAGGTGAGGTCCCATTCTTGTGCAACCCCTTTAAGCAATCATACATGAATTAGAAATAAGACACAAACTGAAGAAGGTCCAAAATTGGCCAAAAGTTGCAGGCAGGTGACATGAATGTCTTTACTTTAATGTTCAGGTTGCATTGTGGTGCCCTATTACTCGGTACTCAAGGCTTTCCTCCTGTGATGAATTCACATGTTGTAAATTGCAATGATATTTTCCTGCTCTCACACCACCCGCTAATAGGGCTTAAGAACCTTTTGGCTTCTAATCGTTTTGTTAAAAGACATAGTTTTGCATGTTTCTTCCCACACAAGGTGAGGTGCATTCCCCGGTAATCTCTGTTGAATAAGAGAAATGTCATTGTCATCTTTTGCTCCGTTTCCAACCCAAATATCAGACTATGTAGGAGAACATTCACAGTCAGGTGAATGCAATGTACAGGTCACACATAGGTGATAAGGTCACCCTGTCTGGACTGTAGCGGCATCCTTGCGTGCTGATAATTGTGGAATGTGACCCATGTATCACCCCTTTTCCGTCACTCGTCACCTGCTGCTAGCGAAATGGTTGGAGTACTGTATCTTAAGAAAGCAAGAACAGGGGTGGAGTATGAGAAAAGATCTTTAAAGGGAAGAGTGAAAGTGAAGTAACTAATAGTGTTGGGACACTCATCTAGGGTCTTGCAACACCCACTACTGTTTATAAGCCTAATCCTTCACCTATCATACGCAAGACTGTACTACCCTGAATTTAATTTGTCTTATCTTTTTATGTAAAGTTATACAAAAATGTCTGATATCTGCCCTATCCTCTCCATTCAGGCTGAGGCCTGCTATGCCTCTCATTGGGTGGTGCACCGGCCTGCAGGGGAGGCGTTGGGAGTCACAGTCCTCACAGTGGCTATTCCCTGTTCCAGAGCTCTCCATGCATGAGCATGGAGGAACACAACCCTTCTTCTCCTTGGGACATTTCCTGGATTTTTGGTCTCCTGCCTTGTGGTGGCTGGGGGTCAAAGGAGAACAGAGGAGGTGCCGGTGGTTGCAGGAAACCAATGACTAGTGTTGAGCGAGAATATTCGAATAGCAAATTTTTCTCGCGAAGATCGGCACTTCGATAATTCGCAAATATTTAGAATATATTGATATATATTCGTTAAAACGAAAATTCGTCTTTTTTTTTTTCATCTGAACCTAGCCCATTACCTTCCTGCTTCTTGCTTGTGTCATTGTGTGCCAATGTGACAAGGCTGCAATACTGTAGTATGTATTGAATTTGAATATTCCTCATTTTTTTCATTTATTTTCTTTCATGCGAAAAATCGGTAATATGCACGTTAATCGAGTAAGGGCGGGTATAGGCATAGGCAGGCAACTTTCCTATTAGGTTGGGTTGCTCAAAGTCGCGAATATGTAGAACATAGTTTGATATATATTTGTAAAAATGAATAGGGTTAGTAAATGTAATGGGTCAGATGAAGAACAAAAAGGAATATTCGTATTACGAATATAGCGCTATATTCTACATATTCGCCAATTCTACCAAGCAAGCCAACCCAATAGGAAAGTTGCTTAACTCCCTTATTCAATTCGATAAACTGCATATTTAATTGCCGATTTTTCGCATAAAATAAACTATATTAAATAATGAAGAATATTCTAATTTAGTACTGACTAAGATATTTTAGCCTTCTCACATTGGCCCACAAGCAAAAAGCAGGCCGGTCATGGACCATTACTTGTGGGCCAATGTGAGAAGGCTAAAATATCTTAGTCAGTACTGAATTAGAATATTCTTTAATATAGTTTATCTTATGTGAAAAATCGGCAATTAAATATGCACATTTATCGAATTGAGTAAGGGCGTTAAGCAACTTTCCTATTGGGTTAGCTTGCTTGGTAGAATTGGCGAATATGTAGAATATAGCGCTATTTTCATAAATTATGAATATAGCGCTATATTCTACATATTCGACAATTCTACCAAGCCACGCCCATATATGCGCATGCGCACACAAATATTTCAGTGACGATTGTTCGCGATGATAAAACATTGTACGAATATCACGAAGTCATGAATTCACGACTATATGACGAATATTTGGCGAAATATTTGTGAAATATCGCAAATTCGATTATGGCACCTGCGGCTAATCACTACCAATGATCAGGCTGGCTTGGTTATAACAGATAATAATAGTCTCTTTACTGAAGATGATGAGTGGCACAGTAGAAATACCGGTAGTAGGCATAGTTCTCAGATACCTCACAGTGTAGACTTTTCCCAAAGACCTTGCATAGGGGATGGCTACTATGATGGTTCTCCCTCTATAGATACAAGCAATTTTTCCAAATCTTTCTGCAATGTCCAACTGGGGGCTGCAGTTCTTGAATGGATGGCCAGTCTGTCTCAGTTGTATGATGGGTGCCAGAAGCAATACAACCCAAACCACATGCAGTAAAGTCCTCTGCAGTATGCATGCATTACCTTTACTGGCTTAGCCCAAGCACTGTCTCTTTTAATTTGACCTTAACCTTTTGTAAAATGTCTGTTCTTCTCTCCTTCAGAGGTTAGTTGAAATCACACAGGGATGGTGTCTCCCTGGCAAAGAATTCCTTTTCTCCTGCTTTACCTTCAGAATGGAGCAAGGGCAGAGCAGGAGCTGATATAAGGCATCACTCCTGCTGCTTGGCTGCTCTGCTAAAGACTTTCATAGCACTTGTATGGCAGGCTTAAGAGAGCAGTGCAGGTACAGACAGGAGCAGCGCTGTGCTATGGAGCTCCTATCTTTACAACGCTGACAGTAGGGCTGCATGGGAAAGAGTCCTTAATCCCATACACAGCGCTGTATGGATGTAGGGATTCTAAAGCGTGAATAGCCACCTGAACTTTTTATTTTGCAATAAAAAGTAAAAAAAAAAAAAGTACATTAAAAATATAATTTTGGGACCATTTCCTATAAAGTTTTAATAAAATGTACTTGAAAGTTAAACGTGTATATTGCCTATGTGAACCATCCATTGAATCGCCCCAGTAAAGTACAGTGAACTTGTAGCAGTAACACCTGATGTCATCATTGTACCGCACTGCAATACTATTTGCATCATCATCTGATTCCATGGCCTTAGGCCCCTTTCACATGAGTGAGAATTCCATGCGGGTGCAATGCGTGATGCGAACACATTGCACCTGCACGGACTCCGGACCCACTCATTTAAATGGGTCTTTGTACATGAGCGGCGGTTTTCACGCATCACTTTTGCGCTGCGTGAAAATCGCAGCATGTTCTATATTCTGCGATTTTCGCGCAATGCTGGCCCCATAGAAGTGAATGGGGCTGCATGAAAATCGCATCGCATCTGCAAGCAAGTGCGGATGCGATGCAATTTTCACGGATGGTTGCTAAGAGATGTTGTTTGTAAAAATTCAGTTTTTTATCACACACGTGAAAACGCAGTAAATCGCATTGCACCACCACAATAAAAACGGAACAACTGAACGCGATCGCAAACAAAACTGAATGGCCTCTTTCACACGGGCGTCATGTTTGATGCCCGGATAAGAGGAGGGTGCATTGCGGGAATATGCACGAGGTGCAAACGTTTGTAATGCGATTTGCACGCGCGTGTGAAAAATCGCTATGTTTGGTATCCAGACCCGAAGGCGGACTTCATCACTGAAGTCCGGTTTTGGGTAGAGTATTCTGGAGAATTTATTATTTTCCCTTATAACATGGTTATAAGGGAAAATAATATCATTCTTAATAAAGAATGCTTAGTAAAATGAAGATAAAGGGGTTAAAAATAATAAAAGTTAACTTACCTTAGCCACTTGATCGCGTAGTTGCGATCTGTCTTCTCTTTTCAAGCTTTATCTAACAGCTAAAGGACCTGTGATGACATCACATCACATGGTCCATCACCATGGTAAGATGGACCATGTGATTGGACCATGTGATGTGACGTCATCACATCACATGGTCCATCACCATGGTAAGATGGACCATGTGATTGGACCATGTGATGTGACGTCATCACAGGTCCTTAAGCTGTTAGTTAAAGCATGAAGAGAGATGACAGATCGCAACTACATGATCAAGTGGCAAAGGTAAGTTAAGTTTCATTATTTTTAACCCCTTCATCTTCATTTTACTAAGCATTCTTTATTAAGAATGCTATTATTTTCCCTTATAACCATGTTATAAGGGAAAATAATATAGATCTGGTCCCGTTGCTAAGCAACCATGCGGGAAAATCGCAACGCATCCGCACTTGCTTGCGGATGCTTGCGATTTTCCTGCAGCCCCATTCACTTTTATGGGGCCTGCGTTGCGTGAAAAACGCACAATATAGAGCATGCTGCGATTTTCACGCAACGCAGAAGTGATGCGTGAAAATCACAGCTCATGTGCACAGCCCCATAGAAATGAATGGGTCCGGATTCAGTGAGGGTGCAATGCGTCCTCCTCACGCATTGCACCCGCGCGGAAAACTAGCCCGTGTGAAAGGGGCCAATGACTTGAAATCGCTTAGTTTTCACTGAACGCATCCGCAGCGCATCCGCAACGCATCCGGACATAATCTGCAACGCTCGTCTGCAAGGGGCCTTAGGGAGTGTGGGGGAGAGCAGCCTGTGTGACTACTACAACTCCCATCTTCACTTCTATCTTCTACTCCTCCCTTCTTGGTTGTTGCATTAGTGCCTCTGTGAGGTTCCGTATTTTTCTAAGAATCAATTCTTCTAGGGGGAATACCTCTGTTAGGCTACTTTCACATTTGCAGAACTGCGATCCAGCCACCAGTTCCGGCAGAGAATGTAGGGAATCGGCCTGACACAGACCAATGTACAGTAGTTTCTGTCTGGCCAATTCTTGGCATATTCGCCGGATTGTGGCTGGATCTCCGCCAGACACCATTATAGTTAATAGGGCCGGCGGGCATTCCGGCGGGCTTTTCTCTGCCGGAACAGCCTTCTGGAATCCATGCTGCAGATGTGAAAGTAGCCTAATACAGATTTCTTCAATCCTCTACGGCATTGGCGTTGACAGTATGAAAGGTGTGGCACATTAAGCAACATGAGGTACACAAGCTTCCTCATTTTCCTTACCACTGACTAGGAAAAGTAGATTCATAAGCTTACAACACAAACTTCATTTCGAAACATATTTTAGGCGTGGGACGTCAATAACAAAATAATCTGTTTCCAATTTTTATTGCTACTGTGTAGGCTGTGGCAGCAGGAACTACGTCAAGGTTCATCAGAACATAAGCCTGAGGTGAAACCCTCACACATTAGTATATGGCCCGTCCATACAAGGTTAGATGGAACAGTGGATCAATCAACCCTTCAAATTTTCCAACAGGTCCAATGTCCTGAAGTTTCTACTTATCTTCACATTGATCCCATAGACCTTGCCCTTAGTTTAACACTTGTTTCCAGGCATGGCAATAGCTGCACTTCTGACGTGTTCACTTAGATATACAGTGCCAAACCAGATAAGCACATATTTTCAGTCCTACCTCAAAAATTACCCATATTACCTAGCCTTCAGCAAAGATGAGCTACAGGAAGAACTATTAAAGCTACAATGACTGCACTATGATACAGGAAAGTACACATGTGGGAATAGGTTAACATTAGCCTGGATACCAAACCGAACACAGAAAAACAGCATAACTGAGATGACTTTGTGCAGTGATTTATCTTCTGATCCCACCACTACCTCCTAAAATGAACACTGTAAACCACCACCCATGAGTTGTGAGGGGAGTCTATAAGAACTGGTTCAGCTTCCCCATTGTTCTTAGGGTCACTGAGTTTTGTCAGGTCTGGCACGTTCCTGACACAGAGGTGGAGTCGCTTCAGGGTGTGCAAGTAAAGCCTTTCTTCTTCTACATTGTGTCATCGCAGCATGCTGGCTCTTGCCTGACATCTTAGTGGAAGGATAACGGCGATGATTGCACAGCTTGGGGGATGGCTTTGGAGATGTATGGGTATACATGAGTCCTTAAGAAACTTGGCTAAATTTCATTGAGGCAACATAACATGCTACCACCCAACAAGCCAACTATTCTGACTGTAGGAGAACTTTATTCTGTAGTTTTCTTAAAATGTTCAATTCTAGTATCTATGGGCTCAAAGTAAAAATTTTCATATACAATATACATAGCCCAAAAGCTTTCATTCTATATCAGTCCAATCTGTTGATCACTATCTAGCTTGAAGGCCCTGAAGTCACCAAGATTCTAGATCAGTCATATCTTCCAGAAAGTTTAAATTTAGATATTTCTCCCAGTAATTGTGCAACCTGTGAAAATGTATTTTTTAGTTCTCATGAGATCAGTCCTGCTTTATCCGATCCAAAATTATTCTGTGCAGAGACCATAAATAAACCATCATTTTTGGAGTCACTCCTCTTCTAAAGAAGCCTTCACGAATCGCTGCCTTTACAATGTGTATTAATATTATCCAATTAGATCAACATAAGTCAATTTTGAACACCACCGAAAACAATTAGGTTAGCAACTTCAATGTTGCCTGTAGTCCTGAGGACTCCTGAAGAATGGGGAGTAAGGTCAAATGTTTAAAAGAGTTGTCGATTTTGGACAATTTAAGCTTTTTAAAGCATTCCTGAAAATAAGCTGATTACAGGGAGTCCCACCATTCAGGTATAATTTATGGGGGAACCTAGCAGACAGTGTAGGATTCCACCACAGGGGAAATAACACATTACGCAGGTCCCGTTGAAATTAATGTGTGAGTCACAGACATGTTGAGTCCTCAATACCAAGTGAGTGTCTTTGTAGAGATGAAGGTCATGAACAAGACGGCCTGAAAGCTGTAATAAGAGCAGTAATAAGGGGTTATCCAGCTGATAAAAATTATTTTTTAAACCAGCACAAAATGTTGTACAAAAACCCCCACCTCATTCTGATGCTTCCTGGGTCCCTGGCTACTTTCTGCTTCCTGGTGCTTTTTGACATGCAAGAAATGCCTGCTCAGTCATTCACTGGCCACAGCAATAAGCAGGCATTCCCTGTGTACCGAGAAGGATTGCCGGGGTAGTTGGCTTATAAACAATTTTTGGAAACTGTCTGGCCAAAAAGCTGATCATCATGGGTCAGCCATATGTTACCCTCAGGAGTGCACCACCAATGAGGCCAGGTGAGGCTTTGGCCTCAAGCAGCACCAGGTAGGGGCAAGAGGGGGACAGGTTAGGTTAAGAAATTGGCATTGGTGGTGGTGGTGGTGGGTGGGGGGCCGCCGTTTCAGTTTTCGCCTTAGGCAGCAGAAAGGCTAGGTGCACCCCTGGTTGCCCTTGTAATGCATGGGCAGACTGGGTTCACTAGCACTGACAGAACAGGTGGACAGGAGTCTTGGTCTGTTTTTTTCAGCAGTAGTGCCTCTCTTGTCGATGGACTGAGTCTGGAATTTCAGTCCCACTCAGGCAACACTTCTAGAAAAAAACACCTTCTGTTCTTTTTAATCTTTTAACCCTTTCCTTACATGCGGGTCTTTAAAGATAGCCACCGGATGCCTCCTGTTTTACACAGCAGACACCAGAAGCGAATGTCTGTGATCGGTGATAATGCCGATCACAGACAATTAACCCTTCAGATGCCCTGGTAAATTGTGACCATGGCATCTGAGAGGCTTTTACCTGGGAGCGCCTTAAGGGGACAGCAGCGTGTTGAGCAGAGAAATTTAAATGAATAGGAACAGCACTGCAGTGATGAGTGCTGTCCACTACAGTGTTATGCTCTGTAGCTCTGGTGCCGACTTCCAGTGTCGGCACCAAAATGCAGAACAACGATCAGCGGAGGTGCAGGATGTTGGACCGCCACTGATCAGCTAGTAATGGCCTATCCTGAGGGTAGATCATTACTTACAAAAGACTGAATACTCCCTTTAGTAAAAAATACAATTAAAAGGGTAATTATTATAGCAATTAGGAAGCAATTATTATTGAAAACTGGAGTTTCTCTTAAAAGTGAATGTATATCATGGTACCCTAATTTTCCATTTTATTTAATAATTGTGAAACTTTGTAAATACATTACATTACCTTCCTTGTACTAATTCCAAGTTATTAAATGTATTATTACCCAGAGCTGCATTCACAATTCAGCTTTTTTTTTTTTATGCATTGGAAACAGTCAACAGGAATGGTATCCAACATACCAATAACAGTTTAGCTGAGCATCTATAATGAAGTATAGCAGTTAGCTTGTCCTACATCATGTGAGTGTACAGTAAATTGCCTGATTTACAGATGATACGTCCCACAGCAAGCTCTTTGCAGGCATTAAACTAGCCAAGAATGCTTTGGGAGTTCTGCTCTGAAGCCTGCAGAACTGTGACCACATTTCTAGTGCAGTTCATAACTCAGGATCAACACAAGATAAGTCCATTGACTATTATATAGTTTCATTAGGGTTTCATCATGGAATCCCTCATATACAAGCTAGGAAATAACTAATCAGTGGGGGTCTGAAACTGCTGAAACTAAACTGATCAGTGGGGGTCTGACTGCTGTAACCCCTCACCAACCATACCCAGCGGTGCCCCCTAAAATGAATAGCGCTGCTGTTTGAGCATGTGCAGTGCTGCTCGATTCATTCCCTATGGCGCTTGTCTTTTTCCAGCAGTCCCACAGAAATGAATATCGCAGCAGTATGCATACTCGCATCTTCTTGCATCCATGTGCCAGGAATACAAACCTATGCCACAGTTATAAGCTGGCGCAGATTGGCGCTATACTTTACACCAGTTTCTGGTGTAAATTATAGCTACAGGAGGCCGTAACCCTCTCACCCACTTATATTAAGAAGGGGCAAGAGAATTGTAAAATTGAAACACCAAAATGTGTGACTTTTTTTTACGCCATAAAACTGGTGCAAGTCTCCTAATAACCTCCCCTCGATATGTCTGTGTCTCCATAGTACAGACCTTATAGCACCATTTGGGGCCTGTATGAACATATACAATAGCTTTGCTGGATGCATAAGTCCTTAGATTGAGAGATCAGGGCATAAAGAAATCATGTCGCTAAACGCGTTATATATCATGAACTTATAACCACTATGTAATGCTGGAAAATGTCAAAGACAATTGCATGTATATGTAGGACATTAAGATGTCTTCTTCATTTATGGGGTGCTTATCCTACAGGCTCAGCTGATATTCCCATATTTTTCTCTCTCTAGAGCATGTCTGACAACTGACACCCCGATTCCCCTCTTCTTCTCTTTAGCGCATGCCTGATAACTGATGCCCTTGATTCCCCTCTTTTTCTCTGTCTAGGGCAGAGATGGACATACTGTGGCTCTCCAGCTGTTGCAAAACTACAACTCCCAGCATGCAAAGACTGCTTACAGCTATCAGCCTACAGCAGGGCATGGTGGGAGTTGTAGTTTTACAACATCTGGAGAGCCGCAGTTTGCCCATCCCTGGTCTAGGGCATATCTGACAACTGATGCCACTGATTCCCCTCTTTTTCTCTCTCTAGTGCATGTCTGACAACTGATGCCACTGATTCCCCTCTTTTTCTCTCTCTAGAGCATGTCTGATAACTGATGCCACCAATTCCCCTCTTTTTCTCTCTCTAGAGCCTGTCTGACAAGTGACACGGGCGATTCTCCATTTTTTCTCTCTGTAGAGCATGTCTGACTACTGGTGCCACCGATTCTCCTCTTTTTCTCTCTCTAGAGAATGTCTGACAACTGACGCAACCAATCCCCTCTTTTTCTCTCTCTAGAGCATGTCTGACAATTAATGCCGCTGATTCCTTTCTTTTTCTCTCTGTAGAGCATGTCTGACAACTAACACCGCAGATTCCCCTCTTTTTCTCTCTGCAGAGCATGTCTGACAACTGATACCGCCAATTCTTCTCTTTTTCTCTCTGTAGAGCATGTCTGACAACTGACACTACCAATGTCCCTCTTTTTCTCTCTCTATGGCATGTCTGACAATTGATGCTGACAATTCCCCTCTTTTTCTCTCTCTAGAGCATGTCTGACAACTGATGTCCCCGATTCCCTTTTTTTCTCTCTCTAGTATATGTCTGACAACTGGCGCTGCTGAAATGTCTTACTGTGGGTCAAAGTTCCCTTCTGCTTCCATTGCTCGGGCTCTTGTCATTATGACCCATAATTACAAACCTCAGAGCTGTAAGGCCACACCAGTAAGTGCTGCCACCTCATGAATGGCAGTGCTGGGACAGAACGTGTTTTTCCCTGGATTCTCCTACTTCCACCTCATTCTGCGGCGTGCGTGCCAGGTGTTTCACGTGAGGGTTGGCATCTACTTCTCCTTCTTGTCTGGTAGACTCTATGTCCCTCTTCTAATACATATCCCAATGGAACTTTTACATTTTTGAAAGAGGGAGGGGGCAGTAAACAAGCAAAAAAAATGGGGCTTCCCTTACCGGTGATAGAGGACTTCCTCATGGTAACCCCAAGGCTTCCTTCGCAGCTTCCCCAGCTAAGATCCTCAGGGAATTCTGACCTCCCAGGAGAGACAAATGCAGACTGGGGAGGGCAGAGAAGGGGAGCGCACACTTACACGGATACACAATCAGTACACTCCCATTTCTTCCAGAGGAACACACCTTTTAGTGAACTTGTACACAGTTATGGAATGCACCAATGCACTCAGAGACGCAGGGTACTGCTGGCACCTCCAGCCTGATCTCACTTTTTTTAACACTTTCCCCGCTGGCTTGCAAGTGTCCACGGCGTTAACCCCTGAGAGACTGAAAACCCGAGTCAGAATAGGATTTGGAAACAATGGCTCCTATGTTCTCTTACTGTGAGAGTGTTCGTCTTGTCATTGGCAGCTGCTGTTCACATCCTCCGAACATTCATATAATACGATATTACGTTTATGGGGGTTGACGACGGGTCAAGGACATTGTTGTGACATTCAGAAAATATCAGGAATACCAAGGATTGATATCTGTGATTTTTTTCTTCTCGCGTCTGTAGGATTGTAGGTCACGTCATGAGCTTCATGTACATTTGTTTGTCAGCTTAGGCTACTTTTGCACTTGCGGCAGAGTGATCCGGCAAGCACTTCTGTCGTCGGATGCGGATCCGTCTCACAAATGCATTGCAAGAACGGATCCGTCTCTCCGCTTGTCATGTTAATAGACGGATCCGTCTTGTATATATTTTTGTTCAGTTTTAAAGGTCTGCACGTGCGCAGACCGGAAGGACGGATCCGTCCTTCAGGCATTTCTAATGCCGGATCTGGCACTAATGCACGGAGATAATACGCCGTTCAGTGACTGAACTGAAGACATCCTGATGCATCCTGAACTGATTTCTCTCCATTCAGAATGCATTAGGATAAAACTGATCAGTTCTTTTCCGATATTGAGCCCCTTTGCCGATAGCAACCAATCAGATTCCACCTTTCATTTTTCATAGCTCCTTTGGAAAATGAAAGGAGGAATCTGATCTCATTTTTACTTTGCACCAGTTTGATAACTAGGGGCCAGTGTGTCTTACCAGCGCTTTCTTTGTGGCGTTTTTCTCCTATTGAGATGGCTGCAAAAAATACCAAGAGCTCCAGCATGCTGCGTTTTTTGAAAAAAAAATAAAAAGGCAGAAAGACAAAAAAACGACACCTAATGAACAAAAACACCTGGAGTGAAGCAATTACTTCTGTGTCCTGCGTTTCATATTTCCCGTAGACCTTCAGCTTCCATCTGCAGTTGGCGTATTTTTAAAGCAAAAAACGCCACTAAAAGAAAAACGCTATTAAAAATTACTGTTGAGCGCGAATATTCGAATAGTGAATTTTTTTACAAATATTGACACTTCGCTAATTTGCGAATATTTAGAATATAGTGCTATATAATCGTAAAAACAAATATTGTTTTTTTTTTTTTTTCAATCAGAACCCAAGAATAAGATACCGTTAACTAAGATAGAGAATATAGTGCTATGTTCTCTATCTTCGTAATTCTAGCAAGCGAACCAATAGGAAAGTCATAGCCCGTTCAAAGTGTCATTCGCAGTACGCGAATATTACATTATGTAATATTCGCGTACTGCGAATGGAACTTTGAACGGGGTATAACTTTACTATTGGTTGGCTTGTTAGAATTAACGAAAAAAAAAGAATATAGCGCTATATTCGTATTCGTTATCTTTGTTAATCGTTGCAAGCCAAGTAAACTTGCCTATACACAGCTCTAAGTTGGATGCGCAATGCGAGGATATTAAGTAATATTACTCGCATTGCGCATCCAACTTAGAGCGGGGTATATACAGCTTACTTTACTATTGTTTGGCTGGGTAGAATTAACGAATATGACGAATACGAATATAGCACTATATTCTCTATAGTCATTAATTCTAGCAAGCCAACTCAATAGGAAAGTTGACTGTACCCAGCTCTAAGTTGGATGCGCAATGCGAAAATATTACTTTGCCTATTTTTAGCAATAAATAGAATAATGAATCAGTATTCTATTTATTGAAAAAAATAGGTAAAAGTAATATTTTCGCATTGCGCATCCAACTTAGAGCTGGGTACAGTCAAGTTTCTATTGGTTGGCTTGCTAGAATTAACCAATATAGGGAATATAGCGCTATATTCCTTCTATTCTTTAATTCTAGATAGCCAACCAATAGGAAAGTTATCTTTATACCCCGTTCAAAGTTATATTCGCAACACGCAAATAATTAAATCGCGTATTATTCGTGATAAATAGTATAATTACGAATATTTGATTTTGACAAATATATAGCGAATATTCAATCAAATATTTGGGAAATATCGCAAAATCGAATATGGCACCTCCCGCTCATCATTATTAAAAATGTGTGAAAGCAGCCTCATATTGCTAAAGCAATGCCACTCAGCTTTCTCGGGCTCCTGAATGACAAACCTGCCTGTTCATACATTGTCTATTCATCTGCCATTACCCATTCCACTGCACACGTCCTAGCTTTTAGTGCAATATCTAAAACGACATGTCTCGAAACATAATTACTCAGGTAAATAAGATGATGAAGGTGCCAACGGTGTGGGCATGGTTTGGAATGGTGTGGGTATTGTGCCACACATTGTCCTTATGAACCTGTCCCTACTATCTATCATAGACAAACCGATTTATTATTATTATTTTTTTAATAAATCTTTATTAGTACATTTACGATTCAAATACCCATAGACATGACAAAAAAAATAAAAAATTGATACCGCCCCAAAAACCACCCAAACCCACTTCAGGAGAGAAAACAAAAAAAGGAAACCCTCTCAATCCTATAAGCGCCAAATTCTGGGCCACGGATTAAGCTGATTCTTAGTTAAGTAGAACTGGTTTAGTTGCCCATAGCAACCAATCAGATTCCACATTTCATTTTACAAAGGTGCTGTGAAAAATAAAAGGTGGAATCTGATTGGCTGCTATGAGCAACTAAACCAGTTCTACTTTACACCAGTTTGATCAATCTCCCCCACTAGCTTTTATATAAAACGTCCTTGTTATTCTCCTCTTGGCCCAGCCCTTCATGAGCCACTATTATGGGTTTATACACTGGTAGCAGCTATTACATTATCATTGTTGCTGTAGAGTCAGCATGGTCTCTTCTTTCCATATGTCATAGATATTTCTATGGGCAGAACAGCTATTCCATGACACCCCCACGTTACCAGCAATGGTACGGCTGGCTGGGGATAGTCCAAGCTAGGTAATCTCTATCAGTACAAAGTGCTGCTCTCTGTCAAAAAGGGAACTTTTTTTTTTTCCTTTCCAGGCGTTTGTGAGGGTAAACATATCCAATTTCAGCAGAGTAAAGGGGAGGGGGTGACATCAGCTAAACATGCACATTCAGGACCGCCAGTCATGTAAGATGAAGAGAAATCCTTTGCCATTAACTCTGCAGACATATACCATCAATACCTTCCCTTTATTCTGACAGGGGATAGAGCCAGGAATGTTCTACAAGAAAACCTTAACCCACCTGGTTTACTGTGATTTATCACCAGAGAAGAGATTGCACTTTTCATACACAAGGCAGATCACAGGGAAGCTGCGAAGTTCCCATTGTAATTATTCATTAGCCCAATAGGACCCCCGAATGATTTATTTGTGGGTACTGACTGCCAGGCTGTGGCTCTAATATCTATCTATCTATCTATCTATCTATCTATCTATCTATCTATCTATTTTTCTATGTATGTCATATCTATCTTTCTATCTATCTATCTATCTATCTATCTATCTATCTATCTATCGATTGATCTATCTATCTCTATATTTCTATGTATGTTATATCTATCTATCTATCTATCTATCTATCTATCTATCTATCTTTCTATGTATGTCATATCTATCTATCTATCTATCTATCTATCTATCTATCTATCTATCTCTCTCTCTATTTACTTCATATCTTTGTATCTATCTAACCATGTATATATCTTTGCCTCTTCTATCTATTTTCTCTTTCTTTCTTTCTTTCTTTCTTTCTTTCTTTCTTTCTTTCTTTCTTTCTTTCTTTCTTTTTTTCTTTAATCTATCTCTTCCATCAGTTTTGTTCCTGTTTTGTCACCTGATATATCAACCAGTGATGGTCATGTCAAGTGACTGTGAATTGTTTGCCTTGCACACACTTCCTTATATCTTCAAGGCCAGGTTAATGTTTAGTAAATACATGGCCTACTGACCCTTAACTCTTGCATTTACAGAAATTCACGTCAATAGGAATACCATTGTTTTAGTTCAAAACATAGACCCCACCAGTTGAAGAGGTCAGATAAATTACTTGACCCCAGCATTTTGTGCCAACTACAATATTTTGGACACACCTTGTAGACTGGATAAAGAAGACTGGATACATGAGGAGCCTGGTTATTCTCTAAGAATCATTAAAGGCAGGCACAGACTGGCCCACCGGGGAGGCGGGGGATTCCTCGGTAGACGGTAGGCCCCCAGTCTCCTGTGCACGGAGATAAGACGGAGGAGTAATTATTTCTCTTGTTTCTCAGGAGAGAATTATTGTATCCACTAGGTGGCAATACCGCACAGTGATGCAGTCTCCTATTGGTGTAAATTGTACAGGAGGCCGCGCAGTATATTCTAAACTTCCCGGGCTGCTGCCAGTGAAGGAGGAGAGCACATGTCTGGCCATCCTCCTGCCCTCCCTGCTGTCAGAAAACTGGCTGCTGGAGAGAAGGACTCCTCTGCAGTGCTGGGCTGATTTCTCAGGTGTGTGACAGTAGTGAGCTGTAGGAGACTGTAAGGGGGAAATAGGGGATTTGTTTATAGTAGACTCAGATCTGTTTATGTGTGCTGCTCTCTGCAGAGTTCAGAGTGGCATTGGGGGGAATCTGCCATTGGTCCCCCCAATGCCTCTGCTTTAGGTGTACCCCCATAAATGCCCCAGCTCCAGATGCCCCCACTCTAAATGCACCGCTAATATTGCCTCTTCTCCAGTTACCCCTGCTCCAGGATCCCCACTATTACCCTGCCTCAGGTGACCCTAATGCCTCTGTTTCAGTTGTGATCCTCTGTTTGTGCCCTATGCTCTCGTTGCTCCTCTTGCACCTTTGCTTGGGCTTTGTTAAAGGTTATGACCTGCAAAGGGGGTTGGTCTTAAGACCCTTGTGTACATAGATTGGCGGTAATGTAATTGAATGTCTCAGGACCCCTGTTTTCATGATGAGTGAGTGTTCCAGCAGTCAGACCCCCAGCAATCTAATATTTATCACCTACAACCCTTTTAAATATACTGTAGATTATGTGTAATCTGAGGAGGTTATGATTTGGTAAATTTCATGCTAGACATTTATGCTTAAAGGGGTTAAAGGCTTTGTCTCACTACAGTTAATAGCATTTATCATGCAGTTAATACAAGCCACTTACTAATGTATTGTGATTGTCCGTATTGCCTTCTTTCCATTACATTATACACCGCACGTATCCGTGATTATGACCACAGTGTAATCCATCAGTGGTGGCCGTGCTTACACACTATAGGGAAAGGCTGGAAGTGTGCAAAGGCTAACACCTTTAACTATAGTGTGCAAGCACGGCCACCATATCATTTTGCAGAATGGCCATGCGGACATACAGACACGGAATGCACACGGAGTAATTTTTTTTTTTTCCGGCCCCATTGAAGCGAAGTGAACGGTACAGACATGGAAAAAAAATAAGTTTGTGTGCAGGAGCCCTAAGGTGGGCCCCCAGAATCAGTTACACTGGTGGATCCTAAGTACCCCAGTCCGAAACTGATTAAAGGGGTTTCCGGCCCTGTGGCCGTTCTTAAATGGTGACAGCACAACATTATACCTGTTCCAAAAATCCTATTCACTTGTTTTCATCTGCTCTGTTCTTGCTCCCTGGCCTGTAAACTTCAGGACATGCTCCGCTGTGGTCTGTGACTGTCCTCAGTGGTGATGTGCCCCCAAGTGGCACTTCACTGCTGCATCATGTGCCGCCCAGTCATTGGCCTCGGCAACACACGTGACCCCATCTGTCTGGAAGTTTACAGGTTGCGGAACGAAAGAAGGGCGCCACGGAGCCAGAACAGAGCATCTGGGTACAATATAGTGCTGCCACTGGTTAAAAATATCCAAAACGCTGCCCAACTCCTTAACCCTGGGTTCAGACCTGAGCGTTCTTGAAACGTTTTACGCGCGTTTTTGTCGCGCGTATTTCAGCACGTTTTTGCAAATAGGAAACGCGCGTTCGTACGCGCGTTCTTGTGATTGACTACTGTGGTGTCAATCACAAAACGCGCGACAAACGCCCCAAAAAAAGCTCAAGTACTTGTTTATGCGTCGGGCGTTTTACAGCGCGTTCAAGCGCGCTGTAAAACGCTCAAGTGAGAACCAGGGCCATAGGAAAGCATTGGTTTTCATGTGTTGAGCGTTTTACAGCGCGTTTGAACGCGCTGTAAAACGCTCAGGTGTGAACTTAGGGTAAAGGAGACATCTTGTCTGGATCACTACTTCTTAATTTTGACCTTGACCTCCTAAATCCTGCATCCAGCCCTGATATGTACACAAATGTCACAGTGCTTTGTGATGAAATTATAATACTGACATGCCCCGTAACACAAAATGATTTATTCCAGATACATGCATGGTGTAGGGATTAGTCCACCATTCTAGGCAATGATACATCATATATAGTGTAGAAATATATGAAATCCCCTCCGAGTAGCATGACCTCCATTAAAAAAAAACAAAGCATGTGTCCTTCTACTTTCATAGTAATGGATGTAAACCTTATAGCACAGGGTTTGCTATAAGGTTTATAGGATTATAATAATAATAATTTTATTATTAAATGTATTATATATATAGCACCAACAGATTTTGCAGCACTTAAAGGGTTATTCTCATCTGAGACAATGGGGGCATATCACTAGGACAGTGGTGGGCAAACATTAGTCAACTGAGCCAAATATCAACAAAACTGCGATTTAATTTTTTCTGAGAGCCAAATTTTTTAAACGTAAACTATATAGGAAGGTACATTGTTATTACTATAATAAGGGTATTCCTAACCATCTGAACATATCTTTCTCAATCCTCGACACTACATCTTTCACTCCACAACGTTTCACCCTATAAGACGCACGTAGGTTTTAGAGGAGGACAATATGAAAAAAAAATATTGTTCATTATACCTCAGGTCAAACCACTAATCAGACCCCCAATGTTAATAAGACCTCCCTCAGATCAGACATCAGCTCAGACCCCAAAGTAAATGACCCCCAATCAGACCTCAGATAAGAGCCCCATGCCTCTCATCATCCCCATTATCATCCATGATGCCTCTTATCAACCCTATTATCCATGATGCCTCTTATCATCCCCATTATCATCAATAATGCCTCTCATCATCCATAATGCCTCTCATATCCCCCATTATGATTCTCATCATCCCCTTTATTATCCATGATGCCTCTCATCATCCATGATACCTCTCATATCCCCCATTATGATTCTCATCACCCCATTGCCTCAGATCAGCCCCAAGTTTCATCAAATAAAAAAGCACTTACCTTTCCTGCTCCTGGATGCCGCTGCTCCTCACCACCCTCGCTCCGTGTTCCTCCTGCTGTCGGCTGTGCTGTGAACTGGCGTGCACAGCGTGACATCACAGAGCGCATCACACTGTACGCAGCCCTGCACAGCCGACAGCCGAGGACCAGGAAGCAGTGAGTACAGAGCCTTCACCGCTTCCTGGTCCTCCCCCTCCTGGCGATTTTTGCCACAGGCAACGAAAATGCGATCACACTGTACATGTGAGCCCGCACCTGGAAGAGCCAATATCAAGGGGCTAAAGAGCCACATGTGGCTCTAGAGCCGCAGTTTGCTGACCACTGCACTAGGATATGCCCCCATAGACTGATAGGTGCGGGCTCCACTGCTGGGACCCGCACCTATCCCCTAAATGGAGCAACGAAAGTGGTGGAGGACACACTGCGCATGTGCAGCCACCCTCTATTTATTTCTATGGGGCCGCCGAAAAAAACCAGCGCTGGCCTGGCTATTTCTTTAAGGCCCATAGAAGCAAATGGGAGCGGTGTCCGGTCATGTGCGGTGCTCTCTCATTCACCTCTATGCGGAAAGCGCTTGTTGGTGGGCAGAGCAGAGTCCTCCAGCCACTACTTTGCCTGTTGCGTTCTTGATATAGGTGCGGGTCCTAGTGGTGGGACCTGCACCTATAAGACAATGGGGGCATATCCTAGCGATATGCTCCTATTGTCTCGGATGAGAATACCCCTTTTATTCGGAAAGGGACATGTACGTAGTATGAAAAACAGACATTCAGCAATTCAAACAAGTGGAGTGAGGGCCCTACTCACAAGAATTTACAATCTATGAAGAAATAGGAGTGACACAAGCAGGGGCAGACTAGGAACTTAAAGTGGAAACCTAAAAGGGACCCTATGTTGTAGGCGAGTCCAAATTGACAGCAGTCCGGGCAACACAAGTAGCCAGAGCCAGCAATACTGTATGCAGCACAAAACACCACCCCTGCAGAGCCAAATACCACAGTGCAGGACAAAGTTCCACCACTCTTGCTGCAGTATTCAAGTGTATCAATTTCCTGAGGATGCCGATACAGTTGATTTCAGGAGAGCACCTGCAGCCGCTGGCCAGGTCAATAAGAACCCGATGCTACATGAATTAATGTTGAGTGCATCGGATCATTATGTACCTGTGTGCTGGCTGTGAGAAAGGCCCTGGTGGCCCCTGGACATTGGAACACTGGGACATTTCACTTTAGGGTCACTGTACTAAACAAGATAAAAGCTCTTGTTTAGTACAGTGGTCCGGCCATCTTTTCTAGAAATGTAAAAAAATTCTGTTTGGACAAAACTACATTCACTTTGGAAAACTTGCTAATCCTTGTGATTCTCCAGATAGCATGAAGAGTAACAAGTTCTACTGTTCCTTCCACCATAATCTGTGCTTGTTGATTCAATCTGTAACTTCTAATGCAACCTGTAAAACTAAAAATTCCAGCATGCTCCATTCACTCTATGGGAGCATGACTATATATGTCGTGGCAGTAGACAGGTAACTGTAACCCACTGTATAAAAGTGGCAGGTTGCATGACGATCTGAAAGTGACCCTGCAGATCATTGTGACCATGCTGATATCAGACAGGTGCAGTCACAGGGAAGATCTCTGGGCATATGATTATTGTGACAGTGATCGATTGTGGGAAAAAAGTTCAAATATGATAAGTTTATAAAAAGCCAGCATGGCCTCTCTCTGCTAAGATCGTCTTGGTGTGAGAGAAACTGTGCTGGCTATAAATGTGATCCTTCTGTCATTGAGAATTTACTCCTTTATGCGCTAACTGTGACAGGAAGGGGTTAATTCACATTTTTTTATTTCATAAAAAATAAAAGTAAAAAAAAATAAAATTTTATAAAAATATATGGCTATAGTGTCACAAACTCATCTGTTTGGGCTCCAGGGGCGTTATCTCCGGCTTTTGGCGCGGCTGTGCCGAGAGAGATGCGCTACTAAGTCATGCCCCCGATGATGCAACAACTTCCTTAGCAACAGGATGCAATGCTTGGTTTCTCTCCACAGCGGGCGTGCGCAGGAGGAGATTAGCAGAGGGCTGATTGCTCAGCTGCTCTATTCCTGTGTTCTAGTGTTTTAGACTAATGAAGCGCCAAAATACTTTTAGTAGAATGTGGCACTCGTGTCCTGTTAATCGCGTGCTCTAGTTGTGGGGTCCCAACCCCGTAGAAGACAGTGAATAAAATAAACTTAGGCACTCCTTGAGATTTCTTTGAAGAATTAAGACCACATGGTGAGAATTCACCTTTCTCAAATCACTAAGTAGGACCGAAACGTCACATGTACACGATAAAGTTGCCTTGCATATGAAAACCAAATAAAAATCAGTACAAATCTCAAGGAGTACCTAAGTTTATTTTATTCACCACAATGAAGCGCCGAGTCATGAACGTATCAGGTTCTGATCCTAGGACTCAGTGCGCTATTTAAACCCCTTCCTGGCCATACAACAGTGCCAGTGATAGTCTCTGACTCACTAGCTGTGTTTTTGGTTCCTGTGTGTGCTTTTTGGATTGCTTGTGCCTCTGACCCTAGCTTGCCTTCTGGCCACTCTCTCTCTTGTTTGGAACTGCCTGTCTGTTTCTGACCAATTTACGTACAACCCTGTTTTTGTCTTGTTTTGTCTCTTGGTGTTTCTAGGTCTCTGTGCGTAAGTAGCGCGGGAGCTGTTGACCAGTTGTGGTCTTGCTACTTAGGGTTTGTACTGCAAGTAGATGGGGAAAGCAGGCTGGGTTCTAGGTCAGGGCTCAGTATCTGTGTCTGTCCCTACCTACAGGCGTTACATAGTTATTAGTTTTAGCAGTAGTACATCAGACTTTGTGTACTTAAAATATACATACTGTATATGTAACACCCCAAAGTGGTGTTACCGGTCCTGCACCCTGCTACTGTCTTTATTGGGCTAACACAGTGCCATCTTATGTAGTTTTGTCCAGGTCCTCCACAATTTGCATTCCAGGTGGCAGCAAACGCAGCAGAGCTATAGTTAGATAAATGGAATTCACCATTCCATTCTCCCCCCTTTGGTCAGAAGTGGGCCAGTCCTGCTTGCTACCAGAAGGAGGTGGGGCAGTTCTGGTTTGTGGTGGTTGAGAATCCATGTTGGAGCTGCCAGGATTCTAACCTATTCCTTGGCTGAAGATAAGTCCGACTAAAAAGTGAAGTGCAGCATAAAGAAGAAGCCAAGTTACCAAGTCAGCTTGAAAGTACAGCAGAGTGAGAAAAGGATAGAGCTGAGTTGAGTTTTCCTGCCATTTTAATGCTAAAGCCAGCTGGAACAAAGATAAAGCCTGAAATCTGTTTTGGAAAAACGTTTACTCAAGTAAAGCTGCTATTGAACTTCATCTCAAGGTCTGGACTCAAGTTCTTCCTTAATCCTTCAATTATTCTCTTTATTTATTGCTTCGGATCCAAACCCTGGGGTCCAGCGGTATCCAGGTAGGAGCACCGTGACACATAAAGAGACATTTTAGACCGAAACATAACACTCAGCATTTCCTACACCTGGGACACGTTATATAAAGGGCCCTAGGGGGAGGCGCCTGTTGCATATATACATATGTACACACATTTCCCCAAATACCTTAGGAAGGGAGCCAATATTTTTAAAAAAAACTAGTTACTCTGAAGGAGTTTCTAATGTTTTGGCACTGAACATTTTTTACTGGCAGGATGGTGTCATAAAACCAGCAACATAAAAATTGGCTGTCAAAATCTATAATGTGCTCCACTCAATTTAGGTCTTGCGGTGAGCTGTACCATTATACTAATGACACAAGTAGTATACATTTTTTTTCTTGTACAAACATACTGTAAGGCTTTTAGAAATCCTTTGTCTTGAATTCTTTTGTAACAGTTGGAGAAAAAATTGATAAAGGAAAAATGTATATTTATTCTATCATTTTTAGAGTTTTTTCTTTGAGATATATATATATTTTTTAAATATTATATTGACATCTAATGTCACAAAAGCAAGGTCTAATGTGTCCTGGGGAAAATAATTTCAAATTCAAGTAGGCTGGCTCTTTCAGCAAACTCAAACCTACTTCACCAGGCATAATGGCAAGTAAAATGACACCCTTCTTATGTTTCACTGAAGCGCTGATGGCGTTTGGGGCTGCGTATAAGATCATAATGTGGGAAATACTTACGTCATACTTTCCACAACTCCAGATGACCCACTTCTTGTGAAGCTCATGCCTCCACATCTAGGTGGCTGATGAAGTCATTGATACATGTGCAGTAGGCATCGGTGCTGCTCAGGCAGCTGAAGCAGATGTTCTGCGCGTGTGCGCTGATCCTGCAAGCAGCTGTGCAGACGCTAATTTACAGGCCCAGGCCAGATACCTTGCCCTGTCAATCAATGGGAAAAGGGGAGTGGCAGATGGAGCAGGGCATTCAAGATCTGGTGCTCTAAGGGGTTCAGTCTGCCCCTTGGTGCTCCAATAAGCTAATTTCGATAAAAAGAAAAAGAATATCACTTGGTAACAGTGCTTCTGCAAAACATAAAAAAGGTGTCCTTTTACTCTGCCGGATCAACCCTACCGGGCAATATGCCCGATTTACTAGGGCTGATTCTGCTGATAGATGCTCTCTAAAGGTTATATGATGCGCCTGCATTGCAAGCGATTTATATGGACAGAACTCCTTTACAAGAAAGGAATCACACATCCAACTTTGATGAGCCAATGCATTTAGTGAAATACAAACTCTATACACAGCAATTGGCAGTCTCCCAGCTGACTGCTTGCAGAAATTCTTGCACTCTTCTGATTGGCATCTATGAGTGGACAAATCACCCCCTGCTACCTGCTGCTAGTCTTGATTTCTTGCTTTTAAATTCTTTGCATCACCAGTCCTTTACCACCATACATAGCCCAGGAAAGGATAAACTTTTCCCTCCTAGGCCATTGACACAGCTCAGAGAAAATCATTTACCTGGAGGAAGTATACATTGCACTTTTTCTGTAGAATACATTGCTAATGTTTCTGTTTTTGATCTTCTGGTACAACTAATTCTAGGTAGGATTCCTCTGTCACATAAATCTTCCTTCTAGAAGAGAAGTCACCCTGAAGCAAACACTTAAACATGATAATTATTGTCATTGTGTCTTTGCAATTTCAGGGGTGTGGACACAGAACAGGTTGAATATAGGCCCTCGAATCACCTTTCTGTCAGCAGCTTAGCTTGATGGCTGTCTCATTTTTGAGTTCCTCATCCTAGTCCTTAGGTATTCTTACTTTATTTAACATAATTTGATGAAGGATTTAAATTAGGCAAACCCACTAGACATGAACAAATCGACTCTACATGAATGGAATTCATTACAAATTTCCCCCAAAAAATCCAACATTCATCAAATCCGAAACTTTTATAAATCATCCCACACGAATCGCACAAAATGGCAGCCACCATTTTACACATCAGAAAACATAGAAGAAAGCATTTGCCACCAGAAAAGGATAATTTTTATTTACCAATAAAGAAAAAAATCCTACTGCGCAATGTCACCGGCTACCATCCATTTACCTGTAGTTATATATGTTGCTGTCACTTTGTCATTACTAATGCTATCTTGGTGTTAAAGAGCTTGAAAGGCTTCCCAAATTTATTCAGATCAAATCGAATCTGACAGTAATTTAGTTGAATTGAACTCGAAAAGAAGAGGCTGGACCGGGGACAGTGCCTTAAGGGAAGCCGGCATGACGCGGTGTTTGGTTCAGGGAGACCCGGGCCCGGGGTTGGCTGGTTTAAGTTAGAGGGGGGGCAGGCCATGTGAGGTTAAAAGGTGAGAGCAGGAAGCGGCCATTTTAGGTACCGCAGAGAAGCTTCCACTCACCAGGATCGATGGCTCAGCTGGAGGCTCTCCTGAGTGAGCTGCGGGCAGCTGCAGATGTCTGCGGCGCAGGGTGGGTGCAGGAGCAACTTCAAGGGCTCTTGCGGTGGGCGGCTGATGTTCACGCTGACCGCAGCTGTCCCGCCCGCCAGCGCGTCTTAGTCCCGATCAGCCCCCCAGAGTTCAGCGTCATATCATTAGCCCCTCATGGGATCCTTCACGCTAGAAGGCGGCGGGCCAGGCACCTTCCCGTGCGCCTTGGCGTAGAAGGAATCCACCAGGCAGGCGGGACTCGCGGGGTGGCCCGGCCCGTTCACACCTACCTTCTACAATGTGCAGCGTTGGGGCAGGACCAGGGATGGCAGGCTCCCCTCGTTATGTAGGCGGGGAGGAGGCCCCTCTGCAGTCGCAAGATGGCAGCCAGAACGGAGCTGCTGCGGGCCATGTGTCAGGAGGCAGCAAGCTCTTATCCCCCTCAGAGCAGCAGGGGGCTGGCTCCACCTCCCCTCCCATACAAGCTTCTGGGAGCAACTTCTTCAACGTCCCTGGCATGGTGGATGCTGGTTTTGATGATTCTTCGCCAGAATCTTCTCGGACAGCTCAAAGGAGGGATCGGCTGGATTCTGGATCTGAGGCTGATGGGATCACAGCACTAAGGCAGCCAGATGAGATGAATTGGGGAAGCATGTTACCTTTTCTTTCATGTCCGGGAGGTGGTGGTGGTGGTGGTGGGGGGGGGGGGGTTCCTGGCTGAGTTAAGTAGGGGCTTGGGGCAGTTATTGGGCAGTTTGACGAGTTTGCTTGCTTGGTGGGGGACGGCAGGGGAGGTCACCATTGCCAGCATGGGGGGTAAGTGGGGGTTTTGGCAGTCCAGCTGGGGTAGGACGGGCTGCGTCGGGTGTGTGCAGAGGCTCAGTGTCGGTGGAGACAGAAGCAGGGGGATCAATGGATGAGGATACTGTCAGGTTAGATGATAGAGCAAAAGGGGAGGTTTACGTCTGTTTTGAGGGCCCATTAGGTGCACATTTGAAACAGGATACGTGAGCACATTTGGAAAGGGAGTACAAGGAAATATTTTCCTTGCTCCCCTTGGAAAAGTTTAATTTAGATAGGAGTAAGAAGGATGATGAGGAGAAGCGTCGATATTGTTTGATCCCGTGCACTGTTCCAAATTGGTTGCAGGAGTTTGCGATATTAGCAAGCGCGATTGGGAAGAAGACGCCGGAGTGTTGTTCTGCACTGTTTTGTTATCTAGATGCCATTGGTAAAGCATGCCTAGTGTACGGGGGGCAAGCAGGTCTTTGCTACGATAAATAATTTAGGCAACGGAAATCTGTTCACCCTCACATCCAGTGGGACCATAAGGACATTGCCTTATCGTTAAAGGTTACGTCCCGATCAGATCAGGGGATAATCGGGGGTGGGGGTTAATCCGGTTTTATGGCAGCATCTGCAAAAGGATTGTGCTTCCTATTTAATGAAGGGGCTTGCAAGTTCGGGACAAAGTGCAAGTTTAAGCATGAGTGCTCCACGTGTGGGGGGTCTCATGGAGCCACATGTTGTTTTAGAGGTAATAAGCAAAAAGGGGGGGACTCCCATAGCAAAGGGGGAGATGCTGGTTCGGCTGGAAAAGATGGAGCCGTTTATAAATAGATACCCAGGTAGGGCAGTGGCAGAATTGTTGAGGGAAGGGTTTTGTTTGGTTTACGGATTCTGTTTCGTCTGTCTGGGGCAGTGTTAGTTAAAAAGAATCTGGAATCAGCCTTAGAGCATCCTGAGGGGGTTTCAGAGAAATTGGTGAAGGAGGTCAGGTTGGGTAGGATGGCAGGACCATTTTTAGAACCTCCTTTAGTTGATCCCCGTTGGGGTTCCAAAAAAGGAGGCGAATAAGAGTTTGTTGGTCAATGACGGTATCGATACGGATATGTGTTCCATGGTCTATACCTCATTTGACGTGGCAGTGGCATGGGTTTGTAGGTTTGGCAAAGGGGCGTTGTTAGCTAAGACAGATATTTTAGCAACGTTTCGATTCTTGCCAGTGCATCCGGATAGTTTGCTTCTGTTGGGGTGTTTTTGGGAAGTTTTTTTTTATTGACCGTTGTTTGCCGATGGGATGTTCCCTGTCATGCGCTTATTTCGAAACATTTAGATTTTTTGGAATGGGCCTTGGCGGATGCTGCTGGGTGTAAGTGTATCATTCACTACTTGAATGACTTCCTGTGTATTGGACCCCAGAATTCGCAGGTTTGTTTGGTGTTGTTGCACACGTTGTGCCTGTTGTTTGGTGGTGTCGGGGTACCTCTGGTGGCGGACACGGTGAGGATAGAGTGTCAGTTGCCCCCGGATAAACTCACGGATTTTAATAGAAAGGTGGAAAGGGCAAGGCATTTTCATAAGATTTGGTTACATGAGCTCCAATACCTACTGGGAAAACGTAATTTTGCATGCTGTATTTTGCCCATGGGGAGGGTTTTCAGTCTGCGTTTGTCGGGGGCGATGGCGGGGGTGTCTACACCATATCACTACATTAGTTTGGGTCGGGAGTTGCGGGATGATTTACAGGTTTGGCGCTTGTTCTTGGATACTTATAATGGCAGGTCATTGTTCATAGGGTAGGTGGCGGATTCCTTTGATTTCAAGTTATTTTCAGATGCGGCTGGGGGTTGCGGATTTGGGGTCTACTGCAAAAGCCAGTGGTGTGCAGGGGTTTGGCCGAATAGCTGGGTTGCGAGAGGTTGGGTGCGGAATTTGGCCTTGTTGGAGCTCTTTCCAATTGTGGTGGCAGTGATGCTTTGGGGTGAGCTTTTTCGTAATGGAAAGATTAATTTTCATTGTGATAATTTGGGGTTCATCCAGGCAATTAACGTTTTGTCGTCGCCTTTAGTAGTGGGTGCAGCTTTTATAACATTTAGTGTCGGAATGCTTATGACTTAATGCTTGGCTCATGGCGGTGTCATGGGGTTGACAATTGCATTACTTGCATCTTGTTTACAGTGGGAACGTTTTTGGGAGCTTTCCCTGGAGGCGAAGAAGGTCGGGCTAGCATGTCTGGGATGCCTGTGGGATCTATTGGAAGCACAGTAGCACGGATCATGCAGTCGTCATTGGCGACCGGTATGTGGGATACCTATTTTAGGAGGCTGGGAGGAGTGGTGTGACAGACATGGGGTTGGTGAGGGTGATATGGAGGTGCCTTTGTTGCTTTTTCTTGGTCATTGCAGGGAGAAGGGGTGGTTAGTTTCTAAGGTGAATAGGTATGTTGTTAGATTTCGGATTTCATTTGCGCAAGATGCCGGATTTCACCAAGTCATTTCTTGTTGGAAGGGCGCTTAAGGGGTGGCAGTGGTCAAGTGTTGGGGAGGATGGTTTTGTTTGCCTTGCTGTTAGATTTTGGGGAGCTGGTATTTTTGGTTTGTAGTTCTCCATAGAAGACATATTTGTTTCGCTTAGCATTTTCTTTGGAGTTTTTGGGGCCATGCGGTTGGGGAGCTTGTTTGTCCGACGATTCAGAGAGTGGGTTGGTTTGCTTTCAGAAGATGTTAATCTCATCCCAAATAGGGTCGAGTTCCGCATTCGCTGCTCTAAGACGGATTTGGAGGGTAAGGGAAGTAAAGTAGTATTGTTTGCAATTCCCGGTGTTTAATGTTCCTGATGAGGTGTTTGAGGGAATATTGGGCAGAAAAACAGAATGAGGTCTTGCCGCTGTTGGTGCATGCAGACGGTTGTTTTATGTCCCGTTTTACGTCCCGGTAATCTTCTGGAGATGCTTGGATAGTTTGGGGGTTTGTAGTACAGCTTATGCTGGCCACTTATTTTGGATCGGAGCGGCGACGGAAGCTGCATGGTAGGGGATGGGCGACAATGTTATCAAAAGAATTGGGCGTTGGGAGTCCATCAGGTTTAGGTCTTACGTTAGATCTGATAGATTGTAGGGCTGTGTGGTAGGCCTTGTTTTAAAATGGGGGGAGCATTTCTGCTCCTTGGTCTTTTTTCTTCTTTTTCAGGTGTGGAACCAGCCTTGGTGTGGATCCTAGGACACTCCTATGTTTTTTGGGGTGCCGTGCGGGCGTCTGTGCGTCCAGACGGGCAACAGCTGGGTGTTTCTCGGTCAAGGGCGGTGGTAAGGTGGCTGGGGTGTAGAGGGATGGTTTTGGGGGAAGTCTGCCGGAGGTCCACCGGTTTGTTAGGTTATATAGGGCTCTGGATGTATTAGTATTGCATGTGGAGGGAAATGATTTGTGGGCACAGCCTTTTATGGAATTGGTCAGGGACATAAAATTTTACCTGCTCAGGTTGTGGTCTTTGTTCCCGAAGTTGGTGACTGTGTGGTCAGACATCGTCCCGTACGGGTATGGGTTACTGTAATGTTATATATTGTTTAAAATGGTTCATGTTTATGGAAATAAAACAGCTGCTGTGGCCACTGAGGAAGGGACAAGACACACAAAAGTCCCGAAACGCGTGTGGTTACTTCAAAGTGGAGCACACAGTACCCATGTGACAAGTGACAATTACATACAGTCTGCCAGCAGATGAAAAGGGAATTTAATCCACCCAAAAGCGTACAAGCGAGTTCAAGCTATCTGAAGCTCTCCCTACCATCGGGGATTCTCTCGCGAGATCTCACAGGACAAATCGAAACTGAACTACGTGGGGTCTAAGAGCGGGACGCCACGGCTACTCTGCACATACAATTTTCAAGTCCGAAATAGTAAGTACTAATATTCGAGTACAATTGAGTACAGCAGAATATAGCCAATTGGCAACAGCTCGGATTACTATTATAGGCGCTAAATATATCAATTGCAAATCATTTCAGGCCTGCAACAATAGAGAATTTCTATAGGCTAAATTGTGGATCCATATATGCGAATACTGTATATACTCCAGCCCATTTAAATTCAGTGCTCTGCCATTAAATCTCTTTGCCAACCAGAGCACAGGTGTGTGGGGTGGAGGTTAATATGACATACTGTATGTAGTATAAATAAAAGACCACAGACAATTATTACTTTACTTCAAGGGTCATAGGACATATTCTGAAACCACTGCAGTTTTTATCCCACCCCTGGTTTCTACTTAAAAGAAGTTACACATACAGTAATAAAAAGCCTGGAAAATAATGTGATGTCCAGCTCCATTATAGAGGAATACAACAATGGTCCATCTAGAGGAACTGCTGTCAACCAGAGCAGGAAAATCCTAAACACCAAGCAAAGAGAGAAAATAAAGCACATGGGGGAATATTCATCATTTGAGATTGACACTTTTAAGTCTGGTTTTGCATTGTGTGGTTGCACCAAATTTATGAATCACATCTTAATTCTTCCTTAGCCTATAGTTAGCCAGTGAGGATGTGTTATACTGTCCATGTACCAAACTTCAGCTTGAAAACTGACTTTGATTATCCGCTACCTGCCCAAAATTTAGCCTATTTCTCTTATTGACCCATTGTCACCTGCCCTTACCTTGGATTTGCTATTCTGATTCATTTGTACGCTGCCTGCCCTGACCTCGGCCTGTTTCCTGACTATGAATATACCCTGACTCTTCGACACTTCACACAGGTGTGAGATAGGGAAACAGCACTCACTTTGTGAACATTGTATTCGTGTAAATGAAGTTAAAGAGGACTGCTCCGTTTCCCCGCTGTGCTCCCCCCCCTTTTACTTTTCCCGCCTGGTATGGTAATGAATATCAAGGTACAGGGAGGAGGAGACTGCCCTGTTTCTTCCTGGCTGTAGCGCGGTTCAATCACAACGGAGAGTGTCACAGCCAGGGAGAAAAAAAAGCCCACCTTCCCCCTGGCTGTGACGCTCTCTGCTGTGATTGGACCATGGCACAGCCAGGGAGAAGGAGACGCCCTTTGAGAAACAGGGCAGTCTCCTCCATCCTGTACCAATGATATTCATTTCCATACCAGGCAGGAAAAGTAAAAGGGGGCACAGCGGGGGAATGGCGAGCCGGACAGATAAACTAGTAAGTGATCTTACATGCCGGCACTATGCCCTACACAACCCCCTACTTATTTCATAATGTCTGGACCCATGAAAGGTCCTCATTAAATGATTTGGACTGACATTCTGCTGTTTGGCCACAAGAGCCCACTTTTTACTAAGCATAGCTAAAAAGGACAGCATTTCTAGATTGATCTGATGTTGAAAATTCCCAGGGGTGGAATTACAAGCCTGGAAAGGAAATGAAGGATTCTCTATCTTAAGGTGAGCTTGGAAGAGGCATCCAGGAGCTGTGTGTGAGAAGAAACCCACAACATCCAAGCGTGAGAGCAACCTCCAGAGACCAGAGCTGCAGCCAAAGGGCCTGCAGTAAATTCAGTTTATTGGACATGATTTGGAAAGACACACTCCTATCTATATAAGGTCTCACAGCTGATAATGCATATCTTTAAAAAACCAAGCTATGAAGAGGAACGAACTGCCTGTAGAGCTCAGAGACAGGATTGAGTGTAGGCCCCAATCTGGAGAAGGGTACAAACAATTTCTGCTGCACTGAAAGTTCCCAAGATCACAGTGACCTCAATAATTCTTAAATGGAAGAACTCTTTCTAGAGCTGCCCTTCCCCACCAAACTAAATAATTGGGGAGAAGCGCATTAGTAATAGAAGTGACCAAGAACCCAATGGTCACTCTGGCTGAGCTCCAAAGAACCTGTGTGCAGAGAAACATCTAGAAGGTAAACCATCACTGCAGCACTCCAATAATTTGGGCTTTATGACATGAGTGGATAGAAAAAGCCTCTCCTCAGTAAAAGACACTTGAAAGCCCACCTACATTTCCAAAAAATCACCTAAAGGACTCTCATACTGTGAAAAACAAGATTCTCTCATCTGATGAAACCAAGATTTAACTTTTTGGTCTCAATTGTAAGTGTCATGTCTGGAGAGAACTACTACTACACTACTATTTTTCAGTGGCTGTGACAAGGAGACACACAGCCTAAACAATACAAGAGTGGCATAGGGGTAACTCTGTAAATGTCCTTGAGTGGCGCAGCCAGAGCCCTGACTTGAACTTAATTATACATCTCTGGAGAGACCTGAAAATGACTGTCCTACAATGGTCCCCATCCAACCTGACAGAGCTTGAGAGGATCAGCAGAGAGGAATGGCAGAAAACCCCCAAATCCAGGTGTGCAAACCTTGTGGCATCATACCCAAGAAGACTGTAGGTTGTAATCACTGCCAACAGGGCTTCAGCCAAGTCCTGAGTAAAGAGTCTGAATACTTATGTCAATGTAGGATTTAATTTTAATCCTTTTCAATAAATTAGCAAAGATATTGAACATTCTGTTTTCACTTTGTCATTATGGGGTGCTAAGTGCAGAATGATGGGGGCCACAAAATAACAAAATGTAAAAAATAAATAAAAAATAGGGTCTGAAAACTTCCGGAATGCATTTGTAACTGCATGGTTAGAACATGGTACATTTTCTCTAGTTATTAATAATCTATGTTTTTCTGTGCACAAACTAAAGTGTAAGTGTATGATTCCACTGTATAACAAATATGTTTTTACAACTACTTTCCCTTATTGTCCTAGATACATTTACTCCTTCCAAAACTATTACAAGCCACTTACTATTTTTCAATGAAAATGCATAAATTGTATATGGTTCCTGGGGATAAAAAGTTATTTTGTCTTTTTAATTTCTTGGTTGCTGAATAATACTTTATACACCAATATCATAGTCAAGGATTGTCAAAAATGATGTCTCTGGGGCCCAAGACTTACTTTCACCAGTGGAGGTGGAATTCTACTTTTTGGGCTAGTCCTACCCCACTGTCTCATCTATAGATGTTGTATAGATGGATAGATCTCTGGTACTGTGGTTGTAGTGGGAATTGTTTACTTAAAGGGGTTGCTGCAGAAAAATATTCTGTCTCTGAATATTTTTGTGATTGCATGTGGCTAAAAAATGTGTATAGTCACTGAATTATTCAATAAAATGTATTTGTATGACACCACCTTCTTTTATGTTCCTTTCTGTATTTCTTTGTCCACCTTGATAAGGTGGATGCACATGCTCAGTTCCATCCTTCAACTGCCACCAGCGCTATTTACTGTTAGAAGCTTTGCCAGTTACAGGGAAAGAGCTGCAGCAGAGTGGACACACCTCCTGAGAAAGGGCATGCCCTCTGAGCAGTGATAGGAAAGAGCTGCTGCAGAAATAACACACCCCCTGAGAAAGGACACACTGCAGCAAAAAGGACATGCTCCTTAGCCACCAGTTTGAAATAAATCTAGCAGAGAAACTAGAGCAAAAGCATGGAAAGTGGGGCAGTGTTAGTTAAAAGAATCTGGAATCAGCCTTAGAGCATCCTGAGGGGTTTCAGAGAAATTGGTGAAGGAGGTCAGGTTGGGTAGGATGGCAGGACCATTTTAGAACCTCCTTTAGTTGATCCCCGTTGGGGTTCCAAAAAGGAGGCGAATAAGAGTTTGTTGGTCAATGACGGTATCGATACGGATATGTGTTCCATGGTCTATACCTCATTTGACGTGGCAGTGGCATGGGTTTGTAGGTTTGGCAAGGGGCGTTGTTAGCTAAGACAGATATTTTAGCAACGTTTCGATTCTTGCCAGTGCATCCGGATAGTTTGCTTCTGTTGGGGTGTTTTTGGGAAGTTTTTTTATTGACCGTTGTTTGCCGATGGGATGTTCCCTGTCATGCGCTTATTTCGAAACATTTAGATTTTTTGGAATGGGCCTTGGCGGATGCTGCTGGGTGTAAGTGTATCATTCACTACTTGAATGACTTCCTGTGTATTGGACCCCAGAATTCGCAGGTTTGTTTGGTGTTGTTGCACACGTTGTGCCTGTTGTTTGGTGGTGTCGGGGTACCTCTGGTGGCGGACACGGTGAGGATAGAGTGTCAGTTGCCCCCGGATAAACTCACGGATTTTAATAGAAAGGTGGAAAGGGCAAGGCATTTTCGTAAGATTTGGTTACATGAGCTCCAATACCTACTGGGAAAACGTAATTTTGCATGCTGTATTTTGCCCATGGGGAGGGTTTTCAGTCTGCGTTTGTCGGGGGCGATGGCGGGGGTGTCTACACCATATCACTACATTAGTTTGGGTCGGGAGTTGCGGGATGATTTACAGGTTTGGCGCTTGTTCTTGGATACTTATAATGGCAGGTCATTGTTCATAGGGTAGGTGGCGGATTCCTTTGATTTCAAGTTATTTTCAGATGCGGCTGGGGTTGTGGATTTGGGGTCTACTGCAAAAGCCAGTGGTGTGCAGGGGTTTGGCCGAATAGCTGGGTTGCGAGAGGTTGGGTGCGGAATTTGGCCTTGTTGGAGCTCTTTCCAATTGTGGTGGCAGTGATGCTTTGGGGTGAGCTTTTTCGTAATGGAAAGATTAATTTTCATTGTGATAATTTGGGGTTCATCCAGGCAATTAACGTTTTGTCGTCGCCTTTAGTAGTGGGTGCAGCTTTTATAACATTTAGTGTCGGAATGCTTATGACTTAATGCTTGGCTCATGGCGGTGTCATGGGGTTGACAATTGCATTACTTGCATCTTGTTTACAGTGGGAACGTTTTGGGAGCTTTCCTGGAGGCGAAGAAGGTCGGGCTAGCATGTCTGGGATGCCTGTGGGATCTATTGGAAGCACAGTAGCACGGATCATGCAGTCGTCATTGGCGACCGGTATGTGGGATACCTATTTTAGGAGGCTGGGAGGAGTGGTGTGACAGACATGGGGTTGGTGAGGGTGATATGGAGGTGCCTTTGTTGCTTTTTCTTGGTCATTGCAGGGAGAAGGGGTGGTTAGTTTCTAAGGTGAATAGGTATGTTGTTAGATTTCGGATTTCATTTGCGCAAGATGCCGGATTTCACCAAGTCATTTCTTGTTGGAAGGGCGCTTAAGGGGTGGCAGTGGTCAAGTGTTGGGGAGGATGGTTTTGTTTGCCTTGCTGTTAGATTTTGGGGAGCTGGTATTTTTGGTTTGTAGTTCTCCACAGAAGACATATTTGTTTCGCTTAGCATTTTCTTTGGAGTTTTTTGGGGCCATGCGGTTGGGGGAGCTTGTTTGTCCGACGATTCAGAGAGTGGGTTGGTTTGCTTTCAGAAGATGTTAATCTCATCCCAAATAGGGTCGAGTTCCGCATTCGCTGCTCTAAGACGGATTTGGAGGGTAAGGGGAAGTAAAGTAGTATTGTTTGCAATTCCCGGTGTTTAATGTTCCTGATGAGGTGTTTGAGGGAATATTGGGCAGAAAAACAGAATGAGGTCTTGCCGCTGTTGGTGCATGCAGACGGTTGTTTTATGTCCCGTTTTACGTCCCGGTAATCTTCTGGAGATGCTTGGATAGTTTGGGGGTTTGTAGTACAGCTTATGCTGGCCACTTATTTTGGATCGGAGCGGCGACGGAAGCTGCATGGTAGGGGATGGGCGACAATGTTATCAAAAGAATTGGGCGTTGGGAGTCCATCAGGTTTAGGTCTTACGTTAGATCTGATAGATTGTAGGGCTGTGTGGTAGGCCTTGTTTTAAAATGGGGGGAGCATTTCTGCTCCTTGGTCTTTTCTTCTTTTTCAGGTGTGGAACCAGCCTTGGTGTGGATCCTAGGACACTCCTATGTTTTTGGGGTGCCGTGCGGGCGTCTGTAGCGTCCAGACGGGCAACAGCTGGGTGTTTCTCGGTCAAGGGCGGTGGTAAGGTGGCTGGGGTGTAGAGGGATGGTTTTGGGGAAGTCTGCCGGAGGTCCACCGGTTTGTTAGGTTATATAGGGCTCTGGATGTATTAGTATTGCATGTGGAGGGAAATGATTTGTGGGCACAGCCTTTTATGGAATTGGTCAGGGACATAAAATTTTACCTGCTCAGGTTGTGGTCTTTGTTCCCGAAGTTGGTGACTGTGTGGTCAGACATCGTCCCGTACGGGTATGGGTTACTGTAATGTTATATATTGTTTAAAATGGTTCATGTTTATGGAAATAAAACAGCTGCTGTGGCCACTGAGGAAGGGACAAGACACACAAAAGTCCCGAAACGCGTGTGGTTACTTCAAAGTGGAGCTCACAGTACCCATGTGACAAGTGACAATTACATACAGTCTGCCAGCAGATGAAAAGGGAATTTAATCCACCCAAAAGCGTACAAGCGAGTTCAAGCTATCCGAAGCTCTCCCTACCATCGGGGATTCTCTCGCGAGATCTCACAGGACAAATCGAAACTGAACTACGTGGGGTCTAAGAGCGGGACGCCACGGCTACTCTGCACATACAATTTTCAAGTCCGAAATAGTAAGTACTAATATTCGAGTACAATTGAGTACAGCAGAATATAGCCAATTGGCAACAGCTCGGATTACTATTATAGGCGCTAAATATATCAATTGCAAATCATTTCAGGCCTGCAACAATAGAGAATTTCTATAGGCTAAATTGTGGATCCATATATGCGAATACTGTATATACTCCAGCCCATTTAAATTCAGTGCTCTGCCATTAAATCTCTTTGCCAACCAGAGCACAGGTGTGTGGGGTGGAGGTTAATATGACATACTGTATGTAGTATAAATAAAAGACCACAGACAATTATTACTTTACTTCAAGGGTCATAGGACATATTCTGAAACCACTGCAGTTTTTATCCCACCCCTGGTTTCTACTTAAAAGAAGTTACACATACAGTAATAAAAAGCCTGGAAAATAATGTGATGTCCAGCTCCATTATAGAGGAATACAACAATGGTCCATCTAGAGGAACTGCTGTCAACCAGAGCAGGAAAATCCTAAACACCAAGCAAAGAGAGAAAATAAAGCACATGGGGGAATATTCATCATTTGAGATTGACACTTTTAAGTCTGGTTTTGCATTGTGTGGTTGCACCAAATTTATGAATCACATCTTAATTCTTCCTTAGCCTATAGTTAGCCAGTGAGGATGTGTTATACTGTCCATGTACCAAACTTCAGCTTGAAAACTGACTTTGATTATCCGCTACCTGCCCAAAATTTAGCCTATTTCTCTTATTGACCCATTGTCACCTGCCCTTACCTTGGATTTGCTATTCTGATTCATTTGTACGCTGCCTGCCCTGACCTCGGCCTGTTTCCTGACTATGAATATACCCTGACTCTTCGACACTTCACACAGGTGTGAGATAGGGAAACAGCACTCACTTTGTGAACATTGTATTCGTGTAAATGAAGTTAAAGAGGACTGCTCCGTTTCCCCGCTGTGCTCCCCCCCCTTTTACTTTTCCCGCCTGGTATGGTAATGAATATCAAGGTACAGGGAGGAGGAGACTGCCCTGTTTCTCCCTGGCTGTAGCGCGGTTCAATCACAACGGAGAGTGTCACAGCCAGGGAGAAAAAAAGCCCACCTTCCCCTGGCTGTGACGCCTCTGCTGTGATTGGACCATGGCACAGCCAGGGAGAAGGAGACGCCCTTTGAGAAACAGGGCAGTCTCCTCCATCCTGTACCAATGATATTCATTTCCATACCAGGCAGGAAAAGTAAAGGGGGCACAGCGGGGAATGGCGAGCCGGACAGATAAACTAGTAAGTGATCTTACATGCCGGCACTATGCCCTACACAACCCCCTACTTATTTCATAATGTCTGGACCCATGAAAGGTCCTCATTAAATGATTTGGACTGACATTCTGCTGTTTGGCCACAAGAGCCCACTTTTTACTAAGCATAGCTAAAAGGACAGCATTTCTAGATTGATCTGATGTTGAAAATTCCCAGGGGTGGAATTACAAGCCTGGAAAGGAAATGAAGGATTCTCTATCTTAAGGTGAGCTTGGAAGAGGCATCCAGGAGCTGTGTGTGAGAAGAAACCCACAACATCCAAGCGTGAGAGCAACCTCCAGAGACCAGAGCTGCAGCCAAAGGGCCTGCAGTAAATTCAGTTTATTGGACATGATTTGGAAAGACACACTCCTATCTATATAAGGTCTCACAGCTGATAATGCATATCTTTAAAAAACCAAGCTATGAAGAGGAACGAACTGCCTGTAGAGCTCAGAGACAGGATTGAGTGTAGGCCCCAATCTGGAGAAGGGTACAAACAATTTCTGCTGCACTGAAAGTTCCCAAGATCACAGTGACCTCAATAATTCTTAAATGGAAGAACTCTTTCTAGAGCTGCCCTTCCCCACCAAACTAAATAATTGGGGAGAAGCGCATTAGTAATAGAAGTGACCAAGAACCCAATGGTCACTCTGGCTGAGCTCCAAAGAACCTGTGTGCAGAGAAACATCTAGAAGGTAAACCATCACTGCAGCACTCCAATAATTTGGGCTTTATGACATGAGTGGATAGAAAAAGCCTCTCCTCAGTAAAAGACACTTGAAAGCCCACCTACATTTCCAAAAAATCACCTAAAGGACTCTCATACTGTGAAAAACAAGATTCTCTCATCTGATGAAACCAAGATTTAACTTTTTGGTCTCAATTGTAAGTGTCATGTCTGGAGAGAACTACTACTACACTACTATTTTTCAGTGGCTGTGACAAGGAGACACACAGCCTAAACAATACAAGAGTGGCATAGGGGTAACTCTGTAAATGTCCTTGAGTGGCGCAGCCAGAGCCCTGACTTGAACTTAATTATACATCTCTGGAGAGACCTGAAAATGACTGTCCTACAATGGTCCCCATCCAACCTGACAGAGCTTGAGAGGATCAGCAGAGAGGAATGGCAGAAAACCCCCAAATCCAGGTGTGCAAACCTTGTGGCATCATACCCAAGAAGACTGTAGGTTGTAATCACTGCCAACAGGGCTTCAGCCAAGTCCTGAGTAAAGAGTCTGAATACTTATGTCAATGTAGGATTTAATTTTAATCCTTTTCAATAAATTAGCAAAGATATTGAACATTCTGTTTTCACTTTGTCATTATGGGGTGCTAAGTGCAGAATGATGGGAGCCACAAAATAACAAAATGTAAAAATAAATAAAAAATAGGGTCTGAAAACTTCCGGAATGCATTTGTAACTGCATGGTTAGAACATGGTACATTTTCTCTAGTTATTAATAATCTATGTTTTTCTGTGCACAAACTAAAGTGTAAGTGTATGATTCCACTGTATAACAAATATGTTTTTACAACTACTTTCCCTTATTGTCCTAGATACATTTACTCCTTCCAAAACTATTACAAGCCACTTACTATTTTTCAATGAAAATGCATAAATTGTATATGGTTCCTGGGGATAAAAAGTTATTTTGTCTTTTTAATTTCTTGGTTGCTGAATAATACTTTATACACCAATATCATAGTCAAGGATTGTCAAAAATGATGTCTCTGGGGCCCAAGACTTACTTTCACCAGTGGAGGTGGAATTCTACTTTTTGGGCTAGTCCTACCCCACTGTCTCATCTATAGATGTTGTATAGATGGATAGATCTCTGGTACTGTGGTTGTAGTGGGAATTGTTTACTTAAAGGGGTTGCTGCAGAAAAATATTCTGTCTCTGAATATTTTTGTGATTGCATGTGGCTAAAAAATGTGTATAGTCACTGAATTATTCAATAAAATGTATTTGTATGACACCACCTTCTTTTATGTTCCTTTCTGTATTTCTTTGTCCACCTTGATAAGGTGGATGCACATGCTCAGTTCCATCCTTCAACTGCCACCAGCGCTATTTACTGTTAGAAGCTTTGCCAGTTACAGGGAAAGAGCTGCAGCAGAGTGGACACACCTCCTGAGAAAGGGCATGCCCTCTGAGCAGTGATAGGAAAAGAGCTGCTGCAGAAATAACACACCCCTGAGAAAGGACACACTGCAGCAAAAAGGACATGCTCCTTAGCCACCAGTTTGAAATAAATCTAGCAGAGAAACTAGAGCAAAAGCATGGAAAGATCTCTGGATCCGTGTGAGGTACAGGGTTGGTTCTAGCTTTGTTAGAAAGAGATGTCATGTACTATATTATGTTTGATTATCATTTTTTACATTAATCATGGGACAATCCATGTAAGCCTCATTTTTTTTTTCATTTTATTGCAAGTTTATATTATTGAACCTTTATTTTGCAGCTAACGTTTGCTATGTAGATAAAGTTTATGAAGCCAGCACCTTTTGCAATGGAATCAGTACCACGTCGAACAAATGTTTTCACAAAAACTTTGACCCATGTAAAAATTCCCACATTCCCATATCTTGCCATAAAATAACACACTGACGTTTACACACAATTCTTCAATTAGCCACATAGACATGAGGACTGATGTGGGATAAAGTGGGATGTCTGAAGGAGAATATCTGCGGAGGAGGTGGACTCCTGTGTATACTGTGCTATGCAGTGTCTGCACATGTGCTTGTATTTGCCAGGCCATTCTCCTGTACTACACACTTTTTGTTTACACTTGGGGTCAAAGGCCAAGTGTTGTGTGAGCCTATTATATATATATTTATCTAGATGGGGTGCACACAGTTTAATTTGAAGTCTTTGGTTATTAACCTTTTAGGCACCTGATGAATTTCCTCTGAAAATTATGTATGGAATTTGTAAGCTCAGTAAAATGACATGGATCTCTACCATAAAGAGAAGACTGCATGAAAGTAAATGCAGAGGGTTCACTGCTCGGTGCAAGCCACTCATAAGCCTCAGGAATAAGAAGGCTAGATTGGACTTTGCTAAAAAATATCTTGAAAAACCAGCACACTTCTGGAAGAACATTCTTTGGACAGATGAATGCAAGATCAACCTCTACCAGAATGATGGAAAGAAAAAAGTATGGCGAAAGCATGGCACATACAGCTCATGATTAGTGTTGGGCGCGAATATTCGCATTGCAAATTTTAATCATGAATATCGCCACTTTAAGAATTCGTAAAGATTTAGAATATAGTGCTATATATTCGTATTCACGAATATTCTAGTTTTTTTCCCCTCTGAACCCATGAACCCTCCCTGCTTCTTGCTTGTGGGCCAATGAGAAGGTTAGATTGTAATATAGTGTAGCTGGGGTTCTGCTCTCCATACATACATGCTACAGACAGTGCTATGATGTCACAAGTTCACAACTAGTGCTGATCGCGAATATTCTAATTGCGAATTTTTAGTATATAAATGAATATATTACATTGCCGATTATTGCAATCAAGTAAATAATGACTAGAGGTCACAAATTCTCGAATTTGCGAATTTATGGTGAATATTCGGCCAAAAATTCGCGGAATATCGCGAATTCGAATATTGCCTATGCCGCTCATCACTATTCAAGACTTTAGGCAGTCATTGCCAACAAAGGGTTTTCAACCAAGTATTAGAAATTAACTTTTAGTTTACAATTATTTAATTTGTCCAATTACTTTTGAGCCCCTGAAATGAAGGGATTGAGTTTAAAAAATACTTTAGTTCCTCACATTTTTATGCAATCATTTTGTTCAACCCACTGAATTAAAGCTGAAAGTCTGAACTTCACCTGCATCTGAATTGTTTTGTTCAAAATCCATTGTGGTAATGTACAGAACAAAAATTAGAAAATTCTCTGTCCTGTCCAAATATATATGGACCTCACTGAATATATACAGTATATATACATCACAGCATTAGGGTTCATGCACACAAACGTGTGCTGGCTGGGCCCGTATCGCGGCCCGCAAACAGCATGGATGTGGACCCATTCAAGTAATCCACAATCCGGAAGGTGCAGTGCGGAACGGAGGCATGGAAGCACTATGGAGCTCTTCCGTGGGGTTTCTCTCTGCATCGCAAAAATATAGAGCATGTTCTGTTTTTTATGCAGTGCGTACGGAACATGGACCCATTCAAGCTGATAGGTCAGATAGATCAGTTTTGTGGTTTAAAAAAGTTGCAAGTCATGCAACATTTTCTGCAACATTTGGTTAAATTTCAACATTTCGTGATCAGCGCCACTTTGCACAGTGTTCTGTGTTTAAAGAGGACCCATCCCCTCTCCTGACATGTCTGTTTTAATAGCTTCATGCATTTCCCATGTAATAACAATTCTGAAGCATCTATTCTTATGACTCAATGTTGTGCCAATTCTTTATTATTTCCACTAGAAATTATGAATTAATTACTAGCAGTCTGCAGTAAGGGTACAGAAGGGTGGTAATCAGTTGAGGGTCTTATAGTCTAGGCCATCTTTATGTAGAGCGACAATTCTTTTTTTCAGATCCTCAGAGAGTTCTTTGCTATGAGGGGCCATGTGGAAGTTCCAGTGACCAATATGAGAGAGTGTGAGAGCAATAACACCAAATTTAACACACCTGCACCCCATTCACACCTGAGACCTTGTAACGAGTCACATGACATCAGGGAGGGGAAATGGATTATTGGGCCCAATTTGGCCATTTTCTCTTAGGGGTGTACTCACTTTTGTTGCCAGCCGTACACTGACTACTTTAAATTGTATCAAAATGTCATATCAGTGTTGTCCCATGAAAAGATATAATAACATATTTACAAAAAATGTGAGGGGTGTACTCACTTTTGTGAGATATTGTAGTTTGGTGGAGGCAGGTGTGATGAAGTAGGGGCATTATACTGTATGAGAGACACAGCAGGGGGTAATATACAGTATGAGAGGTCATATATAGGAGGCGTTATACTATATGAGGGCACATGTATTATGCAAAACCTCAGACAGAGTATTTGCAAATAGTTTGGTTTGTAATGCTACTGAAATGCTTTACTTATGTCATGTACTTTTACAATCGCAGATGGCGTATATGAGTGGCATTAGGAATGGAGCTAACCACTCTATTCCACCCCTCTTGATAGGAGTGGGCTGGTCTGACTTCCTGTCAAGAGCGGGGAGAGCTAGCTAGTGAAGAGACAGGGAGCATTTCCATCAGCTCCTGCCCCATAGGGCCTTAGGATGAGAAATACAGCTCTACAGTGAGGATCACTGCTCCAGGGGCAGCAGAATCCATCTAAACTATGGCATACAAGACAGTAGAGTTAAATGCAGACACTGCTGCAAGGTGAGGGAGAACAAATTAAGACACCCATCACCCCAGTTCTTGATAGGCAAATCTGAAAGCTTACATTACATAGTGGACACCTACTGTCACAGGTGCCAGCTTTATAGCCTTAGCGAAGAGGAAGAAGGAGAGAGAGAGAGACTTTGTCAGCTACCATATTTCTGAATGTCATCATTTGCTATCTAATCAGCTACCATACCTAACCATCTAGTGACAGAGACTGCACCCTGTATTTACTATTGCTGGATGTGCCACAAGTTATTCTTCACACTCAGTAAAGCCATCTGTTGTACTCTTACATCTGCCTGATTCCTTCCCACCTTTTCACTGCACTGAACCCCAGGAAGCGACGGCCTGAGAGAGTACACAACATCTCATCAGGGTCACTATCACTCCCATGCTCTGCATCGACTCCTCAGGGGCTTGCTGCAATGATACTGTAGGACGGACACAGCAGGGGGCGATATATTGTATGAGGGTTACATGTAGAGGGCATCATACTGTATAAGGAGCACAGCAGGGCACATAATACTGTATTAGGACACATACGAGGCATTATACTGTGTTGGAGGAACATAAGGGGGCATTGTATTATCAATGTAGTGGGGCAGAGCTGGGAGGTGTTACAGGGTGATCCCCAACTCTGGCGTCTGGCGTCTTGATCCCCAACTCTGTTTGAGGCCCCAGAAATGCCTCTTCATCTGTCTACTACTACAATACATATTAGTTCAGCTGAAGTGTTACTATCAGATCAAAAGAAAATGGTGTGCATTTTATTACAAGTTCAAAGTGACAGCAATTGTTCATCAAGTGCCTACACTTTTCAGTATAACCTTTGATGTTATCGCATGTTCATGTCATCTTCCCTGAGAAATCTTTCATCGAATGTGATCCACCTGCATTCATATCTGCAAGAACTGGACGCTGAAGAAAGGGAATAAGGGAACATTTAACGGATGTGTTCATGTTTTCATGTAGGTGTGTGGCCAGTTCATTAAAATGTCTGTTCTCAGCTGCTTTTCTCTACATCCTGTCCTTTACTGGAGGACTGACTGCCCAACTACCAGAAACTATAACATTTAGAATGTGAGATGGCTTTGCTTAAAAGGGTTGTCCCAGCAGAAGAAATTTGTTATTTCATGTGTTATGGGTTTAATGTGCATTTGTACCCAGTGTCAGACTGGGGTACCTAGGGCCCAGCAGTAAAATGTATTATGGGGGCCCACCGTACGGATACATTCAAATATAATAAATAATCTAAGATGTTTTTTATATGCTAAAAAAATGTTTTTTATATGAACATAGGCTGGTTGAGGTGCTGTACATTGAATATATATATGTAGTGCAGTAAGTCTAATGTGTTATGTGCCACTTGTGCAGGGGGTGGGAGACTAGGGGCCCACCTTGCTTAGGGGCCCACCGATTACCCTGTATCCCTGTGGGCCAGTCCGAGCCTGTTTCTACCTACAGGATTTGAACATTGACTATAACTGAGTTGACATGTTGCGTACTTTCATTGCACGTCTCACTTCCCGTTCCAGCATGCACAGTTATGATCGCAGCCAAAACTGGCTGTTCTCTTCTAGAAGTGCACTGAGGACATCTAGTGGGCGCTCTCTGTATTGTCACCAACAGATCTTTTCTACTAGGAAGTAAAAAGGTTTATTTACATCACCGTTTATTTTTCCGTTCTTCCGTTTTTCCGTTCTTCTGATCTGCCAGAAAAATAAAGAAAAAAATGAATCCTATATTTAAAGCATCTGTTATGCACATTTGGAATCAGTTTTTCCTGCCTGCAGGACTTTTTTCCTATCTAAAATAACGGATCTTAGACTGAAATGGCTAAAACTGATGCCAAATGTGCATAACTGAGCATAATGGATGCTTTAAGCCCTTCCCGACTTGTGACGTACTATTACATCAAATGTCGGGTCTTTAAAGAAGCAACACCGGCGGCTAATGTCTGCAACCGGCAGTAATCCAATCAGAGGAGCTGTAGCTTGTGTGCAGCAGCCTCTGTCTTGTGAATGACAGGAGGCGACTGCATAGTATTTCTTATGGAGCCTTTGCATGTAATGGAGCTCCATTTGGAGTCTATGATAATAGCAATCAAATGGTTAATTGTTATAGTTCCCAATGGAAATTATGAAAAGTGTAAAAAAAAATGTTTAATAAAAAAATTTAAATATAAAAGTTCAAATCACCACCCTTTCCCCAAAATGAGAATAAAGAATGTAAAAAAATTACAATCATGGGTATCATCGCTTGCGTAAATGCCCGCACTATGAACTTATAAAAGTATTAATTCCATACAGAAAAAAGCAAAATGAAAAAAAGGGTCAAAATGGATTTTCTATTTTTTTGGTCGCTTCTCTTCCCACAAAAAATTAAATAAAAAGATCAAAAAGTTGTACACGCCCCAGAATGGTATCAATAGAAAAGTACAGACTGCCAGACAAAAAATGAGCTCTGCACACATTAGTACAAAAAAGTTATAGTCAGAATATCATAATTTTTTTATTTTTTTTTCAGCATCAAAACGCATGGAAAAGTATATATATGTGGTATTTCCGGATTCGTACTAACCTAGAGGATGAAGATCACAAGTCATTTTTATCGCATAATGAATGCCGTAAAAAAAAAAAAACTGTAAAACTGTGGCAAAATTGTGTTTTTTTCTCAATTCCACCACTTTTGGAATTTTTTTTGCCCACTTCTCACTACATTCTATGTAATATTAAAAGTACAAATTGTCCCGCAAAATATAATCCCCATACGACTATGTGAACGGAAAAATAAAAGAGCCAGAGTAGATACCCCCTGGTCTGGAGTACTGCATATGAATTGCAGGCAGTACGTAGCGGGTCCTTTCTCTAAATGGAAAGAGCTCCTCAACTGGTTTTGTGCGGTTATGGCAGTTATGTCTCTGAGAAGAAATAAGGGCATGAGCACAAGGCACCGGTTTGCCATAAGTTTTATGGATTTTTTCGGAAAATATGTATCAGAAGTCCAAATCAATTTCTGCTGTGGATTGGCAAACATATGCTCCTGCAGATCAGCCCCATTACTACAAGAATCTATGGTTATGATGAAAATGGTATATGGATATTAAAATCAGCACAGGTACACTGTTCACATGCATTACCACCAGAATGTCAAATACCATCTGAATATAGGCTCAATATCCATGAAAGAATTCTGAAAGTGTGAACATGAGCTTAGACTATATAGTAGTGGTTTGGACATTATAGTGCTAGGAAGCCACTGTTAAAAACTAACCATATAAAAGGAACAGAAAAACCTAAACAAAATATGTCTGGAATATGAAAATATAATGTTATCTATCACTCGTGGTGAACACCATAAAAAAATCCCCAATGGCAGAATTGTCATTTTTTTGTTCACCTCTCTTTCCCAAAAAATAGAATAAAAATGATTAAAAGGTCACATATATCCCAAAATGTATTCCAAAGCAATAAAAACTTGCCCAGCTCCATCAGCAGAAAAATAAAGTTGTAGGTGTCTGAATATGGCGAACCTCCAGTCCTAATACATTCTCCACTTAGATTAGACAGTTGAAAAATGTGCCATGTTCATCCCAGTGGCTGATGCTGGTTGATGAATATGGCACACCCTTTAGACTGTCTAGTTCAGTTTTATACCACCTTTTAATTGACCTATTTAGTGGCAAAGTTGTACACCGAAATTCTGGTGCAATTTTGGTGCCTGGCGTCATGTTTTAGGTTACACCCCCTTTTCCCACAATGCATATCCATTCCATGTTAGGTCACGCCTCATTTTCAAGGATACCTGATAAATGTGGCAAGGAACAAACCACACTAAGCTCTGAGCCAATTCCAAACATAATAATAACTCAGACATTTATTGATAATTAACTTAATGTCAAACGGATCTGTCTTGAACACCAACACTGCAGCGTGGAAAGGGTTAATGCATCGCCAGCTAATACTGAGAGACTTTATGACTTTCTATCTATGATCTGGAGTTTTGGAGGGAAAAACAGACACATTGACCTTCTGACTGTCTGGTTTAGCTATGTTGTCTGAAGACTTGTTTATATCTTGAATCTTTATACAAGTCTATGATAGACAGAAATTGTAACAATGTTTCTATTTAGGTTGTGCTTCTCTACTCAACCCCTCCCACTAGGAGGTTGTAGTTCAGCTATTTACTGAAAACCCTAAATCCTGGACTCACTTCCCATTGTGGTGCACTGAACCTTACCATACTTTTTAGAGAGCAGCAACACGTGGTGACACCTCAAAGGAGTCCTTAAGACCCAGCATAGAGTTGGGGCCACTCAATACCCAGACACTGCACTTTTTAAGGGAATGCCTGCAGGCACAAGTTAGGTAGGGGTTAACTGGAGGGATCTCAGGCCCATGGGAATAATATCAGGATGGTTAAAGAGGTTGGCCCATCATGGACATTGATGGAATAGTGTTAGCATATGCCACCATGTTAGATACAGTTGTGTTCAAAATTATTCAACCCCTTATGCTGTAAAGGGTTTTAGGGAATTTAGTGTACATTTGTAATTGTGTTCAGAATGAAATCTTACAAGGACTTTTTAATGAACCAAATGCAACTAAAATGACATCAATTGTTTTTGTAATACAGTATTAAATGTTTTTTTTGTGATTTCTTCATTGACACAATTATTCAACCCCTATAAGACGACCACTCTTAAGAACAGAGGTTCATTCAAGTGTTTTCGATCAGGTATTGAAAACACCTCTGGATGTCAAGGAGCAGCAATCAAGCATAATAAGCACCAATTAGGCAGATGTAAAATGACTGTGATACTCAGCTCCTTCTAGACATTTACTGGTGTGTTTACAAACATGGTGAAGTCAAGAGAATGGTCCAGGAAGACAAGAGAAGAGGTGATTTCTCTTCACAGGAAGCGCAATGGCTATAAGAAGATTGCAAAGATGTTAAACATACCAAAAGACACCATAAGAAGCATCATTCGCAAATTCAAGGCAAAGGGCACTGTTGAAACGCTACCTGGTCGTGGCAGAAAGAAGATGCTGGCTTCGACTGCTGTGCGCTACCTGAAGCGCAAAGTGGGGAAAAGTCCCGTGTGACTGCTGAGGAACTGAAAAAAGATTTGTCAGATGCAGGTACTGAAGTTTCAGCTCAGACAATAAGGCGCACACTGCGTAATGAAGGCCTCCATGCCAGAACTCCCAGGCGCACCCCCTTGCTGTCTCCAAAGAATAAGTAGAGTCGACTGCAGTATGCCAAAAGTCATGTGGACGAACCACAAAAGTTTTGGGATAGTGTTCTGTGGACTGATGAAACAAAATTAGAACTGTTTGGTCCCATGGATCAACGCTATGTTTGGAGGAGGAAGAACAAGGCCTATGAAGAAAAGAACACCTTGCCTACTGTGAAGCATGGCAGGGGGGGGTCAATCATGCTTTGGGGCTGTTTTGCTTCTACAGGTACAAGGAAGCTTCAGAGTGTGCAAGGTACCATGAATTCTCTTCAGTACCAGGAGATATTGGATGAAAATGTAATGCAGTCCGTCACAAACCTGAGGCTTGGGAGACGTTGGACCTTTCAATAGGACAATGATCCCAAGCATACCTCCAAGTCCACTAGAGCATGGTTGCAGATTAAAGGCTGGAACATTTTGAAGTGGCCATTGCAGTCACCAGACTTAAATCCGATTGAGAACCTCTGGTGGGACTTAAAGAAAGCAGTTGCAGCGCGCAAGCCTAAGAATGTGACTGAACTGGAGGCTTTTGCCCATGAAGAATGGGCGAAGATACCCGTAGATCGCTGCAAGACACTTGTGTCAAGCTATGCTTCACGTTTAAAAGCTGTTATAACTGGAAAAGGATGTTGTACTAAGTACTAAGATTGAATGTCACTTGGGGTTGAATAAAACTGATAATGATGTGAGCACAGAAAAGACATTTGTGGTTATTTCATTATAAATGTTATGTTATATTTGTCTGACTTACAAGTGCCTCTTTGATTTAATTGTAAACAAGATGACAGAAATGATCAAAATCAATGTCAAAATGGCCAAAACACTCAATTTCAGTGGGGGTTCAATAATTTTGAACACAACTGTAGATGTGGATCCCAGAGGTGGGTTCAGAACGAGGCCCCCAAAGTGAAGAAGAGCAGACTGCGCATGTGTGGCATACTTATCGCTATGGAAGTTCCAAAAGTAGCCGAGTGAGTGAACTCAGCTGTCTTTGGAAGTCCCATAATGGTGAAAGGAGAGCGCACTGCAAAAGTGCAGCCAACTCTCCATTTACTGCTATACAACTGCTGGAACTAGCTGAGCCAGAGCTTGGCTATTTTCAGGACTCCCATAGCAATGAACTGAGGGTAGCTGAGTATGTGGCTTCTCTCTGTTTACTTTGGGAACTCAATTTTGGAGATAGGAAAGAGTCCCAGGGGAGGGACCTACGTATACATGACATTGAGCGAACTCAGCTGTTTTTGGAAGTACCATAGTCATGAATGCAGAGCGAACTGCACTAGTGCGGCCAACTCTCCATTCACTGCTATACGACTGCTGGAACTAACTGAGCCAGCTCTTGACAATTTTCAGGACTCCCATTGTGGTGAACTGAGGGTGGCTGAGTATGTGGCTTCTCTCCGTTTACTTTGGGGACTCAATTCTGGAGATAGGAAAGGCTCCCAGAGGAGGGACCTGCATATACAGTACATGACATTAATGGAATTTCCTAATAATATGGCCATCACTGTCTGAGATGGACCATCCCTTTACCCCCATCCTGACATGCTTCCCATGGGCATGAAATCCCTCCAGGTAACCCCCTACCTAACTTGTCCATGCAGGCAAGGAGTAAAGCCTCAGTCAAGCAGTGACACAGATCCCAGATAAACCATGAAACTCAACTGTGTTCTAGGCTGTATACTGTATATAATGCGTTTATGCATGGTTGACATGGTGGGAGGTATCATATATTTTGAAATGGAACATATTTCTGTTGTATAAAACAGTACACAATAAATCAGAGTTAAAAAAAAATCACCAAAAATATACAATCATTGTAGGGTATGATGTGTTCAGATTATATCACTGTCACTGTTAACTATACTTTTTTTAAAGTTATGTATATGTCTTCCATCAAGTGAATCATGTACATATAATGTACAGTACAGTATGTTAGCACTTTCTGTTGAGGTCACATTTCAAACAAATAACTTATTTCCTGACACTTTAAGTTCTTCTCTCACTCAAAATGATACTGAAGGTTGTTTTTTGTTATATCAAATCATCACTTTTGGTGGAAAATACATATAAGAATATGAGAAGAGTCTTGCCCAATTAACTTTATATTATATTATTATAATATTACTAGGTTTAAAACTCAGTATCACTTCAAAGACTATTAGAGTATTTAAAGACTCTGGACTCTTTTTTTTACTTATTTTGGGACAAAAATTATTTTTTTAATTAGTCTTTATTAACATTTTTTAACAGTTTGTCTTCTTCAGTTTCACTGTATCTGCAGACTGTTGCATCCCCTTCTCACTGAATCCATCAATCTTATCAAACGGAAAAGAATGTTTACCTAAATTAGGTAGAATGCAATAATAAGAAAAATCCCCCCAAAAGTGTCAGTAGCCACTTTACACCTATATATTTCCACAGACTAGTGAATGAATGCTAAACTAATCAGATTTGTTTACGAGTTTCACAAATGATTGTCTGCCAAATAAATCTGTTTTTTTATTTGTTTTGGATGAATCACTGTCAAAATTGCCAGGGAAAACAGGAGGGAAGAAAAAGAGGAAGGTTTACATGATATTCGGAGGAAGTGGGGGAAGGTTTGCCCTGATTGGCTTAGAGGTTGACAGCCACCATGATCAGCCATTCAGGGGCAGTATGCAGGCAGGTCCCTCTGCTCAGAAGGAAGAATTGCCATTCTGTTCATAGCTGCGCTTTTAAAAGACTGTCTGCGGCAGTGTCTGCCAAGAACAATTGCAGACACAAGTCAGTCATAAGGGTATATAGGCGCACTATTGGGAAAAAAAATGGACATATAATTGGGTGGATCTGAGTTTTATCAGGAAAAGTTTAGCATAGAAAGCGAGTAAGGGATTGGCCACTGTTTTAGTTGCTTCGTACAACTTACTGGCAAGTTCTGCATTACAAAATCCTGCAAGAAACTCATATTTTTTTTTGTATAAACAGCCTGCCAGTAGTGTTGAGGAAATCAAAGTAAAACAAATTGACTTTTAGCCGAATTTCAGGAGAAATTTGATCCGCCATGATTCTGAATTTCCTTGCGCTTCGTGGTAATGAATAGTTTTTTTTCCTAAAATGGCGGCTACACGAGTTACAAAGTGAATTTAAGAAGCCCAGGAATGTGATAGGACCCATAATGCCATGCAGCCTGCCAATCAGCAGATAGCCATCTCCTGTGATGTCACAACCCTATAAAAGCCTTATCCTGCGCGGTTGCCACCATTTCACTGTGAACTGAGCATAGGGAGACACATGGCAAGTGTTTTAGAAAGCTTTCAATTGTAGAATATTGGATAGGGAGAGTGCAGGGACAGTGATTGGACAGTGTAGGGAGATCTTAGGGAGAATTTTTAGACACAGTAGGGAGACTGAAAGGACAGTGCAGCGACAGTGCAGACTCAGTATAATATGCCTGTGCATCTTGTTCAACTGCTGCGCCATCAATTCTTAATCTGTTCTGTTATACATAGACTTACTTACTGTGTATATAGACTCATTGTCAACAGATGGTCTAATATACAGTATAGGCTTGTTTATCTATTCACCTGCTGAGCCATTTACGCTGACGAGCAAAAGGGTAACAATGTTTTGAATGTTTGGCTTTTAGGCTCTATATCTCACCATCCACTACAGCTTTCAACGTGAGGTTATCATCATTTTATAAGCAATAGTGTTGGGCGCAAATTTTTTTCACGAATATCGCCACTTCGAGAATTTGCAAATGTTTAGAATAGAGTGCTATATATTCGTATTCGCGAATATTCTAGATTTTTTTTCCCTCTGAACCCATGATCCCTCCCTGCTTCTTGCTTGTGGGCCAATAAGAAGGCTGCAATGTCTTTGTCTGAGCTTATCAACATCCCTAGCAACCAATACTACCCCTTACTATATAAGAAACTCCCAAGCAGCCATTTTCTGCAGTTTTTTTTCAGTACTGAGAGACAGCAGTGTCATTGCTGTGCTCTGTGCTTTACTTTGTCACATAACATTAGATAGTTAGTTAGTAAATTGGACTTGCAACTATTTAGCATTTGATTAGTTATGCAGATTTTTTTCATGTAACTGCGTTGTTACTGTTTTGCTCTTAAAATTCTAAATTTTTATTTTTATTAATCCACCTTTGGCTTTCAACCCTGACTGGATCCTACTGGGCATGCTCTTGATCAGATTCAAGTGTATCTCAACCGAAATGCTGACTCACTTCAATTTTACCCACAAGTGTTCGATTGGGTTGCGATCTGGGGACTGTGGGGGCAAATCCAGCACCTCTGCTTCATTGTCATTGAACTAATTTTTCATCAATCTCAATGTAAGCTTCGGGTCGTTGTCATCCTTTTCATACCCATAGTACTCGAGTGTACGAAGTAACTCATCTTGTAGGATACTCACTAGGGATGAGCGAATTTCATATTTTGAAATTCGTTTTCGGTTCGGGTTGTGGTAGAATGTGGATTGCGTTATGGATTCTGTTACCACGGACCACAACGCAGTTCCATGACGGAATGCCTTAAGAAGCATTCCGTCATAATAGAAGTCTGAGAAGACTCGGTAACGGAATCCATAACGCAATTCACATTATACCACAAAATGAATGTCTATGATCTCACTATTACAAAGCATACAAACCACCTCCTCTGTGTTCATGATGCAGTTTGGCAATTTTCTTGGCCAAGATACCACTATCAATGAGCTGGATGATGCTCTTACTTTTTTTCTTGGGAAATTTTCTTCTTGGCTGCTCCTGGATTAGAACCAGTGACCTTTTGCTTGGGAATCACCCTAATAACACATTGAGCTATTAGAGAATATGAGAACAGGTTGTAATTTGTGGTATGCAAGAATAAAAAAAAAATTCCACCACCAGGAGCAAAACAGTAACGATGCAGTTACATGACCAGGTTATTGCCTATACCTCCCGGGGATATACACTCCCAAACCCCAACACCTCCCCTGGATGCATTAGACCCCCAACTCCCCAATAAAGACGCTGAGACCGAGATCGGATATAATGGCCACAGCAGCCGTTTATTAACCCACATAAATATACAGTAATCATAACCATAAATAACCTAACCATAACATTACATTATACCATCAAAAACGGTGGGAGGTCCTCGAAGCCACAACTTTATCAAAACCCCCATTCCCTTAGGAACGGTCACCAACGTCCTGCCTCCAGCCGTGAACACCAGCTCGGAGACAACTGCCGGACGCCTTATCCATTATCCAACTATACCACACCTGGGAGTCCAGCCCCCACCCTGAGGCCCTCCCATCCTCCAGAAGCATCCGTGGCACCAACTTCGAGGACCTCCCCCCCGCCCCCGACTGCCACGACAATAACTACCCCTCCTCTCTTAAACAGGAAGGTAACTAGGGCAAAAGAGAAAGATAGTAGAACTATATCTGTATACATACACCCCTGTAACGTATATACATACCTCTCTCGAATCCCCTTTACCTCTTTTTTTTTTTTTTTTGTAGTCATAATTCTAATTACCGGGTGGGTGGGCGGGAGTTAGTTGGCCTCACTCCAATTAAGATGGCCCCCACTGGACCCCTCCTTATATAAACTATATTCCCGCCTCACCTAAACTCCTTCCCCCTTCTTCACGCTGGCTGTCCTGAACTTTTAACCCCTGACCAACCCCACTACCCCTGCTGTAGTCAAAACCCTGTCATGTCGGCCTCCCTTAAAGGGGGGTGGGTTCCCTCCCCCCAGTACTGCCTCCCTTGACCAGGTTATTGCCTATACCTCCCGGGGATATACACTTCCAAACCCCAACACCTCCCCTGGATGCATTAGACCCCCAACTCCCCAATAAAGACGCTGAGACCGAGATCGGATATAATGGCCACAGCAGCCGTTTATTAACCCACATAAATATACAGTAATCATAACCATAAATAACCTAACCATAACATTACATTATACCATCAAAAAACGGTGGGAGGTCCTCGAAGCCACAACTTTATCAAAACCCCCCATTCCCTTAGGAACGGTCACCAACGTCCTGCCTCCAGCCGTGAACACCAGCTCGGAGACAACTGCCGGACGCCTTATCCACCATCCAACTATACCACACCTGGGAGTCCAGCCCCCACCCTGAGGCCCTCCCATCCTCCAGAAGCATCCATGGCACCAACTTCGAGGACCTCCACCCCGCCATAGACGCGCAACCTGACCTCCTCAGGCTTGAGCGTCCCTCCACAAACGCAGGGCCCTTTCCACGCCCTCCTGCAAACCTAACGACCACAGGTCGATGCCTATGGCGTTCAGATGCACCCCGTCAGCCCTCCAAAAGGCCCCAGCCCCTTTTTCCAGCTCCACATGGCGCACTGCCACTGCTCCATTACGCGCCATAAATTTTCCCACCATTCGGTTAACCTTGATCCTCGCCTTGTTGAGGCGGTCTACGGACCGGGCCCCCCGCCACTATTTTCGGGGAACTATGTCTGACCAGATGGTAATTGTGCCCGGAAACAGGGACCACAAACGTAGGAAGTCAAATTTGATATCGCGAATCAGCTCGCGAACTGGCTCCGAGGTCATTTCCTCCGGCATGCAGAACCAACACATCCGGTGCACGGGTCAAGCGAACATACCTGTTGACCTCCCTCAACACCCCTCCCCACATCATTCCTCTTACCCCGATCCACCGAACTTCCGCCACTTCCCTAAGAAAGCCCAACTGCCGACCATCAGGGCGCACATCTGCCCTCAGCGCCCCCCAAAAAATGAAAGAGTGGCCCAATAGCCAAACCAAAGCCGGAGAGTCACCTAAAAAAACAAAAAAACAAAACAAAGAAACCACAGAATTAGTTGGACACCGAAACATTAACTGCACCCCAACCGAATATAAGAACGAAAGCGCACCGATTCCCAGCGACCTATGCGTTTTATTACCTCGTCACTCAGGCCCGCCCTCGCGGCTTCGGTCGCCGCCCCAATCCGGAATGAATGTCCCGTGAAAGCATCAGCTGCCATACCCAACCCGAGTATGCAGCGTTTAAACACCGCCACAAACTGGTACCGTGATAAATATGTCCCTTCCTTATGTGCCAGCAATGGCCCCCTCTTGACCCTAACCTCCGTACCATATTCCCGCAAGCACCTTATTGGGCACATCAGACAATTTGGTATCTCAAAAAGCCGCACGTAACTCCCTCTCCCCTCCCTATCCGTTTTCGACCGTCGAATTTTAATGACAACCTTATCATTAAACAACGCTACGTCTTCCCACAGTAAACCCCCACCTACCGTGGTGACACTATTGCAAACCAACTCACCCAACCGAAACGCCCCAAAAAAGGCCAAAGAAAAAGCTGCACGAAAAACCCTGACCTCCCAGTCATCGCGACAGATCACCTCTAACTGGCTTCCTAGCCGCAACAATAGTTGAAATGAAACTGGAAGACGTCGGTCCTGTAACCTAGACCCTCGCCGCCACCCCTTAAGCACCTGCCTAACCAGGAATGCTTTAGTAAAATCTGGCCATTGTCTCAATTTAAAACCAAATGCCACCCCAGCAATCCATTTATTAACCCGTGAAACTGACCACCCTGATTCCTTCACATGCCCTAGGAAGAGTAGTAACGGGACCTCACCCTCGTTCACAGGGACCCCCAGATCTTCACACCATTGCTGCCACTCCCGCCACGCTGTACCGTATGCCACCCAAGTACCAGCACTTAGGGAATCCTGCAGCAACCGACCTACGGTTCCACCAACAGCTCCCACATGGAGTCCGAACAGACCCAACCCGTGTCCTCCGCTTCTGGCGCCAGTTGACGGAACCGCTCCCACTGCGAACGAGAAAGGGCATCCGCAATACAGTTAGTGACCCCAGGCAAATGTACCGCCACAATCCAGACATTCAACTTCAAACAACACAAAACAAAATGCTGTAATAAGCGGATAACGGGCGGGGAAGAAGCAGTCAATCCATTGATGATTTCCACCACCCCTAAATTATCACAATGAAAGCGCAACTTCCGATCCCTGAAAAAATCACCCCACAAGACTAGAGCCAGCACAATGGGAAACAATTCTAAAAGGACCAAGTTCCGGGTCCAACCCCGCTCCCCCCAGGACGCCGGCCAGGTTCCAGCACACCAGCGCCCATGGCAGTAAACCCCAAAACCAGAGCCCCCGGCTGTGTCCGAAAAAAGGTCAAAGTCAAAATTGTCCCCCACCTCCCTCATCATCAAGGATCTCCCGTTGTACTGGTCCAAAAATTCCGCCCAGACCGCCAAATCCCCTTTTAAATCTTTGTTCAACCTAATGAAATGATGCGGAGCCGTCACCCCCGCCGTAGCCCCCGCCAGGCGTCTACAAAAAATTCTCCCCATGGGCATGATCCGGCAGGCGAAATTGAGCTTCCCAAGAAGAGACTGCAAGTCCTTTAACCTAATCTTTTTTGCCGTTAGGGCCCTGTGTACCGCCGCCTTCAAATCCACCAACTTGTCTTCTGGCAGGCGACACTCCAAACGTTCAGTATCCAGTACAATCCCCAGAAAACTCAATTCCGTTGCCGGACCCACAGTTTTTTCCGCTGCTAGCGGAACACCAAATGAATGAAAAACAGACTTTAACGTATTCAACAACAGTGTGCATACCTGTGAACCGGAAGGACCCAGACATAAGAAATCGTCAAGATAGTGGATAATGGAGGTACAACCCGAAAGGTCCACCACCACCCATTCCAAAAAGGAACTGAATGCCTCAAAGTATGCACAGGACACTGAGCAGCCCATCGGCAAACACCTGTCCACGAAGTAACCACCATCCCAGAAACACCCGAGTAAATGCAAGCTATCCTCATGGACGGGCAAAAGGCGAAACGCCGCCTCTATGTCCGTTTTGGCTAACAAGGTTCCCTTCCCTAAACGCTGAACCCAAGCTACAGCCGCGTCAAATGATGTGTATACTACCGAACACAAGTCCGGATCGATACCATCATTGACCGACGCCCCTTTTGGGTACGATAGGTGATGTATGAGCCGAAAAGAATTCGGCTCCTTTTTGGGAACTAAACCTAAGGGCGATATCCTCAGTCCCAACACAGGCGGCTCATCAAATGGGCCGTCCATGCGCCCCAAGGCCACCTCCCTCCCCAGCTTCTGCGAAACTATCTCTGGGTGTTCCAAGGCAGAACGTAAATTCTTTTTAACTAAGCCCCCAGGCGAAGGCTCCGAAGGGATATGGAAACCCTCCGTAAAACCCTTTTCTAAAAATTCCGCGATCCCCCGGTCAGGGTATCTACTTAGAAAAGGCAACATCTTTACCACCTGCACCGGGGTCCGCCCCTTTTCCACCCGTGTCCCCCCCCCCCCTCTGCCTGGCAGCCCTAAAACATCTGTTGAGCCCATGGTTACCCCTACACGACGAGCATTCGTGTTTGAAGCGACACTTTGCTCCAAATTTGCAGTTTCCCTCGTTAAAAAGGAAACACAATCCCTTTGCGGACGCAGAGGCCAATGGTGACTGTCCGGAACCACCCGCCTCCCCCCGAAAGGGCTGCCCCGTCCTAGCTGGAGCCATCACCCGCATCCATAGGCTTATGTCCTTATGGTCCCAACGAATATTACTACGCACTGCCATTCTCTGCCGGAATTGCTCATCGTAGCGAAGCCAACCAATACCGCCGTATACACGATATGCCTCTCCAATGGTATCCATATAACAGAATAAACCGGAGCAGCATTCCGGTTTCTTCTCCCAAATGACACTGGCTAAAATCGCGAAGGCTTGAAGCCAATTCGCGAACGTGCGCGGTATTAAACGGTACCTACGCTTGTCATCGTCCTCTTTTTTGGCGTCATCCTTCTTAGCCCTCTCTAGATTGAATCTCTCAAGGGGGAGCAGAGAGAAAATTTCAACATATTCCCCCTTCCAAATGCGGTCCCGTACCTCCTGTTTCAAATGCGCTCCTAGGGGCCCTTCAAAACAGACGTAGACTTCTCCCCGAGCAGCGTCGTCCAACCTAACCCTATCATCCTCCCCACCTGCCTGCGTCTGTACTGCTACCCCCGTCACAGACGTCCCCCCTGCACCTGCCTGCGCCCCTGTCACCGCTTCAAGCCCTCCAAGCACCCCGCCACTCACGGCCACCGCGTCTGCGTCAGCCACAGTTCCCAGAGCTGTGATACACAATAATATTTGTCCGCGTACACACCGGAGAGAGCGGCGGTAACCTTACATATATGTTCATTTCATTGTGGATTTTGTAAGTAAAATAAACTTGCGCTTTTATATTCTATCAAAGATACCGCACCAGTGGTTTTGTCTTTTTCCCTGATCTAAGGTCCAGCACCCCTACCCGGAACCGGATGTTGTTGGCTGAATCGGGACGCCGTACAATCTGCACGGTGTGTGAGATCTCCCATGCGGTCCATGTCGGGATAAGAAGTCGTGTCCATGATCATTCTGAGACCAGAGATTGAATGTGAACTTCGTCTCTAGGACCACTCTGAGACAAGGAATTTGATTGCTGTGGATTGCTGTTCCTTTCTAGCGCGGTACCATCTCTTTTATCTTTTAATACACAGTTCCCAGAGGTGTAACCTGTGCCCCTGTAGTGACGCTGCTGCCAGCATTGACTTGTCCTGGCGGGACCCCAAACGGCGCATCAACCGGCCCCCCAGCACCCCGAGGCACCCCAATTCCCCCAGATCCCACACCCCAAGCCGTAAGTGGAGAAGGGCCGGCGCCCCCCAGACCCGACATCCAACCCGCCAAGGTATATAACAGGTGGCCCAAACCTCTGCCAATATCCCCTTGTGACATGCCCGTCCCCCCAGACACAGTGTCAACCAAGCTAACAGGGGAAAGGGTCTCATTACCTAGCTGCCGGGGGGCTGTGTACCCCGCAGCTGAAGATCCTGCGTCCGGACGCGTCTCCCTCTGCGTGGTATGGACATCGCTGCGAGGAGCTGGGGGAAGCATCCCAGCAGGGGAGCTGCTGGATGCGCTGTCAGGCGACCTTGCGGCTTCTCCACAATCCTGTGTGTCTGAGGGTCCCTGCTGCCTGTGCACCGACCTGGGCACCACGTGCACAGCAGCGCTGGGCTGAGGATCGCGCCGGGCAGCTTCCTCCACGTCCGGGGAAGCCACCGCTCCTGGTCTGGATTCCCTGCTTGACGCGGGCGGCGGGTGGCTCCGCCCGCCCGAGGTAGGTCTGCGCCTAGAAGAGGGATTCCTCCCGCGCCGGGAGGAGCTGTTTGTGGGTACTGCCGCTTCTCCCCGGCGCGGAGGGTCCCCGGAGGGGCTCCGCAACCTGCGCCTAGACCTGGGGGCTATGTCGGGGCTCAGGCGCGCAGGTGGACGAGTCCGCCTCGGCCGTCTAGCTGGAGGCGGTGAGCTGGGATTACTCACCGCCGCCCCCTGCAACACATTAGCCACCTGTTCTTGAAGCCACTGCGGACCTCTCACGTCCGCAGCAGCCCTCAGCTGCTCTATTAAGGTGTCCAATGCCTGCATGTTTCTGTGAGTTAGTTGGCCTCACTCCAATTAAGATGGCCCCCACTGGACCCCTCCTTATATAAACTATATTCCCGCCTCACCTAAACTCCTCCCCCCTTCTTCACGCTGGCTGTCCTGAACTTTTAACCCCTGACCAACCCCACTACCCCTGCTGTAGTCAAAACCCTGTCATGTCGGCCTCCCTTAAAGGGGGGAGGGTTCCCTCCCCCCAGTACTGCCTCCCTTGACAAGAATCTGCATAACTAATCATATGCTAAATAGTTGCAAGTCCAATTTATGTATGAGATAGCCAAGATGATTTTCTATACAATCATGGTAGTCTCACGTTTGAAGCTGTAGTGGATGGTGAGATACGAGCCTGGAGGTCAAACGTTCAAAACACTGTTACCATTTTGCTGATCAGTGCATACTTAAAGGGATTCTGTCACCACCTATAAGCCCTGTGAGCTAAACATATGCTCATGTCCAGGGTAGCATTCTGATTTCTAAGGTGGCCTTATAAAAGCTATTTGTGGCTTTATTCTGTGGAAAAACAGGTTTACTAACCTGTCAATCATTGAATTAAGGTGCCCAAGGGGAGGTCTGTGGATGCATGGGGCCCGACTGCACCCATCACCGTTCGTGCCCAGCTCCGCCTTCTGCTCCTCAGTGCCGCCTCTCCCTCCCGCTTTGAGATCCCGCGCGTGCGCACAGGCTCAGCCTGATGCGCCCGTGCGGACTGCTGGCATCGGCTTCTTCTTGCGCTGTGCGCACCCACGGGATCTCAAAGCGGGAGGAGGGAGAGGCGGCACTGGGGAGTAGAAGGCAGCGCTCAGCACGAACGGCGATGGGTGCGGCCGGACATGAGCATATGTTTAGCTCACAGGGCTTATAGGTGGTGACAGAATCCCTTTAATCTATTCCGTTATACATAGATTTACTGTGCATCAGACTCAGCATCAACTGGCAGTCTCATATATAGGTACATTTATCTAATTTACCTGCTGCACCATTTATACTTAATCTGTTCTGATATACATAGACTTACTGTGCATGAGACTCAGCATCAACAGGTGGTCTAATATATAGGTACCTTTATCTAGGTCACCTGCAGCGCAATTAATACTTAGTTAAATAGTGACATGATTCAGTTACTGTACACTATAGCCAACAGACAGTTGCCCTCAAAATGAACGGACAGTGGCAACAATGTTGCTGTAGCTGGCACAAGTAGCAGCAGAGGATGGGGTGGTGGTTGCAGCAACAGGCCAGAGTCGCCACTGTCATCCATCGGTCGTGTTTTGACCAACAATCCAGCTGTACTGGAATAGTTGACTTTCTCTTCAACATCATTTCAGGTGACAACAGATTCACACAGGAAAAATGCAGTGCATTTGCAAATCACGTGGGATTTTATTGGTAAACGTGCGGCTAATACATGCGTGCAAACGTTTTCGGCCTAGTTGGCCTTCAACAGGCACTCTGCCGCCATGGTGGATAAAGATAGATGGGAGAGATGTATCGTAGAAGAAGGGGAGCCTGCCAGCCGCCCAGGAGAGTACTACTCTCCTGGGCGGCTGGCAGGCTCCCCTTCTTCTACGATACATCTCTCCCATCTATCTTTATCCACCATGGCGGCAGAGTGCCTGATGAAGGCCAACTAGGCCAAAAACGTTTGCACGCATGTATTAGCCGCACGTTTACCAATAAAATCCCACATGATTTGCAACTGGGCTGTGATCTGCATTTTTCCTATGAATGGGAGTGGGAATCCGATCCACAGCCCAAGAAAGACAGAATAGCAGGATTATACAAAGCTTTGAATAGAAACAGATTCACACAGCCAGGAATCGGTGGGTTCCTCTGACACCAAACTTAGTTGGCATGGCCCAGGAACAACCTCTGTGCCCTCACATGTCCTGTAACTGCCTTTTTATTTTGCTGCTCCTTGTACTTGGGAAGTAATGCATGCTGCCGACTCTGCTCTGCTTTTCAGCGAGGGCGAGCTTAGTGAGGACAGTCAGCAGCTGCAAGCCAGCACAGATTTGGAGGAGAGGTCTGCTGTATCTTCCCTTAGGTGTGCAACTAGCGATGATGACAGTCAGGTGGGAGCATATGCTGCGAGGGGTCCGAGACTTTGCCATGAGATTGGTGAGGGTGACATAAGTGATGAACAGACAATAGTGGATAATAATGTAGCATGTGGGAACCGGATGAGGAGGGGACATCATCAGGGGGTGAGGATGGCAGCAGGTCCAAGAAACAACAGCAGGGTGGTAGTGTGGCGATGAGACAGCAGGGTGGAAGCAGTGGGAGATCTGGAATCAAATGCACTTGGGGTAGACCATCTGCTGCTCAGGACAGGAGCCTACCTGTCAGGAAACAGCTAACGGTGCATGGGTTCATAAAGGCAGTGGCAGGCAGGCAGCATGAAATGGTGGGAGTAAAATGCCGTACTCAGCAGTGTGGGAATTTTTTATCAGGTTGCTGGAGGACGTTAGCATGGTGGTATGCAGGATATGTGGGCAGAAGGCGAAGCATGGTCAGGGTGCTAATTAGAGATGAGCGAATCTAAGCTGATGAAGTGTAATTCGATCCGAATTTCAGGCAAAATTCAATTCACACAGAATCCAAATTTTCTTGCGTGTCGTGGTAACGAATCACATTTGTTCCTAAAATGGCTGCTGCACGTTTGAGGACATGGAGCAATGAACTCTGGGAAGGCGGGATCACCTATAATGCTATGCATGCAGCCAATCAGTAGCCAGCCAGCTCTGTGATGTAACGGCCCTATAAATAGCCTCAGCCATTTCCAGTGTACTTAGTGCAGGAAGAAATGTCAGCAGGTGCTAGGGACAGTACTAGAAAAGACTTCATTGTGCTAAAAAAGGGGAAAGATTATTCAAGGTGTATGGAAAGGATAGGGAGGAATTATTACACAGCATTTATGTAGAACAGGGTTTAGTAGGGGAGGTTACAGCCTGGGTAATATGAACAATCCTATTACACCTTGCTGCACTCACTGGGGACCCAAATTGCCATTATACAGCTCTATAATTCAAGCAAACCGTTCTTGTTATTGGGGTGCAAGTGCTATTTGATATAGCCATTAACAGGGTTTATTAAAAGGAAATATTTCTATATCTTATTTGCCCTTGTGCTGTGCAGTTATATGTTATAAAGCATTTTTTGACTTGTATTAGTGGGAAAAAATAGGGCTTATTAGCCATTGTGTGGTGAAGTGATAAAATTACAGCCCTTTTTCTCGTGTATTAGTGGCAAAAGAAAAATATATTTGCCATTCAGCGGTGCAGTTATATGTTATAAATCCCTTTTAGTCGTGTAATAGTGGCAAAATAAAAATATATTTGCCGTTCAGCAGTGCAGTTATATGTTCTAAAGCCCTTTTTGTCGTGTATTAGTGGCAAAAGTAAAATATATTTGCCGTTTAGCGGTGCAGTTATATGTTATAAAGCCCTTTTAGTCATGTATTAGTGGCAAAATAAAAATATATTTTCCGTTCAGCGGTGCAGTTATATGTTCTAAAGCCTTTTGTGGTGTATATTACTGGAAAAAGTTGAATATATTTGCCATTCAGCTGTGCAGTTATATGTTCTAAAGCCTTTTGTGGCGTGTATTAGTGGCAAAAGAAAAATATTTTTGCCGTTCATCAGTGCAGTTATATGTTCTAATGCCTTTTGTGGCGTGTATTAGTGGCAAAAGAAAAATATATTTGTCGTTCAGAAGTGCAGTTATATGTTATAAAGCCCTTTTTGTCTTGTAATAGTAGCAAAATAAAAATATATTTGCTGTTCAGCGGTGCAGTTATATATTCTAAAGCCTTTTGTGGTGTGTATTAGTGGCAAAAGTAAAATATATTTGCTGTTCAGCGGTGCAGTTATATGTTCTAAAGCCTTTTGTGGTGTGTTTTAGTGGCAAAAGTAAAATATATTTGCTGTTCAGCGGTGCAGTTATATGTTCTAAAGCCTTTTGTGGCATGTATTAGTGGCAAAAGAAAAATATTTTTGCTGTTCAGCAGTGCAATTATTTTATAAAACCCTTTTTGTTGTGTATTAGTGTAAACAAAAATATTTGCCATTGTAAGGATACAGTGGTTTGCGCTCCAGCCTGGATCCATGCCCTGTGTAACCATGACAACGATCGCTGTTTGCCTCCCAGGCTGGAAGCAGTGGCCGCTGGGCCGTCTAAGGTGGCTCCGCCCATCCACACTTGGTCAATAAATAGGAGCCAGGTGCTGCACAGGGTGTTCCACTAATGGAGTGCGCACCCTGCCTGCTCCATTCACCACGAGGACGCAAGCTTCTAACTACCTGCAACTCTGAACCTCCAGGAGAAACCCTCACCTACCTTATCCAGCTCCACCACCGCAGGATCCCTGCATGACTTCTAACAGCAAGTATCAGCCTGTCATTTTGTTCACTGACATTGCTCACTGAAAGGAAGGGACTCGCGCTGGTGACTATTAGTACTGCAGGCCTGGGATTTCTGAACATTGCCTAGAGCTGTTATTCATGAACTTTAATCTGTACTCTGATTCCTAAAACGAACTCTCCTCACTATTAGTTTTACACTCTATCTTTAGTACGCGGTACATGATTTTGTTACCCCATACTCTCCGCTTAAGACTGAGAGAGCCGCCTGGGGTACACACTGAGCAGCCGCAAAGACTCCATCAACACTCAAGTAGTGTGATAGGAGTGGATGTCAAAGGACTCCGCAGTTGAGATCCTAACTGATCAATTTGGTGCGTTACATATTAGTGGAACCCTCATGGATCCAGCGGAGCTCGCGCGGCACATGGTCGCCTCACTGAGAGGGTGGAAACCCTTAACGTGACCGTACAGAATCTCCAATTGGAAAATCAGACGCTGCGAGATCTCGCCTCGTCACAGCACAGGACACCACCACGATGGACCGGAACCCAAGGTCAGTCCACCTGAACTTTTCTCAGGAGACCGGAAGCAGTTCCGCGAATTCCTGAATGCGTGCAAGCTGATGTTTCAGTTACGCCCGGACCTATCCTACCGATAGAACCAAAGTACTCACCATGATCTCGCACTCAGGGGGAGGCCAGAGCATGGGCTAACACCTATTTAGAAAAGGAAGACCCGGTCTTGAATTCCTTTCCGCAATTTCTTGAAACAATGGCCCTCCTTTACGAGGACCACAACAAGCAGCTGACTGCGGAGACCGCCATTCGCACCCTAAAGCAAGGGAGACGACCCGCTGAGGACTTTATTGCGGAATACACTCGTTGGGCCCGTGAGACTGAATGGAATGATCTCACTCTTAGAAATCAGTTCCGTCTCGGTCTATCTGAGGCCCTGAAGGATGAGTTAGCCCGCGGAGAGCTGCCACATACACTCGACGCCTTGATGCAGAAGGTCACCACCATTGACAGACGCTTAAGGGAACGTAGGGCCGAGAGAGTCTCAGGGTTTACACCCACCCCGAGACAGACCAGCCCGGATCCTGTAGCAGAGATGATGGAGATTGGGGCAATTCGTGGTCCTCTGACTGAGAGAGAGAAGACCCGAGACGGAACCTCAACCTCTGCTTATACTGTGCGTCGGCTGATCATTCGGTCGATGGATGTCCTGCCATAAGAAAGAAACATGAAGGTAAAATGATGACGTTCTGTAACTTAGGCAGAAAAGATAACAACACAAGTGGTTACATTTATACGTCTCTTACCTTACAGTGGGACCAAAACCGAACTATCGTTGATGCAATGGTGGACACGGGAGCTTCAGGGAATTTTATCGATAAGCATCTAGTAGAGAGAAATAAAATTCCCCATACAAGGAAAGATGTATCGATATCCGTGAGTTTTATTGATGGTACAACCTCTAGACCTATCCATAGCCAGACTCAACCCCTTTTGGTGACAAGCGAAAATAACCACACAGAATTTTTATCCTTTGATGTCATACACTCCCCTTCGTTCCCCATCATTTTAGGCTTGCCATGGCTCCGGTTACATCAACCAGTTCTCCTATGGGAACAGGGGAGAATTGGGTTTACCTCACGTTATTGCAGGGAGACCTGTTTCCTATTAAAACTCTCATGCATGTAGGGGTGAACCAGGTCCCTACCCAATACTCAGAGTTTTCGGAGGTATTTAGTGCAAAGATGGCGGAAACCCTACCGCCCCATAGACCCTACGATTGCCCCATAGACCTGCTGCCGGGCAGTGAAATACCCACAGGAAGAATCTACCCATTGGCACAACCAGAACTTGACCACCTCAAACAGTATCTCGAAGAGAACTTAAGGAAGGGATTCATTCGGCCTTCAACCTCCCTGCAGCCGCAGGTATGTTCTTCGTAAGGAACAAAGACTTGAGCCTCAGACCCATCATTGATTACAGAGCATTAAATAAAATAACAATCAAAAACCGGTACCCCTGCCGCTAATATCCGAGCTTATTGAAAGACTTCAAACATCAACTATCTACACTAAACTGGACTTGAGAGGCGCATACAACTTGATTAGGATTAGAACCGGGATGAATGGAAAACTGCTTTCCGCACCCGGCACGGACTCTTTGAGTATATGGTAATGCCTTTCGGCTTGTGCAATGCCCCTGCCACATTCCAAAACTTTATCAACGACATATTTAGGGATCTACTAGATGTATGTGTTGTCATCTATCTAGATGACATATTGGTCTACTCCGATAACCTACAAGATCACAGGAAACACGTCCGTTGGGTACTTGCGCGATTAAGCGCCCATCACTTATATGTCAAACCAGAAAAGTGTATATTCGAGACTACTACCCTTCCGTTCCTTGGTTATATAATCTCACCCAAGGGAATTCAGATGGATCAGTCAAAGATCACCTGCATCCAAAACTGGCCGATTCCGGACTCTAGGAAAGCCCTCCAGCGTTTCATAGGGTTCTCGAACTTCTACAGGAAATTCATCAAAGACTTCTCCGCTACCATCAAACCCCTAACCAGATTAACTAGTGTCAATACGAAATTTGTTTGGTCCATGGAGGCCCAATCAGCTTTTGAGTTACTTAAAGACAAATTCACTTCAGCACCAATTCTGACCATTCCGAATCCAAACTATCACTTTGTGCTGGAAGTAGATGCATCACAGGCAGCCATAGGAGCTGTTCTGTCCCAGCGGAGCTCCTTCTCATCCCCACTACATCCTGTCGGGTTTTACTCCCAGACTCTAAACACAGCTGAAATCAACTACCCCATAGGGGAAAAGGAACTTCTTGCCATAAAATGTTCCCTAGAGAACTGGAGGCACCTACTTGAAGGTTCAACACACCCCATCACAATATACACGGATCACCGTAATTTACAATACCTGAAAACCAGTAAAACACTGTCAGCACGTCAGGTACGGTGGAGTTTTTTTTTGACAGATTCGACTTTCAAATTACTTATCGACCAGGCTCAAAATGGGAAGGCTGACGCCTTATCACGTCTGGCTGAATGCCGCGCCGCAGTCACAGCCCCCACATGCATTATACCACCTAACAAAATTATCCTCGCCACCATCGAATTGGAAACCCAGCTTAAGGATGCTCTGAAAATTGACTGTGCTAACATCCCCCGGAACTTCGGAAAGACCAACGGGGTTTCCTCTACAAAAACAACCTACTGTACATACCAACTCCTCTCACCACCCAGGTAATCAAACTCTGCCATGACACACCCTCGCGGGACACCCTGGCATTGCCAAAACCATAAACCTGATACGCAGGAACTTCTGGTGGCCAAAATGACCAAAGAAATTAAGCAATATGTTTCCACATGTGAGACATGTGCCTCATGCAAAAGTGATAGAAATCGACCATATGGCCTTCTTATGAGTCTTCCTATCCCCAACAGACCCTGGGAATGGGTTTCAATGGACTTCATTGTAGAACTCCCCGCTCCAGAGGAAACAACACCATCATGGTTGTAGTAGACCTACTAACTAAGATGGCACACTTCATCGCCCTCAAAAATTACCTTCCTCCAGTGAAACTGCCGAGGCCTTTCTGTCCAATGTCATAAAACTACATGGAATCCCTACCCAAGTTATATCAGACAGGGGTTCACAATTTATATCCAAATTTTGAGAGCACTTTGTCTTAGACTCCAAATCGACCATAGAATGTCTACCGCCTACCACCCCCAAACTAACGGGCAGACGGAAAGGGTGAACCAATGTCTGGAACAATTTCTCAGATGTCACTGCTCATTCCTTCAAGATGACTGGGAAAGCCTACTCCTCTTGCCGAATTCGCTACAACAATTCTGTAAATTCCTCCACTCTACATAGTCCATTCTTTGCTAATTATGGATTCCACCCTAGGTCTCTCCCTGAAATCAGCCTTCCTACAAACGTTCCTGCCACAGATGATTATGTAACTACCTTGCAAACAACCCTCATGATGCTGAAAGACAACCTCCAACGGGCAAAGGAAAGGCAGAAGATCTACTACGACCGTCACAGAAGAGAAAATCCTCCTTATCAGGTTGGAGACTCGGTATGGCTGTCAACGAGAAACCTTCGGTTGGGGGTACCTGCTAAGAAACTGGGTAGGCAATTTTTGGGTCCGTTTCTGATAGAAAGAATTATCAACCCCAACACGGTGAGACTCTACCCTTCCTCCTCGACTACAGGTACATCCCACATTCCATGTATCGTTGCTAAAACCGTTTAGACCTAGCCCGTTCCCTCACGGGTTCTCAACCCTCCCCCGATAGATGTCCGTGGTGAGGAGGAATTTGAGGTTGAGCAGCTTCTCGACTCCAGAAGAAGACGGGGAGGATCCAGTACCTCGTTAGATGGAAGGGTTACGGGTCTCAGGATGACTCTTGGGAAGATGTGCGAGACGTCCATGCACCCAGACTCCAAAGGTTGTTCCACAGGAGATTTCCCGACCGACCCTCCCCTACTGGGGTACCCCGGAGAGGGTCCCCTTAAGGGGGTACTGTAAGGATACAGTGGTTTGCGCTCCAGCCTGGATCCATGCCCTGTGTAACCATGACAACGATCGCTGTTTGCCTCCCAGGCTGGAAGCAGTGGCCGCTGGGCCGTCTAAGGTGGCTCCGCCCATCCACACTTGGTCAATAAATAGGAGCCAGGTGCTGCACAGGGTGTTCCACTAATGGAGTGCGCACCCTGCCTGCTCCATTCACCACGAGGACGCAAGCTTCTAACTACCTGCAACTCTGAACCTCCAGGAGAAACCCTCACCTACCTTATCCAGCTCCACCACCGCAGGATCCCTGCATGACTTCTAACAGCAAGTATCAGCCTGTCATTTTGTTCACTGACATTGCTCACTGAAAGGAAGGGACTCGCGCTGGTGACTATTAGTACTGCAGGCCTGGGATTTCTGAACATTGCCTAGAGCTGTTATTCATGAACTTTAATCTGTACTCTGATTCCTAAAACGAACTCTCCTCACTATTAGTTTTACACTCTATCTTTAGTACGCGGTACATGATTTTGTTACCCCATACTCTCCGCTTAAGACTGAGAGAGCCGCCTGGGGTACACACTGAGCAGCCGCAAAAGACTCCATCAACACTCAAGTAGTGTGATAGGAGTGGATGTCAAAGGACTCCGCAGTTGAGATCCTAACTGATCAATTTGCTGCGTTACAGCCATTGAGCGGTGAAGTTCCATTGTATTACAGCCATTTACAGGGTGTATTAATAGATAGATACATACGTCTTATTAGCTGTTCTGCGGTGAATTGTGATTGTTATATTTTAATATGTGTTTTAATAGGAAAAAGAATACAGGAAAATTGATGGGTGATTGTTGACTTTCTTCTGTCTGAACCTTATTACGTTGATTAGCCAATCATTGGTGAATTTTTTTTGTGAAACAGCCTTTATGGAGAAAATTGATTGTTGACTTTCTTCTGTATGAACCGAATTACATTGATTAACCATTCAGTAGTGAGATTTGCTTGTGATACAGCCTTTTTGGGGAAAATTGGCCGGTAGCTGTAAGTATGGTCAAGGACAATACATGTCCTTTACGGCCCACTGGGTAAATGTGGTTCCTGCCCAGCCACACCAACAACTTGGCCAGGTGACTCAGCTTCTGCCTACACGTTCTCACGACGTTGGTCCTGCGACAATATCTGCCTCTACCTCCTCATCCATCACCGTGTCCATCAATTGTCCTGACAATTTACAGTGCTCCTCCAGCATACCACATGTGTAGGGCATGGCAGTGTCATGCTGTTCTATACCTCGTTTGCCTGGGTGAACAGAGTCACACAGTGGAGAAACAGCTCCTTGTCCTTCATCAAGAAATCGAATCCTGGGGGGGCTGAACTGGAGGAGGAGGAGGACGTTGGAGCACACGCTATGTGTAGCGAAATGGGTGTTTTTTCTACACAGGTGACAGGAGAGGAGGAGCAGGAGCAGCCAGAGGAGCTACAGTGTGATGAGGAAGACGAGGCAGAGGACCCAGACACACCGTGGCAGTATGCAGTGGAGATGGAGGCAGGGAGTCCTTCAGAGTCACTTGTACAAATGGCCCGATGCATGCTCACTTGCTTGTTACCATTCAGCATAGGGATGACTTCTGGCTCTCCACCTTGTTGTACCCTCCCTACTGGTCCAAAATGAGGGCTTTATTTACACCCACTGAGAGGGAGAACAAACTGAACTACTATAGAGATATCCCATGCAGTCAGTAGGCCTCTGCCTATCTGTGCCATTGTCTATCCTCTCACAGATCTGACTGGGGGGGGGGGGGGGCCTCTGTGCTCACGTTCCTCTGCCATGGCTGCTGTGGCAGGTGTGTGTGTGTGTGTGGGGGGGGGGGGGGTAGGAGCAGTGCCACCCCACATTGAAGATCCACTGGACTGCTGGGCAGCCAAACTGGATTTGTGGTTGCAACTGGCAGAGTTTGTCCTGGAAAAGCTGTCCTGTCCGGCCAGTAGTGTGGCATCAGAGCGGGTGTTTAGGGCGGAGGGGCCATAGTTACCCCAAGAAGAACTCGCCTGTCCACCCAAAACGTGGAGAGACTGACCTTTGTCAAGATGACTCAGACGTGGATCAGCCAGATTTTCCACCCACCAATGCCTGATGCATCAGACTAGATCATCCATGGTGCCACACCAACACTTTAACAAAAGAGACCGGTTTCTTCTGGCTACCTGCCTCAGCTACTATTCTGATGCTGCCACCCACCTGATGCCACATATCTGAAGCCAAGTGCTCCTTCTTTCTCCCACCATCTTCAGCTGGTACTGGTATTGCCACCCACCTCCCCACTCTGTCATCGTGTCACACTGTGGTCTCCTGATGCTGCTGCCACCTCCACACTATATCACCTTGCCACTCAGTGGCCTCCTGATGCTGCTGCCACCTCCACACTATGTCACCTTGTCACTATGTGGTCTCCTAATAAAGCTGCCACCTCCACAATATGTCACCTTGCCACTCTGTGGTCTTCTCATGCTGCTGCCACCTAGACACTATGTCACCTTGCCACTCTGTGGCCTTCTGATGCTGCTGCCACCTTCACACTGTCACCTTTCCACACTCTGTCATTGTGCCACTCTGTGGCCTCTTGATGCTGCCACCACTTCCACGCTGTCATTGTGCCACTCTGTGGCTTCCTACTGATGCTGCCACCACCTCCAGACTCTGTCATTGGGCCACTCTGTGGTGTCCTCATTCACGTGTCATCTCTGTTTTGGATCCACTGTTTTTGGCATAAGCAAAACTGATGGATTACTGACCAAATGCTGACCTAGTGAAGGCGGATGCACAACAGATAGGATCCGTTTTTTGGGGGTTATTGTTCTGAAGGATCAGAGGAAGGGCAAAATAATCAAATGACCAAATTTTTAAAAGACACCCGAATTTATTTGTGGCGAATTTACTTGAAAACGGCTATTTCTTGGCTGCAGAGAGCCTTTTTAGTGGTGTAGAACACTTTGCATTGCAGTAACACGCATAGAGAGTCTGCTTTGGTAGTGAAATAATACTGTGAGTTTGTATGACATGCAAATGACAGGCGTCGCTCTTAGAATCACTGCACCCTTCACTTATTTGGGCAGTCACGGGGGCCAAAACTGACCAAATAACTCAAGTATGAACTCAGCCTTACAGGTCGATGTTAGCGCCAAGACGAAGCGCACTCCTTTTACACCGTCGTCAGTTGATTCCACATAGATGTCTACAGAACCTGTTCTATTAAACTCTTATACAAGTAGAGCCCCCCGACAGAGAGCAGAAAGTTTGTGTTGACGTCACTGATTATTTTGCCCTTCCTCTGATTTGTCAGAACAATAACCCCCTAAAACAGATCCTGTCTGTTGAGCATCTGCCTTCACTCAGTCAGCATTTGGTTAGTAATCCATCAGTATTTCTAATGGCAAAAAAAAACAGGAGTGGATCAAAAACAGAGATAACAAGTGAATAAGGAGACCACAGAGTGGCTCAATGACAGAGTCTGGAGGTGGCGGTAGCATCAGGACGAGGCCTCAGAGTGGCACAATAACAGTGTGGAGGCGTCGGCAGCATCAGGAGGCAACAGAAGGGCACAATGACAGAGTGTGCAGGTGGCGGTAGCATCAGAAAGCCACAGAGTGGCACAATGATAGTGTGGAGGTGGCAGCAGCAGCATCAGAAGGCCACAGAGTGGCACAATAATAAAGTATGGAGGCGACGGCAGCATCAGGAGGCCACAGAGTAGCACTATGACAGAGTGTGAAGGGGGCAGCAGCATCAGGAGGCACAATGACAGTGTGGAGGTGGCAGCAGCATCAGGAGGCCACAGAGTGACACAGTGACAGAGTGTGGAGGTGGTGGCAGCATCAGGAGGCCACAGAGTGGCAAAGTGACATTGTGTGGAGGTAGCAGCAGCATGAGAAGACCACTGAGTGGCAAGGTGACATATTGTGGAGGTGGCAGCAGCATGAGAAGACCACTGAGTGGCAAGGTGACATAATGTGGAGGTGGCAGCAGCATGAGGAGACCACAGAGTGGGAAGGTGACATAGTGTGGAGGTGGCAGCAGCATCAGGAGACCACAGAGTGGCAAGGTGACATAGTGTGAAGGTGGCAGCAGCATCAGGAGACCACAGTGTAACACAATGACAGAGTGGGGAGGTGGGTGGCAATACCAGTACCAGCTGAAGATGGTGGGTGAAAGAAGGAGCACTTGGCTTCAGATATGTGGCAATAGGCTGGTGGCAGGATCAGAATAGCAGCTGAGGCAGGTAGCCAGAAGAAACCAGTCTCCTTTGTCAAAGTGTTGGTGTGGCACCATGGATGATCTAGTCTGATGCATCAGGCATTGGTGGGTGGAAATCCTGGCTGATCCACGCCTGATTCATCTTGACAAAGGTCAGTCTCTCCACGTTTTGGGTGGACAGGCGAGTTCTTCTTGGGGTAACTATGGCCCCCTCCGCCCTAAACACCCGCTCTGATGCCACACTACTGGCCAGGCAGGACAGCGTTTGCAGGGCTAACTCTGCTAGTTGCTAATACACTAATACACCCCAAAAAGGGCTGTAATTTTCTCACTTTAACACACAACGGCTAATAAGCCCTTTTTCTTTTTCCCCACTAATACACGCCAAAAAGGACCTTATAACATATAACTGCACCACTGAACGTAAAATAGGCCCTTATTTTTGTCCACTTATACACGACACGACTGAACGGCAAATATATTTTTACTTTTTCCAAGCTGAATAGCAAATATATTTTACTTTTGCCACTAATACACAACAAAAAGTGCTTTAGAACATATAACTGCACCTCTGAACGGCAAATAGGCCCTTATTTTTTTCCACTTGCACACGACACAAAAGCTTTAGAATATATAACTGCACAGCTGAACGGCAAATATATTTTTCTTTTTTCCACTTATACATGACACAAAAGGCTTTATAACATATAACTGCACTGCCACTAATACACACCACAACAGGCTTTAGAACATTTAACTGCATCGCTGAAGGGAAAATATATTTTTCTTTTGCCACTAATACATGACAAAAAGGTTTGTAATTCTAGCACTTTACCACACAATGGCTAATAAGCCTTTTTTCCCACTAATACAAGCCAAAAAAATGCCTTAGAACATATAATTGCGCCGCAAAATGGCTAATAAGACGCATAAATATTTCCTTGTAATAAACCCCCCTGTTATTGGCTGTATAAAATAGCACTTGCACCCCAATAACAAGAATGGTTTGCTGGAATTACAGAACTATATAATGGCAATTTGGGTCCCCAGTCCTAGTGCAGCAAGGTGTAATAGGATTGTTTCTATTACCCAGGCCAAATTGTTTTTTTTAGCACAATGACGTTTTTTCTAACACTGTACCTAGCGCCTGCTGACATCTTTCCCTGCATTAAGTACACTGGTAAATGGCCAAATCCAAGATGGCTGAGGCTATTTATAGGGCTGTGACATCACAGGGCTGGCTGGCTGCTGATTGGCTGCATGCATGGTATTATGGATGATCCCACCTTCCCAGAGTTCCCAGAGTTCCTTGCTTCATGTCCTCACATGTGCAGGAGCCATTTTAGGAAAATAAATATGATTCCTTACCACGAATTGTGAAAAAATTCGAATTCGGTGCAAATCAAAATTTCCCTGAAATTCGGATCGAATTCCACTTCGTCAGCTTTGATTCGCTCATCTCTATCAGTGACATCAACACAAACTTACTGCTGACACCCTCTCCACACTGTCGGGGGGCTCTACTTCTATAAGCGTTTAATAAAACAGGTTCTTTAGACATCTATGTGGAATTAGCTGACAACGTTGTAAAAAGAGTGCACTTCATCTTGGTGCTAACATTGACCTGTAAGGCTGAGTTCATACTTGAGTTATTTGGTCAGTTTTGGCCCTATGACTACCCAAATAAGTGAAGTATGCAGTGATTCTAAGAGCGATGCCTATCATCTGCATGTCATACTGACTCACAGTATTATTTCACTACCACAGCAGACTCCCTATGCGTGTTACTGCAAGGAACAGTGTTCTACACCACTATAAAGGCTCTCTGCAGCCAGGAAATAGCCATTTTTTAAGGAAATTCGCACTAGAGATGAGCGACTTAAATCCCACGAAGTAGAATTCGATCCGAATAGATTAATCCTGAAATTCTAACTAACCGCCTCCATTTGCACACGAAGGGCCGCCAGCCTCTATCTTGCTTGAAGATCTTGGCCGAAATCCCATGCTGCGCGAGATTACATCATCACGCTGGCCGCCTTGATGACATCATACGTCACCACGCCTGCCGGCATGATGACGTAATCTCCCACCGCACGTGATTTCAGCAGAGATCTTCAAGCAAGATGGCAGGAGTCGGCCCCTTCGCGAGCAAATGGACGGGGTAACTTTGATGTAATGTTTTTTTTAATGTTAATTTCACACTGTTTGTACACCCAGATGCCTTGATCATGTATGAACGCGGCATCTCAGGGGTACAATGACGGGGGCGGCAGCTACTTACAGAAAAATGCACTTCGTGCCAAAGTAATTCCAATGAAGTAATTTTTTTGTGAAATTTGGCGAATTAGCCGAATCGAATTTTCAAGAAATTCGCTTATCTCTAGTTGGCACCTTGGCCCTGCATCAATACATGGAGTGTCACCATAAAGGGGCCTGGGAAAATCGTGGCACTAATGTACTGGTACAGCCTGAACCAGCAACCGCTGCATCTTCCAGCGGCCCGCACCCGTTCTTCTGCAGTCAGGGTTCCTCAACCTCTAGAGAAGGAAGATCTCGGTCCTTCCCTTTGTCTATTGCTCCTGATGTTCCTCCTACTCCTCGCCATGTGTTTCGCAAGCAATCGATCTCCGTGAAGATTGCAAAGAGACAACAGTATGCATGCACTCAGTCAATGGTGCAGAAGCAGAACGTACACCTAGCCAAGTTACTGGTACTACAGTCCCTCCCTTTCCATATCGTGGACCCTGAACATTTCAGAGAACTGATGGCTTGTAGGGATGAACAGCATAGGCAATATTTATTTTCGTGATATTTCGCAAATTTTTGGCCTACTATTCGCCATAAAATCGAAAATCGGCAATGTAATATGCGCATATTGCATACGCAATACAGGCGTGGCTCACTTTTGATACATTTTTCAAGCTGCTAGACACTAATCCCTATCACAGCACAGTAATTCCTATCACACTACCTAACACCCTGCACTGGAACACTATATCACTATCTAACCTACACTGACTATCTCCTACTAACTATCTGTATTATATATATGAGCTAACTATCTAATGTAATTTAATAAGAATCCAGATGACTCAGCAAAGCACAGAGCACAGCAATGACACACCTTTCTCTTTCTCTCAGCACTGCAAAAACTGCAGAAAATGGCTGCTGGGGAGTTTCCGATATACTAATTGGTAGGCAACTTTACAATTGGTTTCTATGGATGTTGTTAAGCTCAGACAAAGACAGCCTTCTCATTAGCTCACAAGCAAGAAGCAGTGAGGGCACTGATGAAAAAAAATCTAGAATATTTGCAATTACGAAGATATAGCACTATATTCTAGATCTTTGTGAATGCAGCTGGGGCACCGCCATCACCTCAGAATGAAGGGTTAGCATGGCCGAAATATGGAAAAGCTTTGTCAGCACGCCACAACAACCACCACCACCAGATGATAAGGAACATCTTAGCAGGAGGCAGCATTTCAGCAACATGGTAGAAAAGTACATGTGCACACGCCTACACGTACTGATTGATGGGGCTGCCTCATTCAACTTCTGGGTCTCTAAATTACAGACATGGCCTGAGCTTGCCCTTTACGCCTTGAAGGTGCTGTCCTGCCCTGCGGCCAGTGTATTGACCGAACGTGTATTTAGCATGGCAGGGGGGTGATCACAGACAAGCGCAGCTGCCTGTCCACAGCCAATGTGGAAAAGCTCCCGTTCATTAAAATAAACCAGGCATGGATCCCTCAGTACTTGTCTGTTTCTTGTGCTGAATAAACAAGTAAACAGGCCACACCCAGCCATTGTTATACTCCAGCGCACTTTCTCTTTGCTTTCTCTTTTCTATTTCACAATGTTTTGGGTCTTCCCAAATTTGTAAAAAGAAAATAAAGGAAACATTTTTTAAAAATAAAAACAACAAAAACAGTGTTGGCTACCTCTTCCTCCACCGCTTCTATCTACACCACCATGTCCACCACCTCCTCCGTTTTGACCTCCGCCTCCTAGTTCAAGATTATTATTTTTTTCTAATCTATGTTATTTTATGTCATTTCCCTATCCACATTTGTTTGCAAGGCAATTATCCTGCTCTTACCCCCATTTTGCTTCCTTTTGAAGCCCTCTAGCCCTTACTATGACTATTTTACAGGCATTTTAGTGCCCCAAAGTTCGGGTCCCCATTGACTTCAATGGGGTTCGGGGTCAAGTTCGGGTCTCGAACCTGAACTTTGAGCCGAAGTTCGGCCGAACCCGGCGAAACCGAACTTCCAGGTGTTCGCTCATCCCTAGTCACCACCCTTACCAGTCTGTTACAGGGACACTAGTGTTCCTGTTTGGCCTTGTGACATAATCATTTGTTTTTGCCTTACCAATACTGATCAAATACTGATGCACAAAAACGGACCAAATATTGACAGTGTGATAGAGGCCATTAAAGTCATACATGCAGGACTTCTTTTCCATCTGAATAAAACCGATTCAGATGGAAATGGACAAAACTCATGCAAATTGAATGCAAGGTCTCTATCACATGGTCAGTATTTTACATCCGGATTTGCTCATGTTTTGGAAGCCAAAAGCAGTAGTGGGTCCAAAACACAGAACAGATGCAAATATTTCTATCACATTTTATCTCTGATTTTGTCTTACAAATACTGATCAAATGCTGACTAAATACTGATGGTTTGAAGGTTGATGCTCAAAATACAGGAAAGAAAACAAAGAAAAAAACACAATGCAACAGTACTCTGAAAACCAAATAAAGTACAATAATGATATAGTAATAGAAAATATTCTGGTGCTAATGCTACGTTTATGTTGTAAATGTAAGATTCTTGGCAAATACATTTTGTACAAAATTATTTGGGCCTGTCTGCCACATGTCTTGGCGATCTCTGTAAGACGGGAACCTAACACTAAATGCTACCTGTTATGTGCCATAACGGCCACCATAAAATGCAAGGTTCCACATGCATGCTGTGTCCACTCTGCTTTTTATCATTTTTGGTGCCAAAATGGCCTCTATTAAATTCAAGGAATGCAGGTACAAACATGCATGCTGAGCCCACTCTATACCTCACCTGGTGCCAGACAGCTTCCAATGAATGCAATGAGAGTTCACTCTATACCTCTCCTGGGCCAAAAGGCTTCCAGTGACTGCAGGGAGAGCAGGCTTCATGATCCACTTTTTTTGAGCTGTTCTTCTGATGGATCAGAAGAATGGAAAAATAAACAGTGATGTGAACACAGCCTTACTGCTGACACACTCCCCACTGTCATGGGACACTGCACGGTTCTTGGGACACTGCACGGTTAAGTGCATGCTGATAAATTAGACCTGACGCTTCAGTTATTTGGTCAGTTATTTCCATCACTAAAATAAATGTGTTGATTGGCACTCTATATCTGTGTCACCAGAGAAAAGAGTCTAAAATGATGTGGAGAATATAAAACAACACAATTTATTAATGTATCCCACAATGTGATGGGTTTACAGTATATATAATATAGAAATAAAATAAAAATAAAATACCCACATAAAATATCAAGAGGGCCCTCTAAAGACAATAATCAATAATCATTAGTCCATAATCGATATCAAAGTAAAAAGTCTCAGTCCAATAAATTAATATTATCCTCCTTGAAATAAAATATAGTATCTTATTAATGATCCAATATATTATAGTGTCCTCCTTAGGGTATAGTATAGCACCTTAATTCATGATCCTATAGTTAAAAAATCTCATATGGACTAATGATTATTGATTATTGTCAGATCATTTCAGTGCATTATACCCATGTTATTGAACACGTATATTACTGCAAGATAACGGGAGGTTACAGAAAAAGCATTTTAATGCAATCACACAATTATTATTCCAGTGTTATTGAGTTTGTTGTTTGTTACAGCAAGATTCTGGTCAGTGTTACAGAAAAAGCGTTTTACTTCAATTACACAATTATTATACTCTATACTCGTGTTATGGAACAGATTTTATATAACTGCAAGATACCATTCAGTGTTACTGCAGACACTGCAATGATGTCATTATACCCACGTTATTGAATGCTTTGTATATTACTGTAAGATAACAGTTAGTTACAGCAAAGTATTTTACTGCAATAACGCAATTATTATACCTGTGTTATTGAACGGGTTTTATAAAACTGCAAGTTACCATTCAGTGTTACTGCAGACACATTTTACTGCAATAATATCATTATATCATGAATGGGTTGTATATTACTGTAAGATAACAGTTACAGCAAAGTATTTTACTGCAACAATACAATTATTATACCTGTGTTATTGAACTCATATATTACTGTGAGGTAATGAGTAGTTACAGCAAAAACATTTTACTGCAATAATGCAATTATTATAATCATATTATTGAACATGTTGTATATTACTGCAAGATAACCGGTAGTTACAGCAACATTTTTACTGCAATAATGCCATTATTATACCCATGTTCAGACAGACTGGGGCACTGAGGAGGAGGAGGTGACATCAGAGGAAGGCAATGGTGGCCGCAGAGGTGGCAAATAAAAGCAGAGCAACTTGCAGCTAATGCCCCCAAAAAACTGGCAGGGCCAAAGCTGCTTCTGTTATGGTCAGTTCGGGAACTGGTGATGCTGCTGATACTGTGGGTGGAGGCTCAAAATGTGCCATGGCTAAGCTAAGCTCGGCTGCCACTAGCTCTGTGGCTGTGCAAGTATCTCCCATCCGGCAGTTTTTGTCCACAAAAGAATTGCCCTGTGCAAGATCTGTAGGAATAAATTTAGGCTATATGCACACGACAGTTGTTTTTTGCTGTCCGCAAATCGCGGATCCGTCTTCCTTTTTTTTTCACATCCACATCCTTTCCGCAAAAAAAACTGAAGGCTCAGGCGTTATTCACACATCCGCAATGTTGTCCGCATGTTTTCCGCAATTTTGCGGAATACATGCGGACCCATTGACTGTGAATGGGGCCGGGAACGATGCGGAGAGCACACACTGTGCTCTCCGCATCCGATTTTGCGGAGCACGCCGCCGATTTTCCGGTCCGCGGCTCCGCAAAAAAAATAGAGCATGTCCTATTCTTGTCCACAATTGCGGACAAGAAGAGGCATTTTCTATGGAGTTCGGGCAATGTGCGGTCCGCAAAAATGCGGAATGCACATTGCCGGTGTGTCCGTGTTTTGCGGATCCGCGGCTCCGTGGATCCGCAAAACACAATGGATGTGTGAATAAGGCCTCAAACCAGTTTCTTAAAGTACCTGTATAAGTTCCCTGGTTTCCAAGCAACCATCCGCAAAAAAAAAAACGGATGTGGATGACAAACGGATGGCTTCCGTTGGTCATCCGCATTTTTTGTGGACCCATTGACTTCTATGGGTCCGCAAACCATTTTTTGCGGACAAGAATAGGACATGCCATTGTTTTTGCGGACGTGAAATGCGGACAGCGGACGCGGACAGGCAACGGAAGAGGCATCCGCATTTTTAACGGATCCATAGAAATGAATGGTAAACCATCAGATCCGCAAAAAAAACGGAACGGAGGCCGCAAAAAACCACTGCCGTGTGCATGTAGGCTAAACTGTAGGCACCAGCCTGCTATTGCAAACAGGATCCAACTAGATTACCGGATCCAGTGGGAAAATAGAACTGGTCACCAGTGAGCTGACCAAGAGTGTCAGGCTGCATCCACATGCAGTACAACATTCATGTAATTGTCATTGTCAGTTACTGCTTTTCCCATTCAGACTCCTCCTCCTCCTCCGCCATATTTAACGGAATGTGTGACCAGGAACTAACTCTGTGCAAGATTAGCTCCCACCTTGCTACCATACCACTAAGGCTATAGTCACACGACTGTATGAATGGGTCTGCATCTGTTCCGCAATTTTGGGGAACAGGTGCGGACTCATTCATTTCAAATGAGCCACAAAGATGTGGACAGCACACTGTAGTAGTAGTTCCGTTCCGCGGCCCTGCAAAAAATATAGAGCATGTCCTATTCAAGAATAGGCATTTTCTTTATAGTGCCGGCCCTGTGCATTCCGCAAAAAGCAGAAAAGGTATCTTTGTTTTGCAGATCTGCAATTTGCGGACTGCAAAACGCTGCATGGTCGTGTTAATGTACCCTTAGACCTCTTGCACATGACACTATGGATTTTTCAGTATTTGGCGGTCCGCAAAAAATGGATCCGCAAAAAATACGGATGACGTCCGTGTGCATTCCGCTTTTTGCAGAACGGAACAGCTGGCCCCTGATAGAACAGTACTATCCTTGTCCGTTATGCGGACAATAATAGGATATGTTCTATCTTTGAACGGAAGGGAAAAACAGAAATGCAGAAATGGAAGGCATACAGAGTGCCCTCCGTTTTTTTTGCGGATCCATTGAAATGAATGGTTCCATATACGGAATGCAAAAAAGGAACGTAAACAGAAAAAAAAAAAGGTCGTGTGCAAGAGGCCTTAGGCTGCGTTTACCCATCAGTTATTTGGTCAGTTATTTCCATCAGTTATTGTGAGTGAAAACCAGGTGCAGTTCAAAAACACAGAACAGGTTCAAATCCTTCCATTATACCTTATATCTGTAGAAGCTCCACTACTGGTTTTGCTCACAATAAGGCGTCTGTCATGTCGTAGTTTTATTCCGCTCGCCTATCGGCATGTTTGCCTTGCTGCCGCCGGAACTCTGGCCCGCCCCCATTATAGTCAATGGGGCCGGAGCAAACCTCTGGTGGCATGCGTGCACTAGCGGCAGCGCGGAGAAGGCTGCCGCTACTGTGAAACTAGCCTAACGTACAAGGATAGTATTGTTCTATTAGGGGCCAGCTGTTCCATTCTGCAAAATACGGAATACAAGCATCCGCATTTTTTTTTATCCATTTTTTGTGGTCCACAAAATATATATGGTCGTGTGCATGAGCCCTAACATTGAGGGTTTATAACTATACACACTAATCACTGATCACACAGATCCCTTCCTCCTGTTATTCTATGAATACAGATAATGTGAAATTAGACCAATTGTTCTAGGTATTTGATATAGCTGCTCTCTATGATTCCGTCATTTAGACTCCTGTTTTACTGAAGCTATACTTCTGCATTCATATACCGTGTTTACGTCTTAGTGGTGTTTTAGTGGCTTTTTTTCTCCTCGTCAAAAGCACGGTGGTCAGATGATTACTTTAAGTCAGTGGAAAAATATCATCACATTTTGGTTTTCAGGGCTCTTTGGCCCTGACCCAGAAGAAGTTTGTTAAGTTTACTTCTTAATGTACAAAGACTGTGTTACTTGCATGGTTCACACTCAACCACAAGCTATATAGGCAGTTGACCTTTATGTCTTAGTGTTGTAGAAAGCCAGGATGTGCAATTGCTATTGAGGTTAAAAAAAACAAGTTAGTTTTTAAATATTGATCTATGTTTGTATCTCTCAGTGTGGTCTGTACTCTATTGTGGTATATACTTCACAAATACATTTATACTTCCTGTCTCTTCCACTGAAGCAAACAGCTCTGTTGTTTTTTTGCATCTCGGCTCCACAGAAGATGACTGACAGTAAGGGGATGTCTCATAAGGACTGCTATAACTTCTATTTGAGCATAATATGACAGTAAGGGGATGTCTCATAAGGACTGCTATAACTTCTATTTGAGCATAATATCTACCAGCCTGCTAACAAACATCTGGCATGCTTCTTAGTAGTGTAGTGAACTGAATGACCCCCACCGGTCATGAAAATGGGGACCCTGTGCTCTTGCCCCCCCCTCCAAAAATAAACGAAGTAGCAGTTCGGCCTGTGCACTGTTGCTTCATTCATCTATGTGGAGTTCTGGAAATAATCGAACAGCAGGCTTGAGAATTCCCGTAGAGATGAATGGAGCAGCAGTGCTCATGCCTGACCTGCTGCTCCATTCATATAACCGGGGGCCCCAAGAGGTACGGGTCTTTGTTCTCATGAGGAATGGGGGTCCCAACAGTGGTACTTCAATGGATCTGATACTTTTCCCCTATTCTGTGGATAGGGGATAACCTGCCACAACCGGAATACCCCATTAAATAGGATTATTTATGAAATAATTAAATTGGTGCAGCGGTGCAAGGTTGAGGCCAGGAGTCTTAGCATTATTTCGCTGAACAAGAGAATTGACAGATGGTGAATGATTACTGGAATAATGTAGCAGACTATTTTTATCTGTTTTTTTGATATACAAGTCAGTTTGTATACAGTTGTCAGGGCCTTTTATTACCCAGGTATCCAAAAAAATATTTTTTTGCAAATCACTTTGAACTGTAAAGCATAACTCAGGCCAAATAGAGTTCAGATATTCTGTAACTTGACCAAGGGACTCGCCGCCACCCTGCCATCCGCACACAGGCAAAAAATTCCCTGTTAGAGTTTTTTTTTACCTGTGATAGCAATTATGTGGTTTATCTGCTAAAGTGCCCTTGTGGTCTTTTATACATTGGTGAGACATCTGTCAGAATGAAGGACAGGTTCTGTAACCATAAGTCCACTATACGTAAGAAAAATCTACTATTACCTGTTCCCCTTCATTTTGACAGATGTTCTCACAATGTTTCACAATTGAGATTCCAGATTATTGAGCAGGTGCTGCCACCCCGGAGAGGGGGCAACAGACTGCAAATGCTCAAAAAATGTGAGAGTTTCTGGATACATACCCTACAAACCTTGGAACCGAGAATACGAACTGAGTGCATTTTTATAGAGAAATACATCTTTATACTAAATTTTTTTTTTATATATTGATTTACACAGAAAAAATGAGAAGACTGGATTCCCCAATCTATGTGTAGCCCGAATGAGGTTTGATCTTCAGGGTAATTATTTCATATTTGTTTATTTTGTCTATTTTTTCTATGCTGCCAACTTATCTCCTTATTTCTTTTCTTTTCTTTCAGCCCATTTATTGTGACATTGGGCATCTACATAAAGCTTCCAGGTTGACTGCTATGTCCATTAGTATTGCGATTTATTTTGTTATAAATGTTCGCAATTGTTGCGATTAAAGTGATGTTTTGTATATATGCTTCTATGGCAATGTGACGTCAGAACGCTATATGCCGAGGAGGCCGGACTATTTAAATGTGCTTCCTGTCTATGTTTGATATGCTTGAGAAAGGCTCGGGTTCGAGCCGAAACACGTGTCGCTTTGTGTCTTTATCCTCTGATGCTTGAATAAACTACAACTTCTTGCAAGTAAGAGTGTGAGCCCCATTGGGGACAGAGCGATGATCATGTCTGTAAAGCACAGTGACCTATGTTAGTGCTATATAAGTGTGTATAATAAAAAAAAAAAAATATTAAAGACACTGCTCAAATAAATTAGGGGAACAAACATTAGATCGCAAACAAAACATTTAAGTTAAAGTTTTTACTGTTACAAATCATAAATAGTGAAGGCACTGCCAATAAAACTTAGCTTTTAATAAGTATATAAAATTGATAGACCACTGAAACAATAGAACACTAGACAAAATCGGTAATCTCAAAAGTGTGTCCCCTCAGCAAATGTTGTCAGCGATTACGCCATACAATACTAAACAAACAATTATACAGTGTTGCAATATTATAAATGCATGGCGGCATCCAGGTGGTAGGGAAAAAACTGATGCACAGGATCTGTTTTTTTTTTACAGGATCCTGTTTTTATTTATTTTTTCGGTTCTTTTGACGGATCAGAAGAACGAAAAATATAACGGAGATGAGAACTCTCCGTAAAATATTCCAACCACAGCCAGATCCAATATGCAAATGTGCATAAATTTGATCACAGCTACTCATAATGCAACTCAGTAGTGGGTATGGTCCCCAGGTGCCTCCCGTCAACATGTGGGCATGGTTCTGATGGTGTCCTGTAGGATCTCCTCTATGACCTGGATTAGGAGGGCATTAGTTAGCTCCAGGACAATCTGTGAAGCTACTTGGTGGCGTTGGATGCACTAATATAAAATGTCCAATTGGTTCTCAATTGGATTTGGCTCTGGAGGGTTAGTCAATGGCATCAATTCCTTCCTCATCTAAGAACTGCTTACACAAACTTGCGACATGAGGTCGGACATTGTCCTGTACCAGTAGGAACCCAGGGCCCACTGCAGTAGCATAAAGTCTGACAATAACTCTGAGGATTTTAAGTGGTACCTAACAGTAGTCAGGGTACCACTGACTATCAAATTTAGGTTTGTGCAACTCTCCAATGATATGCCTTGCCAGACCATCACTGACCCACTGCAAAACCAGTTATGCTGGATGATATTGAAGGCAGCAAAATGTTCACCAGTGCATCTTTAGACTCTTTCCTGTCTGTCACATGTGTTCGGTGTAAAACCTGCTCTAATTTGTGAAGAGAACAGGGTGCCAAAGCTGTCAATTTTGGTGTTCTCTGGCCAATGCCAAACAAGCTGCATAGTGCTGGTCTGTTAGCACAGGTCCTACAGGTCCCTCATGAAGTCTGTTTCTAACAATTTGGTCTTAAACATGCAGGCCAGTATTCACTGGAGCTCATTTTTGTAAGGCTCTGGCAGGGCTCCTCCTGTTCCTCCTTGCTCAAAGGAGGAGATACTGGTCCTGATTCTGTCCAGTCCACCTCATGTCAAAACCATGTTCTGGTATTGTCTCCATGCTCTTGAGACTGCGGTTGGAGACACAGGAAACCTTTTTGTGGATGGCACGTTTGGATGTGCAATTGTTGAGGAGCAGGACTACCCATGCAACCTGATTGGGCTGTAGGTACCACCTCATACTTCCATGTTACCATGTTACAAGAGCACTAACTAAAAAAACAAAATTGCAGAAGAATCAGTCACAAAGGACATAGTGAGGGTAATAGTCTGTGGTCACCACTTGCAAAACTATTCTATGTTTGAAGGCTGTCTTGCTGCTACCTCTCCAGTGTACCTGTTGCTGCTTTCATTTCCACCAAAGCAGAACAAATAAAAAATTGCTTATGCCTTCTATCTGGACAGATTGATAACTCTGAAGTGTACATGACTTGGGGGTTTACCGTGATTCTTAAGTGTTCCTTTAAATTATTTGATTTATTGATTTTCCTTTACGATTTGTGGCAGGGATAGATAGGTTTGCTATGGGCAGGTTTGGGACCCTAAACCCCAGCTGCTTAATTGCATGCTGGTGATTTATTGCAACAAACCAAGTGACAGTCTCTCTTTAACCCTTAGGATACCAGAGTTTTTTTTGTTTTCATTTTTCTTCCCTATGTTTCTTGAGCCATAACTTTTTTATTTTTCCATACACATATACCCATTATTTGGGCAGAATTATTTATTTCTTATGTTGGCCTGCCACCTGCTGTCAAAATAAGAATTGCAGCTTCAATACCCTGGGTCTCTTCAGAGAGACCCAAGTTATTGAAATCAATTACCAGTATACTCATTGGCCGCAGAGAATGCTGGTAAGAAGCCCGGAAGTGCGAACTTCCATTTTTTTCACCCTTTAGATGCCTTGATCACAACATCTAAAAGCATTATTGCCGGTCGCGGTCATTAGAAGCGGGTCTCTGTCAATAATGATTGTGGCATCTGTAAGGTAAGGCAAAGGGATGCGGCTCCCCATTCCTTCTATTCAGAAATTGCAGGGGCCACCAGGGCGCTTTTGAAGTATCCAATGGCCACGGTAACCTCTCTGCTGCACTGTGCATGAGGCACAGCTTAGCAAGGAGAATGTCAAAATCCTGTAACCCTAATAGGTCTCTATCAGGGTGAATAGGACAAAGGATCAAAAGATTCCAGATTCTAGCCCCCTAAGGGGGTTAAAAGTTGTCACTGTAAAAGTTTAAATCGCCCTATTTAACATATCAAAATAAATAAACAAACAAAAAAACATATTAGGTATCTCCTTGTCCAAAAATATTTGAGCTATTAAATTAATAAAAATATCCTGTGCCCTGATCGCCACGATGGAAAAAAAAATAAAAACACAAGATTCACTGGTTTTTTGTCACCTCCCAAAAAATTGAATAACAGTGATCAAAAAGTCGTACATATCACAAAAATGGAATAGTATATATATATATATATATGTATTTTATTTTTTTTCAGTTTAACCCCACCAAGAATTTGTTCCCATTTTCCAAGAACAGACATAGTAAATTGAATGGTGCTCTTAAATAGTAAAACTCCACCCAAAAATAAGACCTCATATAGCTATATGAATGAAAAATTAAAAAAGGTTATGATTGCTGGAACATTGGGAGGAAAAAAAAGGAAAATGGAAAAACAAAAATGGTCCCCATTTTATATGTTCTGAAAGCAACACAAACAAAGAACCCCTCTTCTGCCATCTGCTTTTCCACTTTTTTCCACATTATCTAATACCGATGATATGTCATCAGGAGTATCCAGCTCCTCCTCTCTCTGCATATTTGTGACTTTTCTTGGACATGGAGACTGTAAAGAATAATATGGAAGCAGTAAAGCCAATAATAGTTGAGAATGGTCATCATTGAGACTTGATTTTCCTAAGGGGTGCATAAAAAAAGGAATGATTTCCATATTCTACTAAATACTACTTCCATAGTCAAATACATGGAAAGGGATGGACCAGCAACTTGGCCAGGTGCACGTTAAGCTTCTGCGTCGAGTGCATGCATACTGTTGTCCTTTGTCAATCACCTGTGATTGATTGCTGTCAAAACAAGGAGAATCAAATGAGGATCAAATGAGGAGAAGGGGGAAGAGGAGCATCCGGAGCAATAGACTACATTGAAGTCAATGGAAAGGAAAGATAGCTTCTTTCTGCTGGTGTTGATGAGCCCTGACTGCTGGAGAGGGAGTGTGGGCCAGTGGGCCAGTGGGAGATGCAGTGGTTGCTGCATCAGGCTGTAACACTAAATGAGTGACACAGGTTTCCCACACCACTTTATGGTAATCCTCCATGTGTTGACGCAGGGCTGTCATGCCATCATTAACACCCTAGCTGCACCTCACCTTCTGACCACACATCCTGTATACCGCTACTCTAATGTCCCCCAGTGACCGGCGAGTATGACAATTTCCCTCCACCACTGCATGTTGCCTGCCTGCTGCTGCTTTTATGAACCTGTGCACTGCTAGTGTTTTTCTCACAGGTAGTCTGTGAAGAGCGGGTAAACATTACAGCTGGATTGTTGGTCAAAACACGACTGCTGGATAACTCTGGCCTGTTGCTGTGGCTGCTGCTACCACCACCCGTTCTTCTGTTGCTACCTGTGCTGGCTACAGTAACATTTTTGCCACAGTAATTCTATGCTCTCCCTACAGTCTCTGAAAACTCTCCCTACGATCTCCCTGCACTTTACCTACACTGTCCTTTCATTCTACCTGCACCGTGCCTACACTGACTCTGCACTCTCCCTATCCAATATTTTTCTATTAATAGCTAGCTGCAAAACTGTCCCTATCTTGTAAGTGCTTTCCACATCTCTCCCTAAGCCATTTTAGAAAAAAAAAATATGTTACCACGAAGCGTGAGGAAATTCAGATTCGTGGCGAATTACATTTTTCCTAAGCTTCAGATCTAATTCCACTTCAAATGCTTTGATTTGCTTAAAACTACTTATTACTATTGATTGGATACCTATACAGTGCTCCCACCTTTTGTTAACATTTAGCATCTCTCAAGGAAGCCGTGAGGGAAACGCATGGAGGTTAAGGAGGACTACATTACCTGACATTATGATTCAGTCTGGTCAGTAGTTAATCATCACTTTCACTTTATATGGTGAGATTGATGGAGAATTATATCATTTATATAGTATCCCAATCTGATCTGCACCGTGTTTTTTTTTTTTTTTTTTATAATGTGGCAATTGCTCTTCATTTTATACTTATACATCAAATATACTGCTTAATGTTAGAAATATAGTTACTTAGGAATACTGTACTATTTAATTGTGATTGAATTATGATTGAGTCTGGTTGACTTTGATTACTGTTGTATTGGATTTGCACTTTACTGTTGAGAGATTGTATTATTCAATATTATGTCCCACTTTAGCTTATATGGCCTAATATAAAGATATATTTAATAAATGTTGGGTGGGTATTTTGTTATTGATAAAGCAAGCATTGAATAGGGGTTCTAGTTTACAGAAAACTGGTTTGCATGACTAAGTACCAGCATGCAGGGCAGGGGCGGACTGAGAACCCTCAGGGCCCCCGGGCAAAATAAATCAAGGGCCCCCTTCCAGGCCACACCCACATCCCGCCTCCAGCCACTCCCATGTCCCGCCTCCAGTCACACCCATATCCTGCACAATAATTTATTTAATTAGAAGTGCAAGATAAATAACGAATGCAAAAACCAAACTGTGCACAATAAATAAATGCACAAACCAAGACAGGTGCATTACAAAATCATAAATAAACAAAACCAAAGCATTACAAATCCTAAAGAGGCAATTAAATATGAAAATAGCACTGTTATGAGGATCTGTGGATGGCACTGTTATGGGGGATCTGTGGATGACACTGTTATGGGGGATCTGTGGATGACACTGTTATGGGGGATCTGTGGAGGTCACTGTTATGGGGGATCTGTGGAGGTCACTGTTATGGGGGATCTGTGGATGACACACTGTTATGGGGGATCTGTGGATGTCACTGTTATGGGGGATCTGTGGATGACACTGTTATGGGGGATCTGTGGATGACACACTGTTATGGAGATCTGTGGATGACACTGTTATGGGGGATCTGTGGATGACACACTGTTATGGGGATCTGTGGATGACACTGTTATGGGGGATCTGTGGAGGTCACTGTTATGGAGGATCTGTGGATGACACACAGTTATGGGGGATCTGTGGATGACACACAGTTATGGGGGATCTGTGGATGACACACAGTTATGGGGGATCTGTGGATGACACTGTTATGGGGAAACTGTGGAGGACACTGCTATGGGGGATCTATGGAGGTCACTGTTATGGGGGACCTGTAGATGACAGTTATGGGTGGATCTGAGGATGGCACTGTTATGGGGGAGGGCACTGATATGGGGGGGATCTATGGATGACACTATATAGCAACTTATGATGCATGTCATCCACATATCTCCCCCATAACAGTTCTTCTCACTGAGTCCAGTCCATACACAATAACCAGGCCAGCCTTTTGTGATTACTAGTGAAGAAATCAATTGTCACAGTAGTACTACTACTTTAGTAAACTTTACTACTACTTTACTTTAACAACTTCACTTGCAGGCATGCTGCAGCACATCTGGGCCGAAACAGCAGGCAGGGCAGGAACCAGGAGGGGAACTTGGATGTGGGCGCGTCACGTGGATGGTGCGGACGGTGCTCTGACTGTCTGTCTACTCTGTGTGAGGCGCAGGCAGGCCGCAAAAATCGTTGAAGACGTCAGTAACATAACATCACGACTCACTGACGTCACCGCGGTGCGCCTCTGCACCGCACAGGATGGCATGGCCGGCCCCTCCTCTCCTCCTCTGCTCCGGCTGCCGGGCCCTGCCCCTGCCCCTGACGTCACGGACGTACATGTAAAGTAAGCGAATGGCACGGAGTGACTGCCAGTGCCTGGAAGAACTGGACTGTGGTTTACTTTAAATGATTTGTATTGTACTGCAGACTGCAGTGCTGACAGTCTGCTGTAGAGTAGATCACTTGTGCTGCGCTGCTGCGCACGGCACAGCCGCGGCACAGCTGATCTCTTTTTCTCTATACTGAGTGGGCAGCCGCCGAGCCCCCTTTCTGGCCGGGCCCTCGGACCGTGTCCGAAGTGCCCGACCGCTCAGTCCGCCCCTGATGCAGCCTGCGTGCGCCGGGCCATGAGGTGGCCCTTATCAGGCAGCAGTTCAGCTCTGCACAGCAACATGGGTAAGTCACATGGGGGGCAGGGTGATTGGCTGGCGAGTGGCGGGAGACTGGAGCTGTTTAATGGTGAGTGGGGGGTGCGCTGCCATGGAGGGGGAGAAATGTCATAGTGGGGGGGGGGGAGATGTGCTGCCATGAAGGTGGAGAAATGTGCCATGGGGGAAGGAGGGGGAAGATGTGCTGCCAGCCATAGAGGGGAGAAATGTGCCATGAGGGGAGAAGATGTGCTGCCATGGAGGGAGAAAAATCATTGTGCCATGGGGAGATGTGCTGCCATTGGGGAGATATCATTGTGCTACCATTGGGGGAGATGTCATTGTGCCATGGGGGGTAGATGTGCTGCCATGGAGGGGGAGAAATGTGCCATGGGGAGGGGGAAGTTGTGCTGCAATAGAGGGGAGAAATGTGCCATGGGGGGAGGATGTGCTGCCATAGAGGGGAGAAAAGTCATTGTGCCATTGTGCCATGGGGGGATGTGCTGCCATTGGGGGAGATATCATTGTGCCGCCATTGGGGGAGATGTCATTGTGCCATGGGGGGGGGGGGGAGATGTGCTGCCATGGAGGGGGAGAAATGTGACATGGGGGGGGGGTAGATGTGCTGCCATGGAGGGGGAGAAATGTGCCATGGGGGGGGGGGGGTAGATGTGCTGCCATGGAGGGGGGGAAGAAATGTGACACAAAGGGGGTGATGTGACGTGGAGGGGGAGAAATGTGACATGGATGGAGGGGGAGAAATGGGACATTGAGGCCGGGGGACATCATTGGGGGCACTTTTTACTGACACATTAGGTTGCACTATGGGGCACTTCTTACTGGCATATGATTGAGGGGCATCTATGGGGGCACATTTTACTAGCACATTATTTGGGGGCACCTATTACTGGCACAGTATTAGGTGGCACTTTTTGCCGGCACATTATTGGTGGCCACTATAGGGGCATCTACTGAGGCCACAAAGAAGGGGTATGTTCTCACGAAACCTGCCGCAGGAGGAAACATGCTCTCCTGAACTGAACTGACAGGAGCGGAGGAGCCAGTAACAGTGTCCGCTCACAACTGCGGGGGGGGGGGGGGAGGGTGGCTTGGAGGGTGTGGGATGGATCGACGCAAAACCCTCAGCAACAGGCTGCATACTGTCTTAAGGGGCCCCGGCCCTGCGATGACCAGGGAGGGGGGTGGGGTGGATGAGCTGGTGGAGTGGCGGGAATTGGGGGTAGTAGGATGTTTTGTCCAGAAGATGGTAGAATGATGGAAAAGTAGTAAACTAAGATTTTTTTTTGTGTCAAACTGCAGAGATTAAAAACGGCGTAAAAATGGCTGTCTGGTCCGAAAGGAGAAGACGAGGACAGAGAACACCTACATCGAAGGAGACGTCACTGTATGTAAGAGGTAAGAGGTACGGGCGCGATTTATGGGTGGGGCTGTGTGTGGGTGGGTGACACAGGGGCCCCATAATCTCCTATTGCCCGGGTAAGTGCCCCTCCCGAGACCAGGGGGGGGGGCCCATGGATCAGTTTTGCACCGGGGCCCCGTGCATTGTGTGTACGCCACTGCGTGCGTATATGGGCGTGACGGGGAGATGGGCCCTTGATTTATTTTGCCCGGGGGCCCTGAGGGTTCTCAGTCCGCCCCTGCCAGCATGATTTTTTAAAGGTCAGATGTTGTAATACTGGTCAGTGAATCAATTGCTTTGTAGCACAGTTGACCACGATAGCAGTCACCTTTTAGGACTTTGACGTATAAGAACTATGAACATGTAACCAAATAGTAAATTAAATAGAAACATAAACCACAGTCGATAGGGAGGAAATGGTGGCTAGGTGCCTAACAGCTGCACAATATATTTTATTTAAAATCTTTACTGTATTTAAAAAAAAATCTAGATGTGTATAAAGGCAAAAATATAATAGAGCATATGAAATAGTAAAATAATAATAAAAATGCCAACATTATGTGGTAGCAGATTTCACATTGCATTGATATTAACATTACTGTTCCCTGAGTTGGGAAAAACATTTCAACTTAGTTCTGTAAAATATGCAGTATATTCTAGGCTAGATAGTTCATAAATGGTGACTTTTTGGTTATTTCTAATGTGTACACAGGGTGTGCGTGTATATATATACATATATATATTGTGACACCAATGCAGGATTGGTGGTGGAAGGGAGGTATATTTCCCCAAGATTCCTCTCCTATATGAAGTAGCAGGTGAAAGATTTCACCTGTGAGGTAATTAATGAGGATGCACAAGGGTGGGGATATAACAGAGACTGGAGGTCAGTCACTCTCTCTCTGCCTGGGGACACAGAAAGTCTGTCTGTGTGAGTGAGTGAGTGAGAAAACACAGTGAGTAAAAGGTTGCTGAAACATTGTTTTGTGAGCTGGCAGGGAGAAGCCCTCCAGTGGATAGACAGGGACCTCTGATGTTTAGTAAGCGCCGGACAGGCAAGTTTTTCTTTTGTTGTTCTGTTTTATTTATGCAACCTTCTCAATAAACCTGGCTACAAGCCAGCTTAACCCCTTAAGGACCGGGCTCATTTTCACCTTAGGACCAGGCCATTTTTTCAAAATCTGACCACTGTCACTTTAAGTGTGGATAACTTTAAAACGCTTTTACTTACCTAGGCCGTTCTGAGATTGTTTTTTCGTCACATATTGTACTTCATGACACTACTAAAATTGGGTCAAAATTTAGCAAATTTTAAAGTTTCAGTTTCTCCACTTCTATGATACATAGTAATACCCCCCAAAAAAGTGATGACTTTACATTCCCCATATGTCTACTTCAGGTTCGGAGTATTTGGGAAATGCTATTTTATTTTTTGGGGATGTTACATACCTTAGAAGTTTGGAAGCAAATTTTGAAATTTTTCAGATATTTTCCAAATCCCACTTTTTATGGACCAGTCCAGGTTTGAGGTCACTTTGTGAGGCTTACATAATAGAAACCACCCAAAAATGACGCCAGTTTAGAAACTACACCCCTCAAGGTATTCAAAACTGATTGTACAAACTTTGTTAACCCTTTAGGTGTTTCACAACAGTTCATGGAAAATGGAGATAAAATTTCTGAATTTTGATTTTTTGGAAAATTTTCCATTATAATCCATTTTTTCCAGTAATAAAGTAAGGGTTACCTGCCAAACAAAACTCAATGTGGGTTGCCCTGTTTCTCTAGTTTGCAGAAACACCCCATATGTGGTCCTAAACTACTGTTTGGACAAACGGGAGGACATTGAAGGAGGGGAACGCCATATGGGTTTTGAATGGCAGATTTTGCGGGACTGGTTTTTTAACACCATGTCCTATTGCAAGCCCCCTGATGCACCCTAGCATAGAAATTCCAAAAAGTGACTCCATCTAAGAAAGTACACCCCTCAAGGTATTCAAAGCTGGGTTTACAAACTCTGTTAACCCTTTAGGTGTTCCACAACAGTTCATGGAAGATGGAGAAACAATTTTGGAATTTAGAATTTTTGGAAAATTTTCCATTTTAACCCTTACTTTATTACTGGAAATAAAGGGTTAACAGTCAAACAAGACTCAATATGGTTTGCCCTGATTCTGTAGTTTGCAGAAACACCCCATATGTGGTCCTAAACTACTATTTGGCTAAACGGGAGGACATTGAAGAAGGGGAACGCCATATGGTTTTTGGAAGGCAGATTTTGCTGGACTGGTTTATTTACACCATGTCCCATTTCAAGCCCCCTGCTGCACCCCTTGAGTAGAAGCTCCATAAAAGTGACCCCATGTAGGAAACTACAGGATATGGTGGTTGTTGTTTTGGGACTATTTTAGGGTAAATATGATTTTTGGTTGCTCTATATTACACTTTTTTGAGGCAAGATAACAAAAAATGGAAATTCTAAAATTATTTCTAAATTCGCCATTAAGTTTTGTGGAACACCTAAAGGGTTAACAAAGTTGGTAAAGTAATTTTTGAATACCTTGAGGGGTGTAGTTTTTTAGATGGGGTCACTTTTTTGGAGTTTCTAGTCTAGGCTACATCAGGGGGGGCTTCTAATGGGACATGATATAAAAATAAAAATCTGCCTTCCAGAAACCATGTGGCGTTCCCTTCGTTCTATGCCCTGCCTTGTGGCTATACAGCAATTTACGACCACATAAGGGGTGTTTCTGAAAACTACAGAATCAGGGCAATAACTATTTAGTTTTGTTTGACTGTTAACCCTTGCTTTATTACTGGAAAATATGGATTAGAACGGAAATTTGCCAAAACATGGTTGTTTTGGCACCGTTTTTATTTTATTTTTTTAACGCCGTTCATCCGAGAGGCTGGGTCTAATGTTATTTTTGTAGGGCAGAGTATTACGGACGCGTGGATACCTAATATGTCTACTTTTTTTGATGTATTTAGATACTACACTATTTTATCATTTTAGGAAGAAAAAATAAATAATTTTACTATCTCCATAGCCTGGGATCTAATTTTTTTTTGTTGTTGGGGTAACTATTGGGGTAACTATCTAATGTAGACTTTTTGATCGCACACTATTACACTTTTTATGATGTAAGGTAACAAAAAAAATGGCTTTTTTTAACTTTTTTTTTTTTTGACAGCGTTTATTTGAGGGGTTAGGTCAAATGTTATTTGTATAGAGCACATTATTACGGACGTGGCAATACCTAATATGACTACTTTTATAAAAGTTGGCTTCAGCATGACATCATTAACCAACTTTGGAAAAAAAATAATAATTGTACCTCCACATACTGGAAGCCATAATTAAATTTTTTTTTTTTGGGCGACTGTCTTATCTAGGGGCTCATTTTTTGCGGGATGAGATGGCGGTTTGATTGGCTCTATTTGGGGGGGGCATTTGATTTTTTTTATGACGTGCTATTATAATTTCTGGGATCTAAGGTGACAAATTTTTTTTTTTTTAACATGGTTTTTAATTTATTTTTAAAAGGGTGTTTATCTGAGGGGTTAGGTAATATTTTATTATTATACATAAGATTGTTACGGACGCGACGATGCCCAATATGTATGGCTCCCAGACTTTGGATACACTAAAACAACATTTTTTTAAAAACTTATATACAATAAAATAATTTATGGAAAAAAAAAAGTTGTTTCCGTGTTTCCAAAGTCTGAGAGCCATAATGTTATGTTTTTTCTAGGGGACTGTAGGGAATTATAATAATTTAGTACTCCATGGAAGTGTGATACTCCTTGAAGCAACCGTCAATGCAGAGGCCCGGATGATCGGGGCAAGTGTCACATTGAGTAGTGGTGTCCTCCGTATCCCCCTCTTGCGACACACTCTGCACTTTTTTGGGGTTTGTCCCCTCTTTCCAGTATGGGGGACCACACCTGGAAAATGTTGGCCAGGGACGACCCGGGCGCCTCCAATTCCCGAGGTACTCCGACCTGCTCTTTCCCGGTCTGAAAAGATCAGGTCCTTGAGGACTGCCTCATAGAACTGGAGGAAAGTCTCTGTGCTGCCAGCGCATCGGCATAGTACAAAAGCGTTGTACAAGGCAACCTGTACCAAGTAGACCGCAACTTTTTTGTACCATGCCCGGGTTTTGCGCATGGCATTATATGGTGTGAGGACTTGATCAGATAGATCAACTCCTCCCATATACCGATTGTAGTCGACGATACAATCGGGTTTGAGGACCGTTGCCGCGGTTCCTCGCACAGAGACTGGGGTGATGCCATTACCATGGATTGTGGTCAGCATAAGGACATCCCTCTTGTCCTTATATCTGACCAGCAACAGGTTGTCGCTGGTAAGGGCACGGGTCTCACCCCTGGGGATAGGTTCCTGGAGGGGGTGGGTAGGGAGGCCGCGATGATTTTTCCGCACGGTCCCACAAGCGAACGTGGATCTGGCGGAGAGGGCCTGGAACAGGGGAATACTGGTATAAAAGTTATCCACGTACAGGTGGTAACCCTTATCCAGCAGTGGGTGCACAAGGTCCCACACAAGTTTCCCGCTAACACCCAGAGTGGGGGGACATTCTGGGGGTTGAATACGGGAATCTCGTCCCTCGTAAACACGAAATTTGTAAGTGTACCATGAGGTACTCTCACAAATTTTGTATAGTTTCATGCCATACCTCGCTCGCTTGCTGGGAATGTATTGGCGGAAAATGAGTCTCCCCTTGAAAGCAACGAGAGACTCATCAACCGCGACCTCCCTTTCAGGTACATAGGCCTGCGCAAATGCGGCCCCAAAGTGATCTATGATCGGCCGTATCTTGTACAGCCGGTCATAGGCAGGATCACCTCGGGGGGGACATGCTGCATTATTTGCATAATGCAGACATTTCCGTATGGCCTCAAACCGGGTACGTGCCATAGCCATACTGTACAGTGGGGTCTGGTAGAGGACGTCCCCACTCCAGTAATGCCTGGCACTTGGTTTTTTGACCAGGCCCATGTGCAGCACGAGGCCCCAAAACGTCCTCATTTCGGCTGCACTGACTGGCGTCCAGCCACCGGGCTTGGCCGAAAAAGAGCCTGGGTGCTGAGCGACTAATTGTTGGGCGTACAGATTCGTCTGCTCCACCATCAGATTCACAAGTGGGTTACTGAAAAAAAAACTAAAATAGTCTATTTCAGTAAATCCCACTGTGGGAATCTGGATTCCTGGATTGCCAACAAATTCAGGAATCGCAGGCTGATAGTCCACTGGGATGCACCAGACTCGTTCACCTGAAGGGGGCTCAGGTGCACTTGGCTGGTGGGCCGGAAAACTAGTACGAGTCCCAGGGCTGCTCATACTAGTGCTGGCCATGTGGGGACCCTGGCTCCGCCTGGTGGCGTCTCCGCCGCCTTGGGGGCTCATCATCATCAGATGATGATGAGGAGGATGCGGATGACAGGAGGAATGTGGGGTCATCCTCATCCTCACTGGCGCTCTCAGTGTCGGAGAGCATCTGGGCGTATGCCTCCTCCACCGTGAACAGCCGGCGGTCCATGGGTGTGCGTGTTGTGCGTGTGCGTGTGTGTAAAATAAACTTTATTCAAGTGTGCGTGTGTGTGGGGCCAGGTGTTCGCGCACTAAACTAACTAAAAAAAAAAAAACCCCTAACTAAAAAAAAGGAAAAGTGTAAAAAAAAACAAAAAAAAAAACTGCCTGACTAGCTGAAAGCGGTGATCAGCAGTGGGGTGAGCGATGCACTAACAGTGGCCGGACGCTAAGAGCGCCGACCACAGTCGGCGCACGCAAAAAAAAATAAAAAATGCCCCACAAAAGAAGGGGGGGGGGGGGGTTGCACCACTGGGGGGTCTAGGGTCACACAACTAAGTGCTGTGGACCCCAGACACCCAGGTGCACTTACTTTAGATTCTGCTGCTGGGGCTGGAACACTGGGTGGCTGGGGCTGTGGATGGCTGGGGCTGTCTGCTGGGTGGGATGGGGTCCTTCTGGGGTCTTCCTGGTGGGATGGGGTCCGATGGGGTGCGATGGGGCGTCTTGATGCTCCGGCGGCACGACAGGCAGTGTGCAGGAGGGAGAAGCTCCGGCGGTTAGCTTCTGCCGCCGCCCCCCTGCACAGCCAATCAGGACAATTTGTGGCCAACGGTAAGGATGGTGATTGGTGGTGTAATATAGCACCACTGATCACCATCCTGTTCCGGGTTATCGGGTCACCTGAGACCCGAATGACCCGGAACCGCAGAAAACCGCAGGTCTGAATTGACCTGCGGTTTTCTGCGATCGCCGGCTATGGGGGTCACAGGACCCCCCTGGGCGTTGTGCCAAGATGCCTGCTGATTGATTTCAGCAGGCATCTTGTTCCGATCACCGCCACGTGCGCAGCGGTGATCGGAAATTCACAGGGCGTACATGTACGCCCTTGGTCCTTAAGTACCAGGACGCAAGGGCGTACATGTACGCCCTTCGTCCTTAAGGGGTTAAACCCTATTTCCCGGTGTCTGGTCGGAATGGTATGAAGCTGACACGTGTCCTTTGACCACAGCAAAGGCGATCCCGAGCTTAACCCCTCACAAGTGGTGTCGGATGCGGGCAAGCACGTTAAAAGTTTGAAAATGGATGACGTAGTAAAGGCACTGATACAGTCTGCGGCAGCCCAGCAGGAGGCAACCAGAAAACAACAGTGCACAAATGCAACCCAGCAAGAATCAAACCGCTTACTGTCTGCACAGCTAACCACCCTGATAGAGGCCACGAATAAAGACCGACAATTCTTGCAGGAAGTGGTGCAGCGTGTGGCAAGTCTTCCAGTGATACAGCCAGGAAAAGAGCAGACAACTTTCCGTGTGGGTCATTTTTTGCAAAAGATGACAGCAGAGGATGATGTGGAAGCTTACCTGGCTACATTTGAGAGGACAGCAGTGCGGGAAGTGTGGCCAAAGCCACGGTGGGTAGGACTGCTCGCCCCGTTCCTTGCAGGTGAAGCGCAAAAGGCTTATTTTGACCTGAAAACTGAGGCTGTCCAGGACTATGATAAACTTAAGTCAGAGATCCTGGCTCGGCTAGGTGTTACCCTATCAGTCAGAGCACAGCGAGTACATCAGTGGACATATAAAATGGATAAACCACCACATTCACAGATGTTCGATCTAGTTCATTTGACCCGGAAATGGCTACAACCGGAGATTTTGTTATCACCTGACGTGGTGCAGCGAGTGGTCCTCGACAAGTTCCTGAGATCACTACCCCCAGCCCTAAGGAAGTGGGTGAGCCATGGGGACCCCAAGACAGCAGACCAGCTTATTGATCTGGTGGAGCGGCTGAGGATCTACTAAATAACTCACAGCCCTCAACCCCATGGAGTCCAAGAGTTCCGGGTAAGACTGTTCAAGGGCTTAAGGGAACCGGGAGAAATGTAAAGACTTTGAGTGAAGAAGATAATGAGACTGTGGGCTCAGGAAAGCCTAAGGGGTATAATGTTGGACTGAACAAAGGGCCCATAAGGTGTTTTCGGTGTAATGAGCTGGGGCACATTGCAGTGAACTGTCCTATGACTACTGAACCTATGCAATGTGATGTTGCCTTTATGAAAAAACGCATGTCTATGTTTGCGCAGGTGGTGTGTACTGCTGCAGGTTCAGACAGCGCCGAAAAACATTTGTGTGAATTGAAAGTGAATGATCAGAGTGTGACTGCGCTGCTAGACTCAGGGAGTGTGGTAACTCTGGTGAAAACAGGCCTTATAGGCCCCTCTCACAGTCAATCTGACACGTTTACTGTGACTTGTGTGCATGGGGATACATGTGAATACCAGACTACTCTTGCTTATATTACCGCTCCCTATGGGTCTGTACGTCATAAAGTTGGAATAGTCCCAGCACTACTGCATGAGGTTATTATTGGGAGAGATTTTCCACATTTTTGGAAATTATGGGAGTCTAAGTTGGAAATAAAAAGAGGTACACCGCAGATTTTGACAGCTTCTGATATAGGCCCAGAACCATTAGAGGATTCCCCACTAGGGGATGTAGTTGAGGTATCTGCAGAGGGCTCCACCCCTTTCCCATTCTCTGTTATGACAGGAGACCTAAATGAGTCCACGTCAGAGACTGAGACTGAAGGTGTAACACTCCAGGGTATGCCTGACCTAGACATTAGGAAACACGACTTTCAAAGTGCGCAAATGAAGGACTCTACCCTTACGCGAGCCAGAGAGAATATAAAAGTGATAAATGGGAATCCTGTGGAGCCTGGTTCTAGGCAGGCTTTTCCCTACATGGCTCTAGAGAATGACCTGTTGTATCAGATAGACAAGAAGAAAGAGGAGGTGGTACAGCAGTTAGTGGTTCCAAAGCCCTACCGGAGAACCGTTCTGGATCTGGCACATGGACACATTATGGGTGGCCATTTGGGGATCCAGAAAACGTCTGAAAGAATTTTAGAAAGATTTTTCTGGCCGGGAATGCATGGAGATATTAAAGCATATTGCGAATCCTTCCCTCAGTGTCAGATTACAGTCCCTATACACCATTTCCGCAGCCCTTTGGTGCCCTTGCCAATCATTGAGATACCCTTTGAGCGCATTGGGATGGATTTGGTTGGTCCCCTAATAAAGTCAGCTCGGGGTCACCAGCATATTTTAGTCATAATGGATTATGCTACCTGTTACCCCGAGGCCATACCTTTGCGCAATACCTCTTTAAAGACCATCGCAAAAGAACTGGTCCATGTGTTTAGTCGGGGAAGAAGCCCTCTAGTGGATAGACAGGGACCTCTGATGTTTAGTAAGCGCCGGACAGGCAAGTTTTTCTTTTGTTGTTCTGTTTTATTTATGCAACTTTCTCAATAAACCTGGCTACAAGCCAGCTTAAACCTTATTTCCCAGTGTCTGGTCAGAATGGTATGAAGCTGACACGTGTCCTTTGACCCCAGCAAAGGTTATCCCGAGCTTAACCCCTCACAAGATTATATAGATATATATATATATATATATATATATATATATATATATATATATATATTATTAAAGACATCCTAAATTTTAATTCCTTAATAGAATAAAAGGGTAAGGAACAAGAAAAAAAAATATGGATAAATAGAATTGTAAAGAAAGCAATAAATGACAAAAAGAAAGCTTTTAAATCACTAAAACAGTAGGGTAGCGAGGAAGCATAGAAAAAACTAAGGAAAAAATAGAATATGTAAAAGACAAATAAGAGCAGCCAAACTAGAGACCGAGAGATTAATTGCCAAAGAGAGCAAAATTAACCCTAAAATGTTCGTCAATCCTATAAATGGTAAAAAGTATAAATGTGAAGGTGTCGGCCCTTTACAGAGTGAGGAGGGGGGAGTTGCCGACGCCGATGAGGAGAAAGCAAATCTATTAAACGTTTTTTTTCTCCACTGTATTCACTGAGGAAAATAAACTGTCAGAAGAAATGCAGAATGTAAAAGTAAATTTCCCATTAAAATTGGCCTGTCTGACCCAGGAAGAAGTGGAGCTGTATCTTAAAAAGAAGAAAATAGACAAATCGCCAGGACTAGATGGCATACACCCCCGTATCCTAAGAGAATTAAGTAATGTCATAGACAGATCCTTATTTCTAATATTTAAGGACTCTATATTGACAGGGAGTGTTCCACAAGTTTGGCGCATAGCAAATGTGGGGCCAATATTCAAAAAAGCTCCCAACAACCATGGAAACTATAGGCCGGTAAGTTTAACATCTGTCGTGGGTAAACTGTTTGAAGGTTTTCTAATAGATGCTATCCTGAAATACCTCAATGAAAATAAGCAAATGAAGCCATATCAGCATGGCTTCATGAGTAGAGTTGAGCGAACACCTGGAAGTTCGGGGTCGACGGTTTCGGCCGAACTTAACAAAAAAGTTCGGGTTCGGGATCCAAACTTAACCCGAATTTGACCCCCATTGAAGTCAATGGGGACCTGAACTTTTGGGCACTAAAATGGCCCTAAAAATGTAATGGAAAGGGCTAGAGGGCTGCAAATGGCAGCAAAACGTGCTTAAGAGCATGGCAAGTGCTCTGTAAACAAATGGGGATAGGGAAATAACTTAAAATAAAACAAATAAAAATTTTAAATTATTAATCTGCAACTCGGAGGAGTGGTGGATGTGGAGTCGGTGGTTGAGGAGGCGGTGAATGTGGTGTTGTAGGTGGAAGTGGCGATGGAGGAGGAGGTAGCCAGCTAACAATGTTTTATTTATTTATTTTTTATTGGGGTAGCCCCCAAAATAATGGGACAAATAAAAAAAAGAAATCATAGAATAAGTGCACTTGAGTACAAGAATGTATGGTTGAAGCGGGTATAAATGTCTATTCTGCACAAGGTACAGACAAGTCTTGTGGGATCCAAGCCTGGTTCATTTTAATGAACGTGAGCTTGTCCATGTTGGCTGTGGACAGGTGGCTGCGTTTGTCTGTAATGACGCCCCCTGCCATGCTAAATACACGTTCAGACAACACACTGGCTGAAGGGCAGGCCAGCAGCTCCAAGGCATAAAGAGCAAGCTCAGGCCATGTGGACAATTTGGATACCCATAAGTTGAATGGGGCAGAACCATCAGTCAGTACGTGCAGGCGTGTGCACACGTACTTTTCCACCATGTTGTTCAAATGCTGCCTCCTGCTAAGATGTTCCATATCAGCTGGTGGTGCTGGTTGCTGTGGCATGGTGACAAAGCTTTTCCACATGTCGGCCATGCTAACCCTGCCTTCTAAGGTGCTGGCCATGACCCAGCTGTGTTGGTGACCTCTTCCTCCTCCGCCTCTGCCTTCGCCTTGTGCTTCGACTTGTCCCCCGGCGTCAGTTAACAATGCCCTCAGGAATGCATCTACCAGTGTGCGCTTGTAGTCGCGCACCTTCCTATCATGCTCCAGGGAGGGAATTAAGGACGGCACATTGTCTTTGTAACGGGGATCCAGCAGGGTGGGAACCCAGCAGTCAGCACAAGTTAAAATATGGGCAACTCTGCGATCGTTGCGCAGGCGCTGCAGCATGTAGTCGCTCATGTGTGCCAGGCTCCCCAGAGGTAACAATAAGCTGTCCTCTGTAGGTGGTGTATCGTCTGTGTCCTCCGAATCCCCCCAGCCACGCTTCAGTGATGGTCCTGAGCTGCGTATGGTGCCAACCTGCGTGAACCCGGTTCCTCCTCCTTTACCTTGTCCTCCAGAACTGTGCCCTGGCTGGCCACATGTGTACCTGGCCTCTGCTGGTGCAGGAACCCACCCTCTGAGCCACTTCTGAATGACCGGCCTGAAACCCTGTGAAATGCCCCCTCTTCCTCCTCCTCCTGTGCGACATCCTCTTCCATCGTCGCCGTAATTGTTTTTTCAAGGAGACATAAAAGTGGTCTTGTAATGCTAACAACGGCAATATCAGCACTGGCCATGTTGGTTGAGTACTCAAAAGACCGCAACAAGGTACACAGGTCTCGCATTGAGGCCCAGTCACTGGTGGTGAAGTGGTACTGTTCCGCAGAGTGACTGACTCGTGCGTGCTGCAGCTGAAACTCCACTATCCCCTGCTGCTGCTCGCACAGTCTCTCCAGCATATTCAAGGTGAAGTTCCACCTGGTGAGCACGTCACATATGAGGCGGTGAGCAGGAAGGCCGAAGTTATGCTGCAGCGCAGACAGGGGAGCAGCAGCAGGGTGAGAACGCCGAAAGTGTGCACAGACAGACCACACTTTCTGCAGCAGTTCTGACATGTCTGGGTAGCTTTTAAGGAATTTCTGCACCACCAAATTCAGCACATGTGCCAGGAGAGGAATGTGCGTCAAACCGACTAGTCCCAAAGCTGCTACGAGATTTTGCTCATTATCGCACACCACCAGGCCGGACTTGAGGCTCACTGGCAGCAACCACTCATCGGTCTGTTGTTCTATGCCCCTCCACAGCTCCTGTGTGGTGTGGGGTTTGGCCCCAACACATGAGTTTTCCACTTGCTGTGCTGAAGTGGGTGGGTGGTGAAGGTCTTTCGCTGACCGGATGAGGAGGTGGTAGAAGAGGAGGAGGAGGAAGCGGAGGAGGAGGCAAAAGGAGGCAAAGAATAATGCCCTGCGATCCTAGGTGGTGGAAGGACATGTGCCAAACCGCTATCCGCCCCAGCCGCCACTACATTTACCCAGTGTGCAGTTAGGGAGATATAGCGTCCCTGCCCGTGCTTACTGGTCCATGTATCTGTGGTTATGTGGACCTTGCCACAGATGGTGTTGCGCAGTGCACTCTTGATTTTATCCTCCACTTTGTTGTGCAGGAAAGGGACGACTCACCTGGAAAAGTAGTGGTGGCTGGGAACGACGTACTGTGGGACAGCCACCGCCATCAGCTGTTTAAAACAGTCCGTCTCCACCAGACGGAATGACACCATTTCAAAGGCCAGTCCTTTTGAAATGCTGGCATTTAGGACCAGGGATCGAGGGTGGGTAGGTGGGTATTTTCTCTTTCCCTCTAGTGTTTGGGAGATGACAGCTGAACGCTTGTGTGTGACATGGAGATGCTTGGTGATGATGACGGAGGTGGTGGTGTTGGTGGCACATCCTCTGTTTGCTGGGTGGCAGGTGCCACTGTGACTCCAGAGGTTGAGGAAGAGGCAGAGACAGCAACAGAAGAGGAAGTAGGAGGAGCCTGAGACCTTTCTTGGTTTTTAAGGTGTTTACTCCACTGCAGTTCGTGCTTTGCATGTAGATGCCTGGTCATGCAGGTTGTGCTCAGGTTTAGAACTTTTATGCTTTGCTTCATGCTCTGATGGCACAACGTCAAACCACTCGTGTCTTGTCGTCAGGACATTGTCTGAAGAACTGCCACACCAATGAACTGCTTGAAGCTGGCTTTGGTGTGCTAGGTCCCTAGGTGCGGTGGGCAGTAGCAGGTGTACTGTCTCGGGGACGGCCACTCTGCTTTTGCAGCCTGCTCCCGCTTTTGCTGTTCTGTTGCCTCTTTGCGAACACCGCCTCTTCATCAGAACTGCACATGTCACTAGCATGAACTTGAGTCCAGTCGGGGTCTAGGACCTCATCGTCCTCCACATCATCTTCCACCCATTCTTGACCCCTGCCCTCCTCGTCACTCTGCATACTGCAGAAAGCCACAGCAGTTGGTACATGTGTTTCGTCATCTTCAGAAACGTGCTGCGGTGGTCCTCCCATGTCCTCATCCTGCCACATAAGTGGTTGGGCATCAGTGCATTCAATGTCTTCCACTTCTGGGGTAGGGCTATGTGGATGGCCCGGGGAAACCCTGCCAGCAGAGTCATCAAAAAGCATAAGAGTCTGCTGCATGACTTGGAGCTCAGGCTGCTTGGCTGCTTTGCAGGGGGGTAAGGTGAAAGACTGATGGGCATGTGCTGCAGGTGCCAACTCTGAGATTTCTGCAGAGGACTAGGTGGGAGATACTGTGAAGGAACAGCACCACTGTTAGCCACCCAATCTACTATTGCCTGTACTTGTTCTGACTTCACCATCCGTAGAGCGGCATTTGGGCCTACCAAATAACGCTGCAGGTTCTGTCGCCTACTCGCACCTGTGGAAGGTGTTTCACTTGGACCTGTAGTTGGCGCTGAATGGCCACGTCCTTTCCCAGCAACAGGAGCTCCACCAACACCACCATGACCAAGCCCACGCCCCTTTTTGATGTTCTCCTCATTATTTGTGTTCACCCACCAAGCTGACAAATGGTTTATCTCCGGTGTCAATTTAACTGCCAATAGTCAACAATTAAGTTTACTAACACTAAGGCAGTGCCCGTGTCATAGAAATGCTCTAGGGACCAAGAATACTGCTTTTTTCCCCAAAAATACACTAATGCACTATTTCACTGCAGAAATGTAAATAAGGTATTTTTACGCTGTATGCACAACCGCCTTTTGAAGCAAGAATATGGCCTTTTTTCACAAAAATACACTATTGTACTATTTCACAGCAGAAATGTAGAATAGGTATTTGAGCAGTGTACTTCAAACTGCTTTGTGGACCAGGAATAATGCTTTTTTTCCCCAAAATTCACAAATGCACTATTTAAGGGCTGAAAATAAACGTATGTATATGTACGCTGTATGCATATCTGCTTTGTGAACCAAGAAAACGTTTTTTTTTCCCCCTAAAACACACAAATGCACTATTTCATTGCTGCAATTTAAAATTGGTATTTGTACGCTGTATGCACAACTGCTTTGTGGACCCAGAACACGGCTTTTTGCACTAACCCTAAGTTCACACCTGAGCGTTTTACAGCGCATTCAAATGCGCTGTAAAACGCTCAACACATGAAAACAAATGCTTTCCTATGGCCCTGGCTCTCACTTGAGCGTTTTACAGCGCGTTTGAACGCTCTGTTAAACGCCCGACGCATAAACAAGTACTTGAGCTTTTTTGGGGGCGTTTGTCGCGCGTTTTGTGATTGACACCACAGTAGTCAATCACAAGAACGCGCGTACGAACGCGCGTTACCTATTTGCAAAAACGCGCTGAAATACGCGCGACAAAAATGCGCGTAAAACGCGCGTTTCTAGAATGCTCAGGTCTGAACCCAGGGTAAAACACACAAATGCAGTGTTTAAAGGCTGGAAATTAAACGTAGGTATTTCTATGCTTTATGCCCAACTATTTTGTGAGCCTAGAACATGCCTTTTTTTAGTAAAACACACTAAAGCACTATTTCCATGCTGCAATTTAAAAATAGTATTTGTATGCTGTATGCACAACTGCTTTGGGGACCGAGAACACGGCTTTTTTCACTAAAACACACAAATGCAGTATTTAACTGCTGGAAATTAAACGTAGGTATTAATACGCTGTATGCACAACTGGTTTGGGGACCCAGAACACGGCTTTTTTCACCAAAATACACAAATGTATTATTTAAAGGCTGGAAATTAAACATAGGTATTTCTACACTTTATACACAACTGTTTTGTAGGCCTAGAACACACATTTTTTTCAGTAAAACACACTAAAGCACTATTTCCGTGCTGCAATTTAAAATTAGTATTTGTACGCTGTATGCACAACTGCTTTGGGGACTGAGAACACAGCTTTTTTCACTAAAACACACAAATGCAGTATTTAACTGCTGGAAATTAAACGTAGGTATTTCTACGCTTTATGCACAACTGTTTTGTGGGCCTAGAACACGGCTTTTTTTCAAGAAAACACACTAAAACACTATTTCCGTGCTGCAATTTGAAATTGGTATTTGTACGCTGTATGCACAACTGCTTTGGGGACCCAGAACACGGCTTTTTTCCCCAAAATTCACAAATGCAGTATTTAAAGGCTGGAAATTAAACATAGGTATTTCTATGCTTTATGCACAACTGTTTTGTGGGCCTAGAACACGCCTTTTTTCAGTAAAACACAATAAAGCACAATAAATTTTCATGCTGCAATTTAAAATTGGTATTTGTACGCTGTATGCATAACTGCTTTGGGGACCCAGAACATGGCTTTTTCACTAAAACACACAAATCGTTAATTTCTAATGATAATTTGTTTTCCCTTAGTCCTAACAGCAGCACAGATGGGGTTAACCACCCCCTGTGGACTGGCAGGACCGGCGGAATGTTTAATGAGCCCAAGACTAATAACGCAATTTAACTATTAAGCATCTCCTTAAAAGGAGGAAGTCAACCCCCAGCCCACTGTGTTTATAGTAAGAAAAAAACTAAACTTTCTAGGGTGGGAAATTTGTGTGCTGCTGTTAGGACTAAGGGAAAACAAATTATCGTTAGAAATTAACGATTCCCTTACGTCCTACCAGCAGCACAGATGGGAGATAGCAAGAAGAAACCCCTAGGGAGGGCCTTCCTGCCTGGCAGAACTAAGAAAAGTCTGCCCAAAGGCCGAAAACTCAGCTAGACTGGCAACTAGTCTATAATGAAAGATGAATGTCGATTCAGAGCTCCAGGAGGCAGCTTTGCAAATCATGTTGAGAGGCAGAAGACTCCTCTCGGCAAAAGAAGTAGCCACAACTCTAGTAGAGTGGGCCTTCACGAATCCCGGAGGGTCCAGAGATTGTGGAAACAAAGGATTCCTTAATAGCCTCCTCAATCCACCGACTGATGCAAGGTTTGGATGCCTTACAGCCTTTAAACTTCGCACAAGAAGTCCGTAGCCAGGTTGATGGTCTTGAAGGCAGCCAGTATGTCGTCCTGGAAAAAACCTCTTGTTCACGTCAACTTGAATTTAATTCAGGCGAGACCAGAGGAACGTAGAGACTTCAGAAGCCGCTATGGCTGTGGAAGCGGAAGCCGCAGCTGCCGTATGACCCCGTCTTAGTGTGCACTCTGCAAGGGGGTCCTGCAGGCTAGACCCATCGTCTGCAGGAACCGAAGGAAGTGCGCTTGGACAACTTGGCAATAGCCATGTCCACCTTGGGAATGGATCCCCATTAATCCACCAAGGGTTTAGCCATCGGGAACATGGATTTAAACCTCTTTGTTAAAACTGGACCCTCCAGGTTTTTTCCACTCTGTAAACATGACAGAGAAGAGGGTCTCATCCGCTTTGAAGACACGAGGTGCCCGACTAGCAGGATCCGAAGGCTCCCCACGGTCAACATCATGGTCCCCCGACCTGATGGACTTGAGCAATTTCTGTGTCTTTTCAGGGGGAAAAAAACACGACATCAGCTCCTTCTCATCCGAGGAGGAAGGAACTAAGATGGTCTCTCTACCGGGACAGAGGTCTCCCAAGCTGGTATTTGCCCAGCCTTAAGCTGTTTACCTTCTGCGATCTCACGAGTGCAGGTATGATCAGCTTACCGCATCTGTGCTGCAATGGTAACAGGATAGATGCTTCCTCCTAGAATCCACTTTCCTGCCTTCCGAATCCCGCGGAGAAGACATCACTGCGGGAAAAAAGGGACAAGTAAAACATTTGTAAACCACCTATCTACACAGGAAAGGTAGAAAAACAGACCGGAGGCAGCTGAGGACCAGAGGAAAAAAAAACACAAGTGGAACAACCAATTTTAGGACTCTGGGAGCTAGCTGAAAAAGCATATGCAGCTAGAGACCTGCATAAGAAAAAAATACTTAAAATTTTCACATGAAAACGCGAAAAAAATCGCATCCACGATAAAAAAAATCTCATCTATGAAAAAAATCGTGCCCGTGAAAAAATCGTGGACGGATTACCTGGATGTGACGCAAACGGAGATTCCCCGCATCACCTCCGGAAGATGGTGGCACCCATGGACCGAGAATCCTGGACCGAGGACGCCGCCAAAATACCCCAGCCAGGCGCAACTGCGCGGGGCCGGCAGCAGATAAGCTGCCGGCCAAAATGACAGGGCACCTAGGAAAGGGCAACGCCGTTACCCAAACGAAAAGAAGGCACCCTGCGCTTTTCATAAGAAAGGGGGGAACAAACCGCCTGGTCCACCTGTCCGGGAGGACAGAAAAAAACACAGTGGGCTGACTTCCTCCTTTTAACCACTTGAAGACCACAGGTTTATACCCCCCTAGTGACCAGGCCCTTTTTTACAAATCCGCACTACACTACTTTCACCGTTTATTGCTCCGTCATACAACTTACCACCCAAATGAATTTTACCTCCTTTTCTTCTCACTAATAGAGCTTTCATTTGGTGGTATTTCATTGTTGCTGACATTTTTACTTTTTTTGCTATTAATAAAAATTTAACGACATTTTTGCAAAAAAATGACATTTTTCACTTTCTGTTGTAAAATTTTTTAAAAAAAACTACATTTCTATATAAATTTTTCTCTAAATGTATTGTTCTACATGTCTTTGAAAAAAAAAAGTCCAATAAATGTATTTTTATTGGTTTGGGTAAAAGTTATAGCGTTTACAAACTATGGTGCAAAAAAGTGAATTTCGGCATTTTGAAGCAGCTCTGACTTTCTGAGCGCCTGTCATGTTTCTTCAGGTGCTAGAATGCCAGGAAAGTATAAATACCCCCCAAATGACACCATTTTAGAAAGAAGACACCCCAAAGTATTCGCAGGGGGGCATGGTGAGTTCATGTATCATTTCATTTTTTTTCACAAGTTAGCGGAAAATGACACTTTCTGAGGAAAAAAAAATAATAATAAAGTTTCCATTTCTGCTAACTTCTGGCAAAAAAAAAAAAAATCTCATACGGGCTCATTATGCCCCTCAGTGAATACCTTGGGGTGTCTACTTTCCGAAATGGGGTCATTTGTGGGGTGTTTGTACTGTTCTGGCATTTTGGGCGGGGCTAAATTGTGAGCAGCCATGTAAAAGCTAAAGGTACTCATTGGCATTTAGGGCCCCTTTGCGGACCCAGGCTGCAAAAAAGTGGCACTTATGTGGTATCGCCGTACTCAGGAGAAGTAGGGCAATGTGTTTTGGGGTGTATTTTTACATATACCCATGTTGGGTGAGAGAAATATCTCTGTAAACTGACAACTTTGTATAAAAAAATTAAAAAATTGTCGTTTACAGAGATATTTCTCACACCCAGCAGGGGTATATATAAATACACCCCAAACACATTGCCCCACTTCCTGAGTACGGCGATACCACATGTGTGACACTTTTTGCAGCCTGGATGCGCAAAGGGGCCCTAATTCCAATGAGTACCTTTAGGATTTCACAGGGCATTTTTACGCATTTGGATTCCAGACTTCTTCTCACGCTTTAGGGGCCCCTAAAATGCCAGGACAGTATAAATACCCCACATGTGACCCCATTTTAGAAGAAGACACCCCAAGGTATTCCGTGAGGGGTATGGTGAGTTCATGTAAAATTTTATTTTTGTCACAAGTTAGTGGAATATGAGACTTTGTAAAAAACAAAATAAAAAAATTAAAATATATCAATTTCCGCTAACTTGTGCCAAAAAAAAAAAATTCTGTGAACTCGCCATGCCCCTCACGGAATACCTTGGGGTGTCTTCTTTCCAAAATGGGGTCACATGTGGGGTATTTATACTCACCTGGCATTTTAGGGAACCTAAAGCGTGAGAATCCAAATGCGTAAAAATGCCCTGTGAAATCCTAAAGGTACTCATTGGTTTTAGGGCCCCTTTGCGCATCTTGGCTGCAAAAAAGTGTCACTCATGTGGTATCGCCGTACTCAGGAGAAGTAGGGCAATGTGTTTTGGGGTGAATTTTTATATATACCCATACTGTGTAAGAGAAATATCGCTGTAAACGACAACTTTTTAAATTTTTTTATACAAAGTTGTCAGTTTACAGAGATATTTCTCTCACCCAACATGGGTATATGTAAAAATACACCCCAAAACACATTGCCCTACTTCTCCTGAGTACGGCGATACCACATGAGTGACACTTTTTTGCAGCCAAGATGCGCAAAGGGGCCCAAATTCCCATGAGTACCTTTTAGGAGGGCATTTTTACGCATTTTTCTTCTCATGCTTTAGGGCCCCTAAAATGCCAGGGCAGTATAAATATCCCACATGTGACCCCATTTTGGAAAGAAGACACCCCAAGGTATTCCATGAGGGGCATGGCGAGTTCATAGAAAAAAATTTTTGGGCACAAGTTAGTGGAAATTGATTTTTTATTGTTTTTCTCACAAAGTCTCCCTTTCCGCTAACTTTTGACAAAAAGTTTAATTTTCATGGACTCACTATGCCCCTCAGCGAATACCTTGGGGTGTCTTCTTCCAAAATGGGGTCACATGTGAGGTATTTATACTGTCCTGGCATTTTAGGGGCCCTAAAGCGTGAGAAGAAAAATGCGTAAAAATGCCCTCCTAAAGGTACTCATTGGAATTTGGGCCCTTTGCGCATCTTGGCTGCAAAAAGTGTCACTCATGTGGTATCGCCGTACTCAGGAGAAGTAGGGCAATGTGTTTTGGGGTGTATTTTTACATATACCCATACTGGGTGAGAGAAATATCTCTGTAAATTGCCAACTTTGAATAAAAAAATTTAAAAAGTTGTCATTTACAGAGATATTTCTCACACGCAGCATGGGTATATGTAAAAATACACCCCAAAACACATTGCCCTACTTCTCCTGAGATTGGCGATACCACATGTGTGACACTTTTTTGCAGCCAAGATGCGCAAAGTGGCCCTAAAACCAATGAGTACCTTTAGGATTTCACAGGGCATTTTTACGTATTTGGATTCTCACGCTTTAGGACCCCTAAAATGCCAGGGCAGTATAAATACCCCACATGTGACCCCATTGTGGAAAGAAGACACTCCAAGGTATTCTGTGAGGGGCATGGCGAGTTCACATAAAAAAAAATTTTTTGACACAAGTTAGCGGAAATTGATATATATATATATATATATATATATATATATATATATATATATTTTTTACAAAGTCTCATATTCCACTAACTTGTGACAAAAAATAAAATTTTACATGAACTCGCCATACCCCTCACGGAATACCTTGGGGTGTCTTCTTTCTAAAATGGGGTCACATGTGGGGTATTTATACTGCCCTGGCATTTTAGGGGTCTCCGTAATCATTACACGTATGGCCAGCATTAGGAGTTTCTGCGATTCTCCTTATATTGAGCACACGGGTAATGAGATTTTTTTTCCGTTCAGCCGCTGCGCTGAAAAAAAAAATAAATGAACGGCACAGATTTTTCATTCGCATCGGTCAATGTGGATGAAAAAATCTCTGCCAAAATCAGTGATTGCGGTGCGGTGGGCGCTAGCTAACTAACAAGTAGCTAACTAACTGGCGGTGATAACGGGACCCTTATGCCCCATTCACACGTCCGGAATTCTGTTTGCGGAGCGGAATTGCGGACCCATTCATTTCTATGGGGACAGACTTTGTCCCGCTCGGATCCGGAATTACGGATCCGCGCTTCCGAGTCTGCACTTCCGTTCCGCAAAAATATAGAACATGTCCTATTCTTGTCCGCATTGCGGACAAGAAAAAGCATTTTCTATATAGTTCTGTGCGGATCTGCAAAATGCGGAAAGCGCATTGCCGGTGTCCGTATTTTGCGGATCCGCAGATCCATGGATCCGCAAAACACATACGGACGTCTGAATGAGCCTGTAGGGGGTGATTAGTGACAGGGGGTGACAGGGGGTGATCAGGGGGTGACATGGGTGATCAGGGGTTAATCAGTGATGGGGGGTGGGGGGTGTGTGTAGTGATTGGTGCACTTTTCCTATTTTCCTCTGGTGGTCCCAAACAAAGGGACCACCAGGCGAGCAGACAGCAGGCATATCGGACGCTGTTTAAAAAACAGCGTCTGATATGCGATTTAAATGCGGTTTTTTCCGCATCTACAGCCTGCCAGCGCATGATCAGCGCTGGCAGGCTGTAGTTTCAGTTGTCCCGGCTCCGATCACATGAACGCGCGCGCACGACGCGCGCGCGTTCATGTGAAATCTCAGGTCTCACGAGATGACGCCGATAGGCGTGACTGAGACCTGAGAGAGCCGCCGCGCTGACGCCCATCGGCGTTAGCGTGGCGGCAAGAGGTTAAGGAGATACTTAATTGTTAAATTGAGTTATTAGTCTTGGGCGCATTAAACATTCCGCTGGTCCTGCCAGTCCACGGGGGGTGGTTAACCCCATCTGTGCTGCTGGTAGGACGTAAGGGAATGCAGTATTTAACTGCTGGAAATTAAACGTAGAAATTTCTACAAATACACTCATTTCTATAAATAAACAGAAATCTCCCCAAAAATCCACAAAATGCTATAAGTGTGGATAGCACCAGGTAGGGAAGGTAGATTACATTGATTATCAAGGATTTGGCTATGAGGAGACAGGTGTGGTATCCCTACCGTATCCCTGCTGTCTCTCTCAGCCCGAAGAACTCACTTAATGGTGGTGAGCCTCCGTCCACGTACCTATCCCTAGAAACCTGCGTATCGGGGAGTTCAGGTGTCTTTCAGGGATACGCAGGTTTCTAGGGATAAGTACGTGGACAGAGGCTCACCACCATTAGGTGAGTTCTTCGGGCTGAGAAAGCCAGCAGGCATACGGTAGGGATACCACACCTGTCTCCTCATAGCCAAATCCTTGATAATCAATGTCATCTACCTTCCCTACCTGGTGCTATCCACACTTATAGGATTTTGTGGATTTTTGGGGAGATTTCTGTTTATTTATAGAAATGAGTGTATTTGCGCTAATTTTAATGTATATCAATAAAATGTACTGTTTTTAGAGTCTACCACCCATAGGACCTTACTTAATACTCTAAATGTGGAGACCTTTCATCATGGATCATTTGTTTTTGACTATGTTTTTGTAGAAATTTCTACGCTTTATGCACAACTGTTTTGTGGGCCTAGAACACAGCTTTTTTTCCCTAAAACATACTGATGCACTATTTCCCTGCAGATATATAAAGTATGTATTTGTACGCTGTATGCACAACTGTTTTGTGGACCAGGAATACCACTTTTTTCCCAAAAATACACTGATTCTCTATTTCACTGCAGAAATGTCAAATATGTATTTGGGCGGTGTATTTAAAACTGCTTTGTGTCCAGGGGCAAGGATGGCGTGATGACGCGATGACATGAGGTCCACGTCACGTCCTCCTCCAGGCCTCTCCTCTCCCCCGGCGTCTGCCTCCCGCTTGTCGATGTGCCGGTCGATGTGTCAATGTGCCGGCTCCAGGCTCACTGATGGACTGTCGTCCTTTTCAAGCCGTCCCGGTTGGGTCTTCCGGTCTCTCTCCCTGGCTTGAGGTCGGGGCTTGATCTGGCGCGCTGCTGCTGCTGCTGTGTTGGCTGGTCCGGTGCTGCTGCTGACGTGCTGATTCGCGACCGGCTCATGCTGTCTCCTGCTCCTGCCCTCTACTGGTGTCTCCGGTGCGGTTGCCGCCTGTCTCTAGTGCGATGTGGTCTCGCTGGGCTCGCTCTGCTCCTGTTGCTCCTGCCGTGGGTCAGTGACTGGACTGTGCCTCTCGCTTGACCTCTGTCTTTGCCTGGCCTGCCGTCTGCTGCTGAATAACGGAGCCTAATCCCCCCTGACTGGTCTTTTGTGAATGTGCTTCTTCTCTCCTGCTTCCCTCCTGTTTCTCTGGACTACGTGCTGGTTCATCTGATATTTGCTGTCTGCTACCTGTTACCTGCTACCTGCTGTATGGAAACTGGAGATCCTTGGATTCCTGGATTGGATTGGAGACCCCTTACCTGGACACATGAGAGCACCAAAATGGTGCAGACTTGGTTTTTTTCTACCCCCTACCCTGTGTAGCTGATAGTGCCCCTTGGCTTAATTAGAGAGCAAACTGCATGTGTATCTACATAAATAAACACAAAAAAAAGGGGGGGGGGGAAAGGAGAAGTGGAAAAGTATAAGTAATAAAGTATATAAAACCAAGAGAGGAAAAACAAGAAAAATAAAAAAATAAATAAAAAAAAGTGGAAAGAAAAAAAAAAAAAGGGGGGGGGGGGTAAATAAAAAAAAAGGGGGGAGACAAAGAAGGGAAAAGGGGTAGAAAGGAAAAATTGGATCTAAAGAAAGATAAGAAGAAAGAAGATTAAAGGAAAGGAAAAGAAAAATTAAAAGAAAGGAATGAAGGAGAAAGGAGGGAAACTAAGGGGGGGACTAAGGGGGGGAAAGGAAAAAAAATAAAATAAAATGGCACCCAAACACCGTTAAATAGACTCTTTCGCAATTAGACTGGGAGCAAGACCAGTTGAAGTGGGGAAAATTGAGTACTACTTGAAATCACCTGTTGTTCAAGAAAAAGTGACACTTGAAGGGAGACCTTTAAAAAAGAATGTTAATATCTCCTCTCCAGACGATCCCCCTGCGGCTGAACATGTGGATGCAGATGTGGAGGGCAGCAAGGAAGAGTTTTCTAGTCACTCGAAAGTAGACCCAGTAGTCATGGAAGAAATTCTATTAACTGTTAAAAATAATGGAATGTTAATGCAAAACATGGCGACGCAGTTGGGGTCTGTACAGAGTCATATATCATTGATCCGGGATGATTTGGCGAAAATCCGTGATCAGGTTTTTAATACGGAGAAAACAATCAACCATCTACAGGCAGATATTACAAAACTAAGTAAAATCTTCGTCACTTGCCACTGAAAATGAACGTCTTCAAGCTAAACTCGTTGACCTAGAAAATAGATCTAGGCGATATAATATACGAGTTGTTGGATTCCCAGAGGGCATGGAGGGTCAACAATTAATGGACCAGTTAAGATCTCTGATATTTGAAAACCTGGGTAGTGAACATTTCTCCCCGCTGTTTCAGATGGAGAGGGCCCATCGAATTCCAGGAGGAAAAATAATACCGGGAAAACCACCACAGATAATTTTGATCAAACTATTATCTTCCATAGATAGAGACGTTATCCTTAAAAGAACCAGAGAATGCTCTCCTATTATATACCAGGGTAATAAATTATCCTTGTTTCCGGACTTTGCTCGAGAGACACAAGAGAAGAGAGATCTTGGGTGATTTCTCTGAGATAGTTTGTCAGTTTTCAAAACTTTGATTTTTGGTTAAAGTGTCCTTTTTAGCTAGGCTCATTATCTCCAGGGCCGGCCTTTGGGGTGTGCATGTGCCCTGCCGTGGCCCTGGTGACAAGTGGGGGCGGCCGGCGGCAGGCGGCAGGGCACAGGGAGATGAACGCTTCCACTTCGGAAGCGTTCATCTCCATAGTCATCTGTTTCGCCGTCCTCAGAACGGCGATACAGATGTCAGTGCTGCGGCAGAGCAGGGAGAGGCATGTCCTCTCCCTGTTCCTCTGATAGGCTGCCAGCACTAGGCCGGCAGCCTATCAGAGGCTGGTGCAGGCGGCGCGATGACGTCATCGCGCCGCCGGAACTGTACAGCGAGGGACACAGGGCAGAAGAGGCCTGCATCGCATCGCTGGAGGTAAGTATAAATGTTTTTTGTATGTTTGTTTGTTTTTTGTTTTTTGGGGGGCTACTGGCACATAAGGTGAGGGGGATTCTACTGGCACATAATAAAGTGATGGGGGGGGATTCTACTGGCACATGATAAAGTGAGGGGGGATTCTACTGACACATGATAAAGTGAGGGGGATTCTACTGGCACATGATAAGGTGAGGGGAGGATTCTACTGGCACATGATAAGGTGAGGGGGAGGATTCTACTGGCACATGATAAGGTGAGGGGAGGATTCTACTGGCACATGATAAAGTGAGGGGGATTCTACTGGCACATGATAAAGTGAGGGGGATTCTACTGGCACATGATACGGTGAGGGGAGGATTCTACTGGCACATGATAAACTGAGGGGGATGGATTCTACTCGCACATGATAAACTGAGGGGGATTCTACTGGCACATGATAAGGTGAGGGGGGATTCTACTGGCACATGATAAGGTGAGGGGGTGGATTCTACTGGCACATGATAAATTGGGGGATTCTACTGGCACATGATAAAGTGGGGGGATTCTACTGGCACATGATAAGGTGAGGGGAGGATTCTACTGGCACATGATAAGGTGAGGGGGCGGATTCTACTGGCACATGATAAGGTGGGGAGGGGGAGGCTACTGGCACATAAGGGGGGTCTACTGGCACATAAGGAGGGCTACTGGCATATAAGGGGGGGTCTACTGGCACATAAGGAGGGCTACTGGCACATAAGGGGTGGGGTCTACTGGCACATAAGGGGGGACTACTGGCACATAAGGGGGGCTACTGGCACATAAGAAGGGCTACTGGCACATAAGGGAGGTCTACTGGCACATAAGGGGGACGGCTACTGGCACATAAGGAGGGACTACTGGCACATAAGAAGGGCTACTGGCACATAAGGGGGGCTACTGGCACATAAGGAGGGCTACTGGCACATAAGGGGGGCTACTGGCACATAAGAGGGTGCTACTGGCACATAAGGGGGGCTACTGGCACATAAGTAGGGCTACTTGCACATAAGCAGGGCTACTGGCACATAAGCAGGGCTACTGGCACATAAGGGGGGCTACTGGCACATAAGCAGGGGCTACTGGCACATAAGGGGGGCTACTGGCACATAAGGGGGGGCAACTGGCACATAAGGGGGGCTACTGACACATAAGGGGGAACTACTGGCACATGAGGGGGGCTACTGACACATAAGGGGGTGCTACTGGCACATAAGGGGGACGGCTACTGGCACATAAGGGGGACGGCTACTGGCACATAGAGGGGGGGGGGGCTACTGGCACATAATGGGGGGGCTACTGGCACATAAGGGGGGGCTATGAGTGCTGTGAGTGGCCAACATCTATCCTCTCCGCAATGCTCAGCCTCCTGTGACAGATCAGGCGAGCGGAGGTGTGGGGGCGGAGATAGCTGTCAATGCTGTCAAAGGAGACTGTGCTCCCCGCCCAGCCTCTTGTGACAGCGAATCAGGAAGTAGAGGGGGGCTCAGTGGGCCTCTGGGTGTTTTTTGCCCCCTGGGCCAAAAGTTGGCAGTCAGCCCCTGCTGTGATGGCTTCTTAGGGCAAAGATGTAAAACGCTTGCTGGAAAAAGCAGGAAGAATCGCCGAACAACGAACCCGATTCCGAACTTTTATGAAAATTTTCGAGTTCGGGTCCGTGTCCTGAACACCCCAAAATTAGGTACGAACCCAAACTATACAGTTCGGGTTCGCTCAACCCCAGAGATGAGTGAATTTCTTAAAATCTCTTTCAAGAAATTCACTAGGCTAGATTCCAGGAAGAAGTGAACCTAGGTGTTCAGACCGCATATCTTCAGACATCTGCTCACCAAAACATGCAGCAAGCTGCAAACACATATTAACTAATAAATGCAAACACATAACATTGGCACTTTAACTGGCAACCTAGAGGTACATAAGACTGGTGTTTTCCATTAATAAATGTGACCCATAGTGGTTCTTGGTAATAATTATAAAGTAATTTGACCTTCCTTTCAGCAAGAGGAAAACATTCCCCCATTTTGCTTTGATAGTAAGGGTAATATGCAAATGTGGAGCTAGTATAGTAGGGGTCTAAAATTATTTCTTTCCAGTAATCATGAGATTGCTTGACGGTAGGTATATGGCTGGCTCTAAGTAAGTAAGCAAGAATAAAGCTAGCTATTCTGACAGTTGTGCCTAAGGACCCAGTTTTTCAAGGCTCTGCCCCAACTGATTGTTTAACATGGCTGGTGTAATCATTTTCACCAGCCTATTACAATTCCTCCACCACCATCCAGTACTACTGTGCATAAAAAAAATATCTCCTCAACAGCACCAAATAAATTCAGCATAAAATACCTCCCATCACCATTTCCTCTTGACCACCCCTCTCTTACTGGCAGCAGCATTGTCCCCAGTCAAGCCTTTCCTGGAGGAGCAATTTACCAATTATTTAATTATTCTTGTTATTTTTATTTCTTGACTTCCCAGAGCCATAACCCAGATGACATCATCACAGGTCCTTGTGCGCTCCTAACCTTGTAACTGCACCCTTATCAGTGAACATTATCTATCGCAGACTCACATGACCTTGTCGTATGACTTAAACCTCTCAGGATGGCCATACATTAGGGGCTTTACCGCAGTGCCCATGTCCTGTACCATTAGGTGGATAAGAACTTTTTAATTTATGACATTATCACAGGTCCTCGAGCATTTATAACCTTGGAACTGCACTGATACAGTGCAATTCCTGTACACTCACAGTGTTAAGGGCAGTTAAGGACCTGTGATGATGATTTATTGTTAGCCCTTCAGGAACCAGAGCAGAGGAAGTGTTGGTGGCTCTAACTATAGTATGTGTCACAATGGTTTCTCTCATGCCATTACACCCTAGGGCCGATGCCGTGAGAGAGAGCACTTCCTATACTTGGGGCTCCTGCCTGAGGATAGTTTGGGTTGCCCATGATCTTGGTGATTGTACTGGTGCCTGGCAGGATGTGTAGTAATGCAGTTGCCAGCGTATGGTGTGGTAAGGATAAGGAAACAAGGCCAGAAGTACAAGAGTAAACGTCTCTTTTTACTTTAGTGCAAAACAGGATTTGTAGTACATCCAACAATAATCTGTACACAGTGCAAATCCTTTATCCAAATGGCGATATATGGAGGCTGTCAGAGTGGCAAATAATAGCCCTCTTGGTATGCTATCTAGCTAAAGTCTCTCTCTATATAGAATCTCTGGTCAATTATAGCTGTAGGTCCAATGCGGGATATAGGTATTTAGAGGCATGTCTGTCCAAGATGTGGTTAAGTGGGATGGGTGTCTTAACTAGAGATTAGTGTTGAGCGAACAGTTCGAACATAGTTCGGGTTCGTACCAAATTTTGTGGTGTTCAGGACACGGACATTTTCAAAAAAGTTCGGGTTCGGGTGCCATCGACACCACCACCTGCGTCACCAAGCATCTCCACCATGTCACACGGCAGCGTTCGGCTCTCCATCTTACAAACCTTGGAGAGAAAGCGTAAATTCCCACCTAGCCACCCTCGAGCCCTGGGCCTGAATGCCAGCATTTCTAAACTACTGGCCTTTGAAATGCTGTCATTCAGGCTGGTGGACACAGACAGCTTCAAACAGCTGATGTCCATGGCTGTCCCATAGTATGTTGTTCCCAGCCGCCACTACTTCTCCAAGACAGCCGTGCCTTCCCTGCACAATCAAGTATCCGATAAAATCAAGTGTGCACTGCGCAACGCCATCTGTGGCAAGGTCCACCTGACCACAGATACGTGGACCAGTAAGCACGGCCAGGGACGCTATATCTCCCTAACTGCACACTGGGTAAATGTAGTGGCGGCTGGGCCCCAGGCGGTGAGTTCCTTGGCGCACGTCCTTCTTCTGCCAAGGATCGCAGGGCATCATTCTTTGCCTCCTGTAGCCTCCTCCTCCTACTCGGCTTCCTCTGCCATTCTGAAACTCATATGTTTGGGGGACAGGCCCCACACCGCGCAGGAGTTGTGGCAGGGTATTGAACAACAGACCGACAAGTGGTTTATGCTGGTGGGTCTCAAGCCCAGCCTGGTGGTGTGCGATAATGGGCGAAATCTCGTCGCAGCTCTGGGACTAGCCGGTTTGACGCACATCCCTTGCCTGGTGCATGTGCTGAATTTGGTGGTGCAGAAGTTCATTCACAACTACCCCGACATGTCAGAGCTGCTGAATAAAGTGCGGGCCGTCTGTGCGCGCTTCTGGCGTTCACATCCTGCCGCTGCTGGCCTGTCTGCGCAACAGCGTAACTTCGGCCTTCCCGCTCACCGCATCATATGCAACGTGCCAACCAGGTGGAACTCCACCTTGCACATGCTGGAGATACTGTGCAAGCAGCAGCAGGCCATAGTGGAGTTTCAGCTGCAGCACGCACGCGTCAGTCGCACTTAGGAACAGCACCACTTCACCACCAATGATTGGGCCTCCATGCGAGACTTGTGTGCCCTGTTGCGCTGTTTCGAGTACTCCACCAACATGGCCAGTGGCGATGCAGCGTTACCAAGGCCGGCGCCACCTGTAAGGCGACCTAGGCAGTCGCCTAGGGCGCAATTTAGCAGGGGGCGCCGGAACCGTGCAGTTAAAAAAAACAAAAACCTGGTTGGAACCGTCCAGGGCATGTCTTCTTGCTCCCTGCTTCCCCCATGTTCGGGTGGGCCCCTTACACAGTCCATGTTCTGCTGGCAGTCACAGTCCCTGCTTGCAGCCTAGAGCGCTCTGTCTGCTGGGCGCTGGTTGATTTGCCGATCAGCTTTTAGCAGTGCTGTGCTAGCAGTAGCAGAGCATGCTGCTGATTGGTTAGCCTAGTGGCCCGCCCAGCACGGGAACCTGAGCCTGCCGTGCTATTGCTGCTGGCCTTGCTGTGACCTGACCTGACTGCCCTGACCACGAACCAGTATCACCCTCCAGACACCAGTCATCCTGCAGAGATGAGTGATTTATCGTCTCCTCCAGGATTCAGTTTGTTTAAAGATCTGCTCTGCCACACAGTGACAGCAAGACCAAGTGCACAGTAAGTTAGCAGCAGTGTGCACTGAAATGCCAACGTTCAGAGTTGGGGGCAGTATTCACTATAAGCACCAACAGCAAGAGCAGTTCATTTATAGGGGTCAGGGCTATTGTGGCATACATAAGCAGTAGAGCAGACAGCAGGCACAGACCTTAGGGCTAAGGTGGCACTGGCACAGTTCATAAAGGGGGGGGGGGCTATGGCAGAACAATAGCTCCCCCTTATGAACTGTGCTTGTTGTCTGCTTATGTGTGCACCATAGCCCCCATCATTTTGTACTGTGCTTGTCGCTGTGCTGTCTATTATATAGTGCGACACCATAACTACCTTCCTTCCCCCCATGATCTGTGTTTGCTGTGCTGCCTATTATATAGTGCACCATTATATAATAAGGGTACTTTCACAGTAGCGTTTTGGATTCTGTTTGTGAGATCCGTTTCAGGGCTCTCACAAACGGTCCAAAACGGATCAGTTAAGCCCCAATGCATTCTGAATGGATAAGGATCCGTTCAGAATGCATCAGTTAGGCTCCGTTCCACTTCTATTCTGTTTTTGAGGCGGACACCAAAACGCAGCTCGCAGCATTTTGGTGTCCGTCTGAAGATACGGAGCCTAACGGATCCGTTTTGAATTACAATGTAAGTCAATGGGGACAGATCGGTTTTAAATAACACAATATGGTGCATTTGAAAACGGATCCGTTCCCCATTGACTTTCAATGTAATTCAAAACGGATCCGTTTTGGACTTTGTCATTTTTCTTTAAAACTAATGCAAACTGATCAGTTCTGAACGAATACAAACGTTTGCATTATAGGTGCGGATCCGTCTGTGCAAATAAACAGACGGATCCGCACCAACGCAAGTGTGAAAGTACCCTTAGCAGCACAGCAGTAGCAGTCCATGGGAGGTATGGCAGGGGCACACTATATAATAATCAGCCAGCACAGTTAATTGAGCAAGACTATGTGAACTTTTGTGATCAGATTCTGGTATTCTATTCCAGCAAAGGAGCAGAATTACCTGAATCGCTGTGTCTGCCATATGCCAAACAATCAGAATAAATAAAAGTTAAAACTGCAGCACTCGCCAGTCTTCAATTCGTGCTGGTTTAATTGCAATTTTTGGTGAATAAACCAGCATGAATTGAAGACCGTCAAGTGCTGCAGTTTTATTTTAGATTTATTCTGAATGATTTGGGGATGCTACAGACTGGTATCCAAGACTGCGGGCCCCACCACCATAGGGACTTTTTGCGTTAGATTCGTAAGTGCTGCTACTTTTTTTCTTTTTTTAGATATGCCAAACAATGCTGGCACCCACTTTATTGCATTCATTATAATGGGATCTGTTGGGTTCCAGGGCAAGTAGGTGAGTCAGGTGTGTGTAGTGAGAACAACTAAGAACAGAGCATGGAGGCCCAATTCAAATTCTCGCTATGGGGCCCAGTGATTTCTATGTACGCCCCTGCCTGGGCTTCACCAATAGCCAGGTACCCGGGCACTCAGAATGGAGTGGGTGTGACGTCAGATGTTGTCCATGGTCACGTGGTATGTGTAGACTAAGTGCAGTGGATATACAGTGGTGTACTGATGTGTGAGGAAGGAGGTATACAGTACACTGCTGTATATACTGTAAATGTGCACTGTGTATATACCTATGTACAGATATCTAGTATATACAGCTGAGGACTGATGTGTGAGGGAGGAGGTATACAGTACACTGCTGTATATACTGTATATGTGCGCTGTGTATATACCTGTGTACACAGGGCCGGCGCCAAATGTAAGGCAATCTAGGCATCATCTGATAAGGGGGGGCAGCAATTTTTATCTTGCCTAGGGCGACAAAAATCCTTGCACGTGTTAACGTGTTAGCAGGAGGCAGCATTTCACTAACATGGTTGAACAGTACGTCTGCACACCTCTCCACGTACTGACTGATGGTTCAGCCCCATTCAACTTCTGGGTCTCCAAATTGTCCACGTGGTCAGAGTTAGCATTTTATGCCTTGGAGGTGCTGGCCTACCCGGCGGCCAGCGTTTTGTCTGAACGTGTATTCAGCACGGCAGGGGGCCTCATTACTGACAAACGCAGCCGCCTGTCCACAGCCAACGTGGACAAGCTGACATTCATAAAAATGAACCAGGCATGGATCCCACAGGACCTGTCCCTCCCTTGTACAGAATAGACATTTATAACTGCCTCCCCTAAACCATTTATTCTTGTACTCCGGGGCACTTCTTTATTGAATCCTCATTTTTTTAACTTCACCATGATCTTGCGGTGCAACCCAAAGTTGAATGAACCTCTCCTCAATCTGGGCGCCGGGGCCTAAATACCTGAAAGTGGCCTTCTCCAGTGGTGGGTGATATAACGCCTTATTCCTTGCTGTGGGACCTCTCTCCTCTGTCTGGGTGCTGGGGCCTAAATAACTGAAAGTGGCCTTCTCCAGTGGTGGGTGATATGACGCCTTATTCCTTGCTGTGGGACCTCTCTCCTCTGTCTGGGTGCTGGGGCCTAAATAACGGAAAGCGGCCTTCTCCAGTGGTGGGTGATATGACGCCTTATTCCTTTTTGTGGGACCTCTCTCCTCTGTCTTGGTGCTGGGGCCTAATCAACTGAAAGTGGCCTTCTCTAGTGGTGGGTGATATGACGCCTTATTCCTTGCTGTGGGACCTCTCTCCACTGTCTGGGTGCTGGGCCCGAAATAACTGAAAGTGGCCTTCTCCAGTTGTGGGTGATGTGACGCCTTATTCCTTGCTGTGGGACCTCTCTCCTCTGTCTGGGTGCTGGGGCCTAAATAACTGAAAGTGGCCTTCTCTAGTGGTGGGTGATATGACGCCTTATTCCTTGCTGTGGGAACTCTCTCCTCTGTCTGGGTGCTGGGGCCGAAATAACTGAAAGTGGCCTTCTCCAGTGGTGGGTGATGTGACGCCTTATTCCTTGCTGTGGGACCTCTCTCCTCTGTCTGGGTGCTGGGGCCTAAATATCTGAAAGTGGCCTTCTCTAGTGGTGGGTGATATGACGCCTTATTCCTTGCTGTGGGACCTCTCTCCTCTGTCTGGGTGCTGGGGCCGGAATAACTGAAAGTGGCCTTCTCCAGTGGTGGGTGATATGACGCATTATTCCTTGCTGTGGGACCTCTCTCCTCTGTCTGGGTGCTGGGGCTGAAATAACTGAAAGTGGCCTTCTCCAGTGATGGGTTATTTGACGCCTTATTCCTTGCTGTGGGATCTCTCTCCTCTGTCTGGGTGCTGGGGCCGAAATAACTGAAAGTGGCCTTCTCCAGTGGTGGGTGATATGACACCTTATTCCTTGCTGTGGGACCTCTCTCCTCTGTCTGGGTGCTTGGCCCGAAATAACTGAAAGTGGCCTTCTCCAGTGGCGGGTGATATGACGACTTATTCCTTGCTGTGGGACCTCTCTACTCTGTCTGGGTGCTGGGGCCGAAATACCTGAAAGTGGCCTTCTCCAGTGGTGGGTGATATGACGCATGATTCTCTGCTATGGGACCTCTCTCCAATTGATATTGGTTAATTTTTATTTATTTTATTTTATTTTTAATTCATTTCCCTATCCACATTTGTTTTCAGGGCATTTACCTACATTTTGCTGCCTTTTGCAGCCCCCTAACCCTTTCCTGGACTATTTTACAGCCTTTTTAGTGCCTAAAAGTTCGGGTCCCCATTGACTTCAATGGGGTTCGGGATAAAGTTCGGGTCGAGTTCGGATCCCGAACCCGAACATTTTCGGGAAGTTCGGCCGAACTTCTCGAACCCGAACATCCAGGTGTTCGCTCATCTCTACTAGAGATGAGCAAAATTTTTAAAAATTACCTTTGTTCCGAATTAATTAGTCACATTAGATCAGTGCATTTAATCAGCTATATCCAGGCCTGCAGGGAGAGTGTATCTCGGTGTACATAACTGTGCATTGCAGCAACATGCATAGCTAGTCCTTTCTGGTAGGTGGACACCCCAATACGAGTAAAATTAGAAAGCTTATTCACCCCAATTTGAGAATCAAGGCCTAATACAGGGTGTGTCATTTATATGGATACACCTTAATAAAATGGGAATGGTTGGTGAACGCAGTAACAGGGTCATTGCAGCAGATTTCAATGCAAGATACCCTACAAGACCACCCATCTCCCATGCTACAGTTAGCAAACTGCTTGCTAAGTTTCGTGAAACTGGTTCAGTGTTGGATTTGCCAAAATGTGGATGCATGAAATCTGTCACTAATGAAGAAACATCAGTGACTGTCCTAGCTTTATTCAGCAATAGCCCACAGCGTAGCACTCGCCATATGTCACTGGAGAGTGGCATTAGTCGAACATCCCTTCGGCGGATATTAACTACTCACAAATGGCACCCTTACAAACTGCAGCTACTGCAGCATCTCAATGAGGATGACCCATATCGGCGCACTGAATTTGCAGAATGGGCAAAACAAAAATTGGAACAGGACCCTCAGTTTACGCAGAAGATTTTGTTCAGTGATGAGGCAAACTTTTATGTGAATGGTGAAGTTAACAAACAAAACCACCGCTATTGGTCTGACACTAACCCACATTGGATAGATCCCTCCAAGACTGTTGGAACAAAAAAATTGATGGTATAGTGTGGTATATGGGGTACAAAGATAGTGGGGCTATTCTTCATCAATGGAAACCTCAAGGCCACTGGATATGCGAAATTGCTACATGATGATGTGTTTCCCTCTTTATGCACTGAAGCTGGCACGTTCCCTGGGTTTTTTCCAGCAATATGGTGCACCACCACATTATGGGTGTCAGGTCCGAGCAGTCCTAGATGAACAGTTTTCTGGAAAGTGGATTGGTCGTCGTAGGCCAGTTGAATGGCCCCCAAGTTCTCCCGATCTGACCCCCTTAGACTTTTATCTTTGGGGTCATCTGAAGGCAATTGTCTATGCTGTGAAGATACGAGATGTGCAGCACCTGAAACTATGGATACTGGAAGCCTGTGCTAGCATTTCTCTTGCGGTGTTGCTATCAGTGTGTGAAGAGTGGGAGAAGAGGGTTGCATTGACAATCGAACACAATGGGCAGCACATTGAACACATTTTATAAGTGGTCAGAAACTTGTAAATAACTCATGAAAGAATAAATTTACGTTAAAACCAAGCACACCATTGTTTTTCTTGTGAAATTCCCAATAAGTTTGATGTGTCACATGACCCTCTTCCGATTGAAAAAACAAAAGTTGGATTCAAAATGTCCGACTTCAAAATGGCTGCCATGATCACCACCCATCTTGAAAAGTTTCCATCCTCACATATACTAATGTGCCACAAACAGGAAATTAATATCACCAATCATTCCCATTGTATTAAGGTGTATCCATATAAATGGCCCACCCTGTAGAATTGCTTATCTATTTAACAAGGTGGTCACCCCAATAACAGTTAAAATCAACAGCTTGTTCACCCCAATTTGAGAATCAAGGCGTAATAGAATTGCTTAACTGTGAATCAAGGTGGACACCCCAAAAACAGTTAAACGAGAAAGCTTATTCACCCCAATTTGAGAATCAAGGCGTAATAGAATTGCTTATTTATTAAACAAGGTGGACACCCCAAATAACATTAAAAATAGACAGCTTATTCACACCAATTTGCAAATCAAGACCTAACACTCAGTTCACATTTTCGTGTTTTACAGCGCGTACGAACGTGCTGAAAAATGATCGACGCATAAACAAGTACTTGAGCTTTTTTTGGGGCGTTTGTCGCGCGTTTTAGCCCATAGTCTTCAATGGGAACGCGCAACGCTTGTATTTTGCGCGTTTTTGACACTGAAAACGCGCGTTCGAACACGCGTTTATAAATTTGCAACATGCTGGAAAGGCCAAACCCCAGGTGCTAGGCACAGTTTGGACAGAAGCCAACACTGCAGTCAATCACACAAACGCGCGTAAAACGCGCGTTTACTATTGCCAAAAACGCACACAAAGACGCGCGTAAAACTCGCGTCTCAGAAACGCTCAGGTCTGAACCCAGCGTTATGGAATTGCTAATCTATTTAACGAGGTGGACACGCGAAAAACAGTTAAACTAGAAAGCTTATTCACCCCAATTTGGGAATCAAGGCCTAATGGAATTGACTCTCCCTATTTTCAGATCACAGTGAAATGTCGGAGACCTCGTGGGATGAGGCTTTTAACCACTACAGGAATGCCTAATGCACGGATGCGTCCGGAGGGCGGTCCTGTAGTTCTGATCCGACGCATCGGCGCGTCTCAGGAGACGCGCCGATGCGTCTCAGGAGTTTAACTACAGCCTGCCAGCGATGATCAATCGCTGGCAGGCTGTAGATGCGAATTAAATCGCATCAAAGAGGTATATCAGACGCTGTTTTGTTAACAGCGTCTGATATACCTGCTACCTGGTCCTCTGGTGGTCCCATTTACTGGGATCGACCACCAGAGGACCAGGTAGCTATGTAAAGTTGCACCAAACACTACACTAACCCCCCACCCCCCTCACTTATTAACCCCTTGTTAACCCCTTGATCACCCCATCTAGATTCCCTGATCACCCCCCTGTCACTGATCACCCCCCTGTCATTGATCACACCCCTGTAAGGCTCCATTCAGACGTCCATATGTGTTTTGCGGATCCGTGGATCTGATCCACGGATCCGCAGATCCTCAAAACACGGACACCGGCAATGTGCTTTCCGCATTTTGCAGATCCGCACATTGCCAGAACTATATAGAAAATGCTTTTTCTTGTCCGCAATTGCGGACAAGAATAGGACATGTTCTATATTTTTGCGGAACGGAAGTGCAGACCCGGAAGCGCGGATCCATAATTCCAGATCCGAGCAGGACAAAGTATGTTCCCATAGAAATGAATGGGTCCGCAATTCCGTTCCGCAAACAGAATTGCGGACGTGTGAATGGGGCATAAGGGTCCCTTATCACCGCCAGTTAGTTAGCTACTTGTTAGGTAGTTAGCGCCCAGCCCACCGCACTGCAGTCACTGATTTTGGCAGAGATTTTTTAATCCACATTGATCGATGCGAATGAAAAAATCTGTGCCGTTCATTTTTTATATTTTTTTTTTCAGCCCAGAGGCTGAACGGAAAAAGAAAATCTCATTACCCGTATGCTCAATATAAGGAGAATCGCAAAAACTCCTTATGCTGGCCATACGTGTAATGATTGCGGAGACCCTCAAATGCCAGGGCAGTACAACCACCTTACATGTGACCCCATTTTAGAAAGAAGACACCCCAAGGTATTCCGTGAGGGGTATGGTGAGTTCATGTAAATTTAATTTTTTGTCACAAGTTATGTGAGACTTTGTAAAAAAAAATATATATATCTATATGTAAAATCCTAAGGGTACTCATTGGTTTTAGGGCCCCTTTGCGCATCTTGGCTGCAAAAAAGTGTCACTCATGTGGTATTGCCGTACTCAGGAGAAGTAGGGCAATGTGTTTTTGGGTGTATTTTTATATATACCCATGTTGGGTGAGAGAAATATCTCTGTAAACGACAACTTTTTAAATTTTTTTATACAAAGTTGTCAGTTTACAGAGATATTTCTCTCACCCAACATGGGTATATGTAAAAATACACCCCAAAACACATTGCCCACATGAGTGACACTTTTTTGCAGCCTGGGTGCGCAAAGGGGCCCAAATTCCAACGAGTACCTTTAGCTTTTACAGGGCTGCTCACAATTTAGCCCCGCCCAAAATGCCAGAACAGTAAACACACCCCACAAACGACCCCATTTCGGAAAGTAGACACCCCAAGGTATTCACTGAGGGGCATAGTGAGTCCGTCTGAGATTTTTTTTTTTTTTGCCAGAAGTTAGCAGAAATGGAAACTTTATTATATATTTTTTTTTCCTCAGAAAGTGTAATTTTCTGCCAACTTGTGAAAAAAAATGAAATCATACATGAACTCACCATGCCCCTCCGCGAATACTTTGGGGTGTCTTCTTTCTAAAATGGTGTCATTTGTGGGGTATTTATACTATCCTGACATTCTAGCACCTGAAGAAACATGACAGGTGCTCAGAAAGTCAGAGCTGCTTCAAAATGCGGAAATTCACTTTTTTGCACCATAGTTTGTAAACGCTATAACTTTTACCCAAACCCATAAATATACACTTATTAGATTTTTTTTTATCAAAGACATGTAGAACAATAAATTTAGAGAAAAATTTATATAGAAATGTAGTTTTTTTTTGAAAAATTTTACAACAGAAAGTGAAAAATGTAATTTATTTGCAAAAATGTCGTTAAATTTTTATTAATGGCAAAAAAAGTAAAAATGTCAGCAACAATGAAATACCACCAAATGAAAGCTCTATTAGTGAGAAGAAAAGGAGGTAAAATTCATTTGGGTGGTAAGTTGCATGACGGAGCAATAAACGGTGAAAGTAGTGTAGTGCAGAACTGTAAAAAGTGGCCTGGTCATTAAGGTTGTTTAAGCTAGGGGGGCTGAAGCGGTTAAAAGGGCTGTGACATCATAGGGGATGGCCATCTGCTGATTGGCTGGCTGCATGGCATTATTTATGAATTATATCACATTCCCGGGTTTCTTACTTTCACTTTGTAACACGTGTAGCAGCCATTTTAAGAAAAAAAAAAAAGATTTGTTTTCATGAAGCATAAGAAATTTGGATTTGCTGTCCACTTTGGATGCTTCGATTAGCTCAACACTTAACTGTAGTCCCTCAGGTCTGCAATACACTGGGCACCGGCCGTGTGCAATTCCGCATCACGGATGCGGACCCATTCACTTGAATAGGTTCCGCAAATCTAGAGATGTGGAACGGAAGCACGGAACCCTACGGAAACACTACGTGGGGTTCCGTTCCGTGCTTCCGTTGCCCAAAAAGATAGAACTTGTCCTATCTTTTTGCGGAACGGACAAAGCGCTGACCCATTCAAGTGAATTGGGTCACGATCCACATGCGGCAGCCCCACGTTTGGTGCCCGTGCAGGAGGCCTCATATAAAGCAAAGTCTGGATAACTGTAGTCTCAGGTTACCTTGCTGACTTTTACACTTTAGCCATGCAGATTCTGAGCTCTTGTCTTTTTTCTCTCTTTTGCTCTATCTTTTTTGCTTTCTCTCTTTTGTTGTAGCATTCTGAGGCCAAAGGAGTTGGAGCATGTGGACTTCCTGCCTCCTCACTCACTAAACTATCCCACTCCTGCCAAGAGGGGAGGAACAGGGTAATTAACCCTTTCTATGCCGACCATACCAGGTCCTGCTGGTTGAACATTACATTACATAACAGTACATAACATTAAACTTCAATATATAACATTACAAACTATTTGCAGATACCCCTGTACTGGGGTACTGCAGATGTCATCACAGGTCCTCAAGCTATCATATACTAGGGACTGCATTTATGCTGCAGGGTATGCATTATGAGTGCAGGTAATACTTGTAAAATAAGACAATAAACCTGCGTCACTCACCGAATCACAGTGCAGTAATCTTATTCCAACTGTGGTAAGGTGCAAGGTACCGTTATCGATGGGAGGTACGTGTCACCGAGGTTCCTGGCCTCGGTGAGGTGAGAACCGGGTTTTATGTGTCAGCAGCAGCTAGTGCTGCTTGACATTTATAGTTAGTTTGGCTGCAAAGCCAATCCGGGCCGGCTCTTACTGGGAGTAGGCAAAGAGTTGGGTGGGTGCCTACTCCCCACGGTCCAGGCCGGACTTTGCTGGGCTTTAAAACACAGCCAGCACCAGCAGGTGGGTGTGATTGTCCTGGAGCTGCTGTTAGGCTGTGGAGTCACTTGTGTTTGGAAGTTCTCTGGGCTGGACGCAAGAGCCCAGCAAGGAGGAGTGCAGACGACCTGGAAGCCTGACGGCGACTGTCTTGCGGCTGGACTGACAGCCAGGTGCGAACCTGCACCTAAAACCTCCCAGGTGACTAGAACCTGATTTGGACTGTTTTGTTTTGCCTCATGATTTCTGGTATGTGTGAACAAACACCAAGAGACTGTTTATATCGTTTGTTTTTGTGCAAGTGTGAATAAAACCCTGTTCATTGCACCTTCTGGACTCCCTGTTTTGCCTCTGTACTGCACCCGCACCGCTATCTACCAGAGCGACTCCCCAAATTTGGTGTCGGATGCGGACATGCGCAGTGAGGCTGGCGTGAACGCCGAATTGTTTTTGTTTTGCTGAGCACAAGTGCATGGCATATATAAAACCGGCAAAGTTGCAAACAGGAATTTATGGCAACATGGAGGCGGCTGTGAAAGCCCTCATGGAGGCTAACGTGCAGCAGCTGGAGACCAACCAACTACTTTTACAGCACGTGATGGCGTTACAAGCTGCAGGAGTGTCCCACCACGACCATGATGCCCGGAAAGCGGTCCGTGCGGCGATCCCAAAGATGACCCCCTCGGACGACGTGGAGACGTATCTGGCGGTCTTTGAAAAGGTGGCCGTGAGGGAGAAGTTACCCCGTGACCAGTGGGCTGAGGTGGTCGCTCCGTTCCTGGCATCCGGACCCCAACAAGTTTTTTTTGACTTAGCAGATGACCAGGCTGCTGATTACCCCACGGTGAAGGGGGAGATCCTGGCCAGACTGGGTTGTAAACGTGTTGGTCCGGGCTCAGCGGGTCCAGGCCGCAGTACTATGAGTTGCTGCACAGGTTGCAAAAGTGGCTGCAGCCTGATGTTCTAAGTCCGACTGCTATGCTGGACCGGATGCTGGCCGACATGTTCTGGAGGGCCCTGCCTTACCCCCTTCAGAATCAGCACTGGATCGGCCAGGTATCCCCCACTAATGCCCTTGAAATGGTTGATCTGGTGGAGCATTACGAGGCCACCAGAAACCTGCAGGGGAGTCTTGCTGGGAAGGGGCCAGTCAAACCCCGGAGGCCTCCACCCCAGTTCCGGCGACAGAGAGACCTGCACGGAATGTGCCCCCTGCGGTTCCGTCTCCCGTGGTATGCTGGAGGTGTCAGGAGCCAGGCCACCTCAGGGTCGACTGTCCACACCTGGGTGAGCCGATGAAAGTGAACTACGGCTATCGCCACTCCCTGTATGCACGGAAGCTGTGTGCAACTGGCACCCATGAGGTGCAGGACAATAACCACCTGTGTCAGGTAGAGGTGGGAGATTCTCTGGCGGTGGCCCTGCTGGACTCCGGGAGTCTAGTCTCCCTGGTAAGGGCTGCCCTGGTACGGCCTGTGGAGTATACCGGCCGTAAAATCGGGGTCCTGTGCATCCACGGAGACCTAAAAGACTACCCCACTGCACTAGTGACTTTGTACACAGCGGCTGGTAAGTGGACCCACGAGGTGGCTGTCGCTACTAAACTCCCACATGAACTGATACTTGGGAGGGACTTCCCAGGCTTCCCGGCGCTGTGGCCGGCAATAAAAGTATCTGATGGACCCGAGACAGGGGTAACCTTAGTAGAGTGGCCTGATACCACTGGAAGGCCAGAACCCTGGGAGCCCGAATCTGAAGGGCCAGCGGTAGGGGTGACCACTGCTCCAGCGGTAGAGGGGGAGGCAACCCCACTGTGGGTAATGGTGGGAGACACGGAGGACTTGCCACCGGGACCTGAGTTGGCAGACCTCAATGTCTCCGGGGAAAATTTTGGGACCGCACAACACCGGGACCAAACCCTAACCAGGGCCTGGGAAAGTGTTGTAATGATTGATGGTAAACCCCAGAAACCTGGGGCTGAATTAATGTTTCCGCGATTTATTGTTCTTCAGGATATGTTGTATAGGGTGAACCAAATCCGAGGTGAGCCAGTTGAACAGTTGGTGGTGCCCACCGCATACCGCAAGCTTGTTATGGAGCTTGCCCACCAACATGTTCTTGGGGAACACATGGGGTGGCAGAAAACGCAGGACCGCGTACTACAGCGATTTTACTGGCCCGTTTGTTTAAGGAAGTAGAGGAGTTCTGTAAGTCCTGTCCGACCTGTCAGGTAAATAGCCCCCATTACAGAAGTCCCCTGGTCCCTCTCCCAATAATTGAGGTCCCATTCGAGCGTATTGCCATGGATCTGGTCGGACCCGTACCGAAGTCTGCTAGGGGTCACCAACATATCCTGGTGGTTCTGGACTATGCTACTCGGTATCCAGAGGCGGTGCCTCTGCGACATACCTCGGCTAAGCTCATTGCCAAAGAGTTAATGGAAATGTTTTCCCGTGTGGGCCTGCCAAAAGATATTCTGACCGACCAAGGGACCCCTTTTATGTCCAAAGTTATGAGGGAACTGTGTAAATTGTTGCGTATAAAGCAGTTACGGACGTCCGTTTACCATCCACAAACAGACGGTCTTGTCGAAAGGTTCAACCAAACTCTAAAAAATATGTTAAAAAGGGTGGTGTCCAGAGATGGGAAGGACTGGGACCTGCTTCTGCCCTATCTCATGTTCGCCGTGCGAGAGGTGCCCCAGGCCTCTACTGGGTTCTCGCCCTTCGAACTGCTTTATGGCAGACACCCTCGGGGCCTGTTGGATATCGCCAAGGAAGCGTGGGAACAACAGCCTGTCCCCCACAAAAGTGTCATTGAGTATGTCACCCAGATGCAGGACCGGATGGAAAGGGTGTTGCCGCTGGTCCGGGAGCATATGGAGGCAGCGCAACAAGCCCAGAGTAGGGTGTATAATCGTCAGGCTCGAGTGCGGAACTTCAACCCGGGAGATCGGGTTTTGGTTCTGGTGCCCACCCTTGACAACAAGTTCCTAGCCAGGTGGCAGGGCCCCTATGAGGTTATCGAGAAGGTAGGGAAGTAAATTACAAAGTACACCAGCCAGGGGCGGCGCAAGCCGGAGCAGGTGTACCACGTGAATTTACTGAAGCCGTGGAAAGACAGGGACACGGCCGACGACAACAGCCCCGGCCAGGGCTTCTAGGTGACAAGGGTCCAGCCCCACAGTTCGAGGCCTGCGAGCGGTAGCCACGGTAAAAATTGCAGACAGCCTGTCTTCCAAACAAGTTCAGGAAGTCAGGAGTTCATCAGTCGGAACACGGATGTGTTCTCGGACCTCCCTGGCCGCACGTCTCTCATCCAACATGACATCGTCACTGAGCCTCAGGCCAAAATCCGGTTAAAACCATACCGGGTACCCGAGGCTCGGCGACGGGCCATCGCGGAGGAAGTGCAATTAATGTTGAAGCTTGATGTCATTGAGGAATCGAAAAGTGAGTGGGCCAGTCCCATAGTTCTAATACCCAAGCCGGATGGGACGTTGCGGTTCTGCAACGATTTTCGCAAATTAAATGAAGTGTCCAAGTTCGATGCGTATCCCATGCCCCGGGTAGACGAGCTTGTTGAGAATTTAGGGCAAGCCCGTTATTTTTCTGTGCTAGACCTCACTAAAGGATACTGGCAAGTACCCTTAACGGAGGCGGCCAAGGAAAAACCGCTTTGTTACTCCGCAGGGCCTGTATCATTACAAGGTGTTACCCTTTGGCCTGCATGGCGCCCCCGCCACCTTCCAAAGGTTAATGGATATTGTGCTGCGACCTCATCGTCGGTACGCCTCGGCCTACTTAGATGATGTAATCATCCACAGCACCGACTGGGAAAGCCATTTGCCCAAAGTGCAGGCGGTAGTAGATGCCCTGAGGAAAGCTGGTCTAACCGCCAATCCAAAGAAGTGTGCGATTGGGTTGGAAGAGACCAAATATCTGGGATATGTTATTGGGCGCGGAGTCATCAAGCCGCAGGTAACTAAGGTAGAGGCCATTCGTAACTGGCCCCGACCGGTCACCACCAGGCAGGTAAAGTCCTTCCTGGGAATTGTAGGGTACTACATGCGGTTTGTGCCCCACTTTGCCACAATAGCAGCGCCGTTGACAGACCTGTTGAAGGGGCGAAAGTCGGGGAAGGTTAGCTGGAATGAGAAGGCGGAGGAGGCTTTCTCCGCGTTGAAGTCGGTCCTGTGTGGGTCCCCGGTTTTGGTGACACCCGACTTCAACAGGGAGTTCGTCGTTCAGACGGATGCCTCGGAGGTAGGTCTCGGTGCAGTACTGTCTCAGGAGGTCAATGGGGAAGAACATCCCGTTGTCTTCCTGAGCCGTAAACTCACCCCAGCCGAGACCAGGTATAGTATAGTGGAGAGGGAGTGCCTGGCTATCAAGTGGGCACTCGAATCTCTCCGCTATTACCTGTTAGGGAGGAGGTTCCGTCTGGTGACCGACCATTCCCTCTCAAGTGGATGAGCCAGGCCAAGGAGAGGGAATGCTCGGGTCACCAGGTGGTTCCTATCCTTGCAAAATTTCAAATTTTCGGTAGAACACAGGGCAGGCCGCTTGCAGGGTAATGCAGATGCCCTGTCCCGCGTCCACTGCCTCACATGTGTTCACCCCCTCAGGGTTGAACAAAGGGGGGGGTATGTGGTAAGGTGCAAGGTACCGTTATCGATGGGAGGTACGTGTCACCGAGGTTCCTGGCCTCGGTGAGGTGAGAGCCGCGTTTTATGTGTCAGCAGCAGCTAGTGCTGCTTGACATTTATAGTTAGTTTGGCTGCAAAGCCAATCCGGGCCGGCTCTTACTGGGAGTAGGCAAAGAGTTGGGTGGGTGCCTACTCCCCACGGTCCAGGCCGGACTTTTAGAGGGTCAGCTCAGCATCAGGCCCCCGCCTCTAATGTTTTAGATGTCAGATCAGCAGGCCCTTGCTCCAAATGTTTTTGAGGGTCACTAGCAGGCCATCAATAATAAGTTTTCAAGGGTGTGTATGATGCCCTCCTTTATGTGTAACAAGGGGTGTATTGGAGTGCCGTTTCCTTGTAATTTTTGGCAGCCCTTTCACTTAGTGCATAGGCTTTATGAGTGTAAAAGTCCCATTACATGAACAATTGTACCACAATGTGAGTGAGACCCTCCTTTATGTGATATACAGGTTGTATCAGAGTGCCTCTTGCTTGTAATTTTTGGCAGCACTTGCACTTTGTATACAAGTAAATATACAGGAAAGAACGTTTCCTAACAATTTTTCCTCTAAAATCGATTTTATCTTTGGTTTTGTGCGTATTATTGTCAGTCTGTAAAAGTGGCATACTACTCGGACAACATCGTTCCCAGCAGTGACCTGGGAGTCCAAGATGCATCCAGACATCCTCCCATGCTGTTCCCAAACCATTTTGGTGGTGTTTCCATCAATTTCTGAACTTTTCTGAACTTTTCCTATGAACCATGCACCCTCCCCTTTTCAGAGCAGGGGGTGCCTGGTTTAATGCTCGGGTTCTCACATTGACTTCCATTATACTCAGGTGCTCTACCGAGCACCCGAGCATTCCGATGTGCTCGGCCCGAGCACCTGATCACTTTGGTGCTCGATTAACACTAACATGGATATAACAATGCAGTGTTTGTGGTACAATGTTTTTGAATTATGTGGTCAGTAACACGTTAATAAAAGTACATTATTATCGTAAAATGTTTTTGCTATACTGCAATGCATTTAATAATACGGATATAATGCAATGAAAAAAATTGCAATTGTTCACCACTTGCAGCAGAGTGCTAGTGTGGTACTGTGCTTGAGTTTAAAAAAAAAAAAAAAGCTGTCTCTTTTCATATACAGAAGAAAATTTGTAATGCAGAACTGTCAGCAAGCAGCTGTATTAAGCACGGTGTGACCAACCCCTCACTACCACAAAGGTTTCCCTGATCAACTTCCCTAAATTCTACACAATTATAACTCTTTCCCTATAATTTTTCTATTACTCTCCATTAATGGCTCTTGTCTGTAGTTACTTTTTTGCAAGACATATTCCTTTCAGGTCAGAAGCTGAAAACAGTGAGACACTTCTCATCAGTCAGCTGTTTGGCTGTCTTTCAAGCAGTGGGGGACTGGGGAACCTAGGGCCCACCAGTAAAATTTATTTTGGGGGCCCTACGTACGGATATATTCAAATATAATAAATAATCTAACAAGTTTTTTTATATGAACATGGGCTGGTTGAGGTGCTATACATTGAATAAATGTATTTAGTGCAGTAAGTCTAATGTGTTATGTGCCACTTGTGCAGGGGGTGGGAGACTAGGGGCCCACCTTGCTCAGGGGCCCACCGGGGGATTCACCTGTACCCCTGTGGGCCAGTCCAAGCCTGAGGGCAAGCCCTCCATCCATTTCCTATCACTGTCATGTGTCCTCCATTTTATTCCTTCTTTGTAGTTTTTCCTGTCAATATAAACAGTAAAATAATGCTGGGCACTTTTTTTTTACCCTATTGTTTAGTTCATAGATAATTCAATTCATTTCCAATTGATTCACTCATCTCCAGTGCAGATTTTTTTCCCTGTTATATTTTAGAGAGCGTATAACCTGTCACAGTAAATTGTTCTATACACAGTTGCGGCATCTCATTTCTTTCATAGCTTTGCTCCCTCTGAGTCATCTTCTCTCTATCCTATATGGTGAGTGTAGGGCAGACTTTCTAGGAATGAGTTAATGAATGAAGCGATCTGTACACACTCTACAGAGCTATAGTATAAATCACTCCTTTATAATTGTGAGAAAATCAATAAAACATTTGGAAGGCAGGTGATTCTTATGTTGGTGACTAAAAAGCACTCTTATGGGCATGCATTTATCACCACAAGCTAGGGAGTCCAGTAGGGGTCCAAGTCCCTGTGGTGGACAAGATGCCTCCAACAACCTAAAACGGCTCTATGTGGTCTAGTGGGGACTCTTAGACCTATAGACCTATGTGGTCTAGTGGCTAACTTTGGTTACTGCCCCTAGGATCACATTGTAACATTACCATTCTAAGGAGTATTGTGGCTGTGGTTCTTTTGGGAAATCATGGCTACTATTGTTATGGGAGCTTTGTGGTTGACCTTCCAACTCTAATTCACGGAAGGGTAAGAGGTGTGAAGAAAGCTAAAATATAGAATTTTTATTTCGCTTGTCTTAAAATTAGGAGAGGATGGTGGTATTTACCGAAAAGTAAATGAATGAGTGATGGAATATGTGCCTGCTAGAGGACCTAAACCAAATAAGTCATAGGGCACCCAAGACTCATAATGCAATAAACATGCCTGTCTCTAGATTGCAGAGATTGAAGGCATGTAACGCAAACCATGCACCTAAATAGATCGATGCCGTGAATGACTCTTGGCAGAGTCAAAACTCACGGCAGAGCAACTCAGCGAGCTCTGAATATTCAGCGGCCTATGTGATCATGCCACTAAAATAAAGAGCTAGCTAATGTGCTACCAGGGCATCTAAGACCAGCAAGGTATAGGCTATATACAGCGTCTCCGGTAAGGATGTTGGAACCACCGAAAAAAGCCAACCCTGGACTTAAGATGCACCGGCTTAAACACAGGGAGTATAAGATTGGTATCTCTTATAGTTGAAAAAGAGTATAACCAATCTTTAAAGCCCCGTGAGATACAAAGGGGTACATGGTATGCCCCTATAATACACCGGCAATAAGTGTGCTTTGGAAACCAGCCCTACCTTGTGAATGCACGCACGCCTGGCGTCCCCTCTAATAGGGAATCTTACAGCCAGCAGGAATCAGCGTGCAAACACGGGACTAAACGCTGCTGGATGCTGCCCACATTAATGAGGCGGCTATCCAGTAACAAACGCACACTGAAATAAGCCGGGTGTATAATATGGTTAGCAGTATAGAATAAATGCAGTGCCCATTGATGCGCTAGGCTCAGCGTTTCCCTACTCATCAGGAGCCTGGTAGCGCTGGCTGGGCATTAAAACACTTGTAGTGCTTGTTTAACTGCTGAACAGCTGTGCCTCCAACATGGACACAGCCTGTCGGGCGCTGGTTTGGCCGTCAGGCTGTGTCCATGTTGGAGGCACAGCTGTTCAGCAGTTAAACAAGCACTACAAGTGTTTTAATGCCCAGCCAGCGCACTCAGGCTCCTGATGAGTAGGGAAGCGCTGCCGGGCACTGCATTTATTCTATACTGCTAACCATATTATACACCCGGCTTATTTCAGTGTGCGTTTGTTACTGGATAGCCGCCTCATTAATGTGGGCAGCATCCAGCAGCGTTTAGTCCGTGTTTGCACGCTGATTCCTGCTGGCTGTAAGATTCCCTATTAGAGGGACGCCAGGCGTGCGTGCATTCACAAGGTAGGGCTGGTTTCCAAAGCACACTTATTGCCGGTGTATTATAGGGCATACCATGAACCCCTTTGTATCTCACGGGCTTTAAAGATTGGTTATACTCTTTTCAACTATAAGAGATACCAATCTTATACTTCCTGTGTTTAAGCCGGTGCATCTTAAGTCCAGGGTTGGCTTTTTTCGGTGGTTCCAACATCCTTACCGGAGACGCCATATATAGCCTATACCTTGCTGGTCTTAGATGCCCTGGTAGCACATCAGCTAGCTCTTTATTTTAGTGGCATGATCACATAGGCCGCTGAATATTCAGAGCTCGCTGAGCTGCTCTGCCGTGAGTTTTGACTCTGCCAAGAGTCATTCACGGCATCGATCTATTTAGGTGCATGGTTTGCGTTACATGCCTTCAATCTCTGCAATCTAGAGACAGGCATGTTTATTGCATTATGAGTCTTGGGTGCCCTATGACTTATTTGGTTTAGGTCCTCTAGCAGGCACATATTCCATCACTCATTCATTTACTTTTTGGTAAATACCACCATCCTCTCCTAATTTTAAGACAAGCGAAATAAAAATTCTATATTTTAGCTTTCTTCACACCTCTTACCCTTCCGTGAATTATACTTATTGAGAGGTGAAACTTTGTATCTAATTCCGTGATTTTTTTTTACCTTCCAACTCTCCCCTGACACCTTACCTTGGATGTCAACTGCCCAATCAATTTGTTCTTGGGGAGATAAGTCGCTCCCATCTACCCATTCCCTACATATGCATGCTCGGCCTAAGAGGATCAGGAGAGACAGTTGTCGGTTCGCCCAACACTTACAGGTATATATACATACATTTCTATATAATCACATATTGTGACTGTTCAATTAATTAAATATAACTGCAAAAGTAAAGGACTTACTTTACCGGGGAGGGAAGTATAGGATAAACTCAAGACACCTATACTTGTGCCTCCCCCGCCGAGGTCGCCTGTCAGTTGTAAACGTGGCTTCTGTCTCCCTAAAGGATGACACTGGAGCTTATTATAGTGATCAAAGACTTCTGTTAAACCTTTGAGTCCCGGTGTCATCCTTTGAGGACAAAGAAGCCACAGTTACAACTGACAGGCGACCTCGGTGAGGAGGCACAAGTATAGGTTTCTTGAGTTTATCCTATACTTCCCTCCCTGGTAAGTAAGTCCTTTACTTTTGCAGTTATAATTAATTATTTCAACAGTCACAAATTGTAGTGGATTAACGAGCTCCCACTGCTAAAATGTTGCTGGTGCTGTGTAGCTTAAAAAAATTCCTAAAAATTGGAGCAATGCGATAGAATAAAACTTCACTTTTATTGAGTCCAGCTAAAAAACATGCATCAAGGCCCCAACTACAAACCAACCTGGACACACCTGATGCGTGAGACACCGGTCCTATAGTATCAGGCCAAAGTAGGTACTGGCCGTTGGGAATTCCCCTCTTGAGTGGGACAGGATGGCAACTGTCCCACCTCAAGAGGCAATTGGTGGCCGTAGGTTTGCGGTAAATCTTTGTACCAAGGCCCCCCTCCCTTCCCTCTGAAAATGAGGGTGTCGAGAAAGGGCAATTCGTTCCTCATGAAGACAGAGGTGAACCTCAAATTGATGTTATTGAGGTTCAAATCGTGAACCATTCTGTTGAACTCGCCCTCCGTGCCGCTCCACAGGACGAATATGTCGTCTATGTAGCGGCACCAGAGGGCGATACAGTCAAGATACCACCTCTGTCCTTCCCCAAAGACGATGGTCTCCTCCCACCAGCCAAGGAGCAAATTAGCATATGACGGTGCACATGAACTGCCCATGGCAGTGCCCCTGAGCTGGTGGAAGATACGACCATCGAATAGGAAGTAATTGCTGGTCAATAAACTCCAACAATTGGAGTACAAAGTCATTATGTGGGCCACACTGGAGACCCCTAGCCTTCAAAAAATGTGCAACGGCCATGAGGCCGTATTCATGTGGGATCGACGAGTATAAGGCCTCGACGTCGATCGAGGCTAAAGACCAGAAGTCAAATCTTGACTTCTTGAGAAATTTGTGGAGCTTCTACCACTGTTTTGGCCCTTTTGATCCTTGTTTTTTGATTTATTATTTCTTTATTTATACTTAGGGCATGGCCGGTTTTTTGTCCACAGGACTGGACAGGAATACGTGGCTCTCTGAAGCCACCACGGTTTTTTCGGAACAGACATTAGACCAAAAAAAGTATACTCCAACCCTGAACAGTGCTTTCTCGGAACTCACGCGAGTGTATAAGGAGCAAATCCGCTCGTGGTGGGAACTACAGGGTCTGGAGCACTACATTAAGCAAGGGATTGTTCCAAGAGGTCTCCGTATCTCTCTCGCTTCAGCAAACCGGAGCAGCAACCCGGAACTTCTTAAGAAGTGGGAGAGAGAAGCTACTAGTAGCTCTTTGAGGTTCATGCAACTCCTCCTTGAGGAGGAACGCATCACCCTTGAACGAGCTGAAAGGAACCTCAAGGAACAAATAGAGGTTACAAAAAAGTTTCAACAGGATCCGGAATTTGCCCTTAGAGAAACCCAATTACAAAACCCCATAGAAAGATATCAGTACCATCTTAAAGATAGAAAACATAAACAATTCCTTCGTGACTCACAGGATTTTAAGGACAATAGAGCCTACTTGTTCCTGACCAACCCTGAGAACAACCCAAAATCAGAGTGCTCATCCACTGAGACTGAGGGCTCAGAATGCGATAGGGAAAAGCAAACTAGGGGGAGAGGTCGAGGTAGGGGGGGATATAGAGGTAGGAGGCGGGGTGGCCGTTTCTACAATAACAGAAACACCCCCGCTCCACAGTCGGGTCAGTTAAACACAACCTTTTTTTTTAATCTAGAGGTACAATATCCTCTGAGGAGTCGAAATACTCAACCCCTTCAACAACAATAGACACGTCTAGCGATAGATTTGTTATTAACCTCTCACCCCGACCCCTGTCTCCTGTGGAATTGACAGTATTGAAACGAGGCTTATCATTTGTACCAACTACTCGGTCTGATTTATTCAAGTGGACTAAAGATCTCCACTTATTTGCCAGGAAGTTGAAGTGGCACAAACATTTCAAGTTGAAAGAGAGGAAGGAGTGCCGTGAACTGGGCATATCAACCGAAACTCTGGGGGACGTCAGACTGCTCTTCAGCCTGGGAGAGCCACTTCTGGACACTTCGGGGGAGGGTCCCTTTACGGACCTTAGGCTCAGGAGCACTCGGATGCCACCGTTGGGAGACATCTCGTGTATAGATGTATTTTTGAAATACATCCTGGAGGAATTAGCCAATACAACTGCAGCAAACAAGAAAGGCTGTCCATTGATAAATTGAAAAAGGATAGGTCCATCACGATCAAACCCTCTGATAAGGGGGGAAACGTGGTCGTGATGGACACTGAGGCCTATAAGGAGTAGTGATGTCGCGAACATAAAATTTTCCGTTCGCGAACAGCGAACGCGAACTTCCGCAAATGTTCGCGAACGGGCGAACCGCCATAGACTTCAATTGGCAGGCGAATTTTAAAACCCACAGGGACTCTTTCTGGCCACAATAGTGATGGGAAAGTTGTTTCAAGGGGTCTAACACCTGGACTGTGGCAAGCCGGAGGGGGATCTATGGCAAAACTCCCATGGAAAATTACGTAGTGGACGCAGAGTCGGGTTTTAATCCATAAAGGGCATAAATCAACTAACATTCCTAAATAGTTTGGAATAACATGCTTTAAAACATCCACTGTGTGTATACGATCAGGTATGATGTTGTATCGATCAGGCAGTGTAAGGTTTACGCCCACTTTACAGACATTGACAGACCAAACTCCCCTTTTAATGCACCGCAAACAACCGCAAACAGTTCATTTGCACAACCGCAAACTCCCCATTTGCACAAGGTTGGATACCAAGCTAGCCACGTCCCGGTGATGTCATTGAAGGTTTCTTCCTCCACCCAGCCACGTACAACACCAAGGGTCCCCGAAAGGTGAATTTAATTGATTTTTCGAACGGCGAGATGGTTAAAAAAACGCTGGCTCCCTCCCCTTTGTTTTTATCCACGGTCACTGCGTCTGCGCCGTGCAATTTACTGTCACACCCGATATGAGTGGTATTTTCTGTAGTACTATTCTCATCAGTTTAATCCCTCTAACGTCCCCAATCTAAGGGCCATTTATTGAATAGATTTTTCGAACGGGGAGATGGTTAAAAAAACGCTGGCTCCCTCCACTCTGTTTTAATCCACGGTGACTGCGTCTGCGCCGTGCAATTTACTGTCACACCCGATATGAGTGGTATTTTCTGTAGTACTATTCTCATCAGTTTAATCCCTCTAACCTCCACAATCTGGGGGCCATTTATTGAATAGATTTTTCGAACGGGGAGATGGTTAAAAAAACGCTGGCTCCCTCCACTCTGTTTTATTCCACGGTTACTGCGTCTGCGCCGTGCAATTTACTGTCACACCCGATATGAGTGGTATTTTCTGTAGTACTATTCTCATCAGTTTAATCCCTCTAACGTCCCCAATCTGAGGGCCATTTATTGAATTGATTTTTCGAACGGGGAGATGGTTAAAAAAACGCTGGCTCCCTCCACTCTGTTTTAATCCACGGTCACTGCGTCTGCGCCGTGCAATTTACTGTCACACCCGATATGAGTGGTATTTTCTGTAGTACTATTCTCATCAGTTTAATCCCTGTTACATCCCATATCAGGGATTGCCTTTTGTGAAAAAACATTTAGGCCGGGTACCTTCGACTGCCTTCACAGTGACAGACCAAACTCTCATACACCAAACTGAATTGATTTCAGGAACCGGGAGATGGAAAAAGCAGCTTGGTCGGTCCTCATACTCCCAAATATTCCTATCAGTTTAATCCCTGTTACGTACCCTATCCGGTCGAATTGATTAACCATTGTCGAATTAGCGAACCATTATGACATCATGAAATAATTTAGTTCTGAGCCCTGTATTTGCTTTGTATTGGAATTGATGGGGATTTTTTTAATTGTCTGCATCATTTCTAATAAACTATTAAGAGACTTTATTATGATTTTTTATTTTATGTATTAAAAACCCATACAACATATAAAAAAAAAGGTAAATTAATGTTTTTTCTATGAAATATTATCCAGCCGTCCGATCGCTTTTGGTCTGACCATAAAGAAGCAACGGCCTTATCATCTGGGGTGTGGCAACATTGCCAACACACTCATAGAGGTGATAATTGCTTCATTGTGATACGCAAGCCCCTTCACCACAACAAGGTAACGATCACGAAGGGGAATTGACACTTGTATGTGCCTTTTTTTTTGGTTTGTTTTTGCAGCCACAGTGCTGCACCATAGGACAGAAAAATTAGACATGTACACATGCCTGAAAAATAATGGCATTGCTGCAGCCGCTATTGTAGCAGCGGCCGGAAAAATTGACGTTTTCCAGGCAGAAAAGTGACTAAAACATTGCGGCTTGAACCCTAGTTGGTGGTGGAGAATTCACGAAAGTCATCTGGTATGCAGACATTAAATACAGCAGCGTGGGGACCATTTTGAGGCCAAGGCATGTAATCAGGCCTTTTGTTAGTCAAACGTATCCCCCACTGTCAGTCCCTTCGGGATCCATGCCTCATTCATCTTTATGAAGGTGAGGTAATCAACACTTTTTTGACCGAGGCGACTTCTCTTGTCAGTGACAATGCCTCCTGCTGCACTGAAGGGCCTTTCTGACAGGACACTTGAAGCAGGGCAGGCCAGAAGTTCTATCGCGAACTGGGATAGCTCAGGCCACAGGTCAAGCCTGCACACCCAGTAGTGAAGGGTTTCATTGCTCCTCAGAGTGTCGATATCTGCTGTTAAGGCGAGGTAGTCTGCTACCATGTCGGTCGAGTCGTTCTCTAAAGCTGGATCCCGAAGGGCTGTGGCGATGAGTAGGACTGAAAAAGCTCCGCATGTCCTCCATCAACAACACATCTGTAAATCGTCCAGTCCTTGCCGCCGTGGTAGGAGGAGGATTACACTCACCTCTTCCCATGTTAGATTCCCGTTGTGCTGTGACATCCCCCTTATAAGCTGTGTAAAGCATATTTTTTAGTTTGGTTTTGAACTGCTGCATCCTTTCCGACTTTCGGTAATTTGGTAACATTTCTGCCACTTTCTGCTTATACCGGGGGTCTAGTAGCGTGGCCACCCAGTACAGGTCGTTCTTCTTCATCCTTTTTATACGTGGGTCCATCAACAGACATGACAGCATGAAAGACCCCATTTGAACAAGGTTGGATGCAGAGCTACTCATTTCCCGTTCCTCGTCCTCATTGATGTCATTGACGGTCTGTTCTTCCCCCCAGCCACGTACAACACCATGGGTCCCAGATAGGTGACAACAACGAGCACCCTGGGGTGCCTGCTGTGGTTGGTCTTCCTCCTCCTCAAAGCCGCCACATTTCACCTCTGCCTCCTCTTCCTCATACTCCTCTTCCAGCGTTGCCGCAGGTCCGGCAAGCGATGATGACAAGGCTGTTTCTGGTGGTGATGGTGACCACAACTCTTCCTCTTCCTCTTCACGCTCATCTACAGCCTGATCCAGCACTCTTCGCAGGGCATGCTCCAGGAAGAAAACAAATGGGATGAGGTCGCTGATGGTGCCTTCGGTGTGACTAACTAGGTTTGTCACCTCCTCAAAAGGACGCATGAGCCTACAGGCATTGCGCATGAGTGTCCAGTAACGTGGAAAAAAAATTCCCAGCTCCGCAGAGGCTGTCCTAGCACCCCGGTCATACAAATACTCGTTGACGGCTTTTTCTTGTTGGAGCAGGTGGTCGAACATTAGGAGTGATGAATTCCAACGTGTCGGGCTGTCGCATATCAAGCGCCTCACTGGCATGTTGTTTCGCCGCTGAATATCGGAAAAGTGCGCCATGGCCGTGTAGGAATGCCTGAAATGGCCACACACCTTCCTGGCCTGCTTGAGGACGTCCTGTAAGCCTGGGTACTTAGACACAAAACGTTGTACGATGAGATTCATCACATGTGCCATGCACGGCACATGTGAAAACTTGCCCAAATTCAATGCCGACAACAAATTTGTTCCATTGTCACACACCACTTTGCCGATTGCCAGTTGTTGCGGGGTCAGCCACTGATCCACCTGTGCGTTCAGGGCGGACAGGAGTGCTGGTTCTGTGTGGCTCTCTGCTTTCAGGCAAGTCAACCCCAAGACAGCGTGACACTGTCGTATCCGGGATGTGGAATAACCCCTGGGGAGCTGAGGGGATTCAGTTGATGTGCAGCCAGACGCCGCAGCAGAAGAGGACTCAGCCGAGAAGCATATCGAAGAGGATGGAGTAGGAGTAGAGGAGGTGGCAGTAGGTCTGCCTGCAAGTCGTGGTGGTGTCACCAACTCCGCTGTGGAGCCACGCATTCCATGCTTGTCAGCCGTCAGCAGGTTGACCCAATGCGCAGTGTACGTGATATACCTGCCCTGACCATGCTTTGCAGACCAGGTATCAGTGGTTAGATGGACCCTTGCCCCAACACTGTATGCCAGAGATGCCATGACTTCCTTTTCAATGACATGGTAGAGGTTTGGGATTGCCTTTTTTGAAAAAAAATTTCGTCCGGGTACCTTCCACTGTGGTGTCCCAATAGCGACAAATTTTTTGAAGGCCTCAGACTCCACCAGCTGGTATGGTAAAAGCTGGCGGGCTAAGAGTTCCGTCAAGCCAGCTGTCAGTCGCCGGGCAAAGGGATGATTCTGTGACATTGGCTTTTTACGCTCAAACATGTCCTTGACAGACACCTGACTGTGGGCAGATGAGCAGGAACTGCTGAAGGTGAGAGGAGGAGTGGCGGTTGGTTGAGAGGGGGCAGGGAGGACAGCAGTGGTTGACGTGGCTGAAGATGTTGGACCAGGAGGAGCATGGTGGCTTTGAGTTTGTGTGCTGCTTGTACTCATGTGTTGATCCCATAGGCGTTTGTGATGTGAGATCATGTGCCTTCGCAAAGCAATTGTACCAAGGTGGGTGTTGGACTTCCCATGACTCTTTTGGCACAGGTTGCAAATGGCATTGCTGTTATCAGAGGCAGACACACAAAAAAAATGCCACACTGCTGAGCTTTGCAATGACGCCATTCTGGTGGTAGCAACAGCATGCGTTGACTGGCGTGCTGTCTGGCTGACCCCAGGTGCCGATACATGCTGTCTGACTGTGCCACTAACTCCTTGCGACAACCTCCCCCTGCTTCCAACTCGTCTCCTCATTCTCTCTGTCTCCCCTTCTGAACTTTCCCCCTCTTCTTCTCTTCGAGCAGGCACCCACGTAGCATCCATGGACACATCGTCATCATCAACCGCTTCACTTGTATCTGACACCTCAGCAAAGGAAGCAGCAGCGGGTACAACATCATCATCATCATCATCATCACATTGTACGTCCATGTGTGTAATCCTGCCTGAGACATATCCCTGTAATCTACATCATCTGGCAATAATGGTTGCGCATCACTAATTGCATCCAACTGATGTGTAAATAACTCCTCTGATGGATCAAGTAAAGCGGCTGTGGTGGCTGTGGTGGTAGTGATGGTGTTGGCGGCGGGCGGGTGCGTGGTAACTTGAGAGCAGGTGACCGAAGCTGAGCTGGAGGAGGATGGTGCGTCAAGGTTCTTAGCGGAAGCTGTTGAAGATTGGGTGTCCTGTCTAAGCCAGTCAACTATGTCCTCAGAATTTTTCGGGTTCAGGGTACGTGGCCTCTGAACACTAGGCATTATTCCAGGGACAGTGGAAATCACAGCACCACGACCACGACGGCCCCTGCGAGTCTGGCCTGCCTCTGCCTGTCATTTTTTTAGATAAGTGGTACTACGCGTGCTAGGTACTGTGCCACCCGGTATCAGTGGTGGGCACTGGCAGTGGGCACACTACAGTCTGTGGAAGTGGGCCTGACACACACTGGCAGCAGGCAAGCAACTGAAATTAGACTAATGTGTAAAAATTAAATGCCTTATTTATCGGCTAGCTACTGTGCCACCCGGTATCAGTGGTTGGCACTGGCAGTGGGCACACTACAGTCTGTGGAAGTGGGCCTGACACACACTGGCAGCAGGCAAGCAACTGAATTTAGACTACTGTCTAAAAATTAAATGCCTTATTTATCGGCAAGCTACTGTGCCACCCGGTATCAGTGGTTGGCACTGGCAGTGGAGCACACTACAGTCAGTGGAAGTGGGCCTGACACACACTGGCAGCAGGCAAGCAACTGAATTTAGACTACTGTCTAAAAATTAAATGCCTTATTTATCGGCAAGCTACTGTGCCACCCGGTATCAGTGGTTGGCACTGGCAGAGGGCACACTACAGTCAGTGGAAGTCGGCCTGACACACACTAGCAGCAGGCAAGCAACTGAAATCACACTAAAGTGTAAAAATTAAATGCCTTTTTTTCATGCAAAGTCCTGTGCCACACGGGATGACAGGGGTGGGCACTGGCAGTGGGCACACTACAGTCAGTGGAAGTCGGCCTGACACACACTGGCAGCAGGCAAGCAACTGAAATTACACTAAAGTGTAAAAATTAAATGCCTTTTTTGATGCAAAGTCCTGTGCCACACGGGATGACAGGGGTGGGCACTGGCAGTGGGCACACTATAGTCAGTGGAAGTCGGCCTGACACACACTAGCAGCAGGCAAGCAACTGAAATTACACTAAAGTGTAAAAATTAAATGCCTTATTTATCGGCAAGCTACTGTGCCACCCCGTATCAGTGGTGGGCACTGGCAGTGGGCACACTACAGTCAGTGGAAGTGGGCCTGACACACACTGGCAGCAGGCAAGCAACTGAATTTAGACTACTGTCTAAAAATTAAATGCCTTATTTATCGGCAAGCTACTGTGCCACCCGGTATCAGTGGTTGGCACTGGCAGTGGGCACACTACAGTCAGTGGAAGTCGGCCTGACACACACTAGCAGCAGGCAAGCAACTGAAATCACACTAAAGTGTAAAAATTAAATGCCTTTTTTTCATGCAAAGTCCTGTGCCACACGGGATGACAGGGATGGGCACTGGCAGTGGGCACACTACAGTCAGTGGAAGTCGGCCTGACACACACTGGCAGCAGGCAAGCAACTGAAATTACACTAAAGTGTAAAAATTAAATGCCTTTTTTTGATGCGAAGTCCTGTGCCACACGGGATGACAGGGGTGGGCACTGGCAGTGGGCACACTATAGTCAGTGGAAGTCGGCCTGACACACACTAGCAGCAGGCAAGCAACTGAAATTACACTAAAGTGTAAAAATTAAATGCCTTATTTATCGGCAAGCTACTGTGCCACCCCGTATCAGTGGTGGGCACTGGCAGTGGGCACACTACAGTCAGTGGAAGTGGGCCTGACACACACTGGCAGCAGGCAAGCAACTGAATTTAGACTACTGTCTAAAAATTAAATGACTTATTTATCGGCAAGCTACTGTGCCACCCGGTATCAGTGGTTGGCACTGGCAGTGGGCACACTACAGTCAGTGGAAGTCGGTCTGACACACACTAGCATCAGGCAAGCAACTGAAATCACACTAAAGTGTAAAAATTAAATGCCTTTTTTTGATGCAAAGTCCTGTGCCACACGGGATGACAGGGGTGGGCACTGGCAGTGGGCACACTACAGTCAGTGGAAGTGGGCCTGACACACACTGGCAGCAGGCAAGCAACTGAATTTAGACTAATGTGTAAAAATGAAATGCCTTATTTATCGGCAAGCTACTGTGCCACCCGGTATCAGTGGTTGGCACTGGCAGTGGGCACACTACAGTCAGTGGAAGTGGGCCTGACACACACCGGCAGCAGGCAAGCAACTGAATTTAGACTACTGTCTAAAAATTAAATGCCTTATATATCGGCAAGCTACTGTGCCACCCGGTATCAGTGGTTGGCACTGGCAGTGGGCACACTACAGTCAGTGGAAGTGGGCCTGACACACACTGGCAGCAGGCAAGCAACTGAATTTAGACTACTGTCTAAAAATTAAATGCCTTATTTATCGGCAAGCTACTGTGCCACCCGGTATCAGTGGTTGGCACTGGCAGTGGGCACACTACAGTCAGTGGAAGTCGGCCTGACACACACTAGCAGCAGGCAAGCAACTGAAATTAAACTAAAGTGTAAAAATTAAATTCCTTTTTTTGATGCAAAGTCCTGTGCCACACGGGATGACAGGGGTGGGCACTGGCAGTGGGCACACTACAGTCAGTGAAAGTCGGCCTGACACACTGGCAGCAGGCAAGCAACTGAAATTACACTAAAGTGTAAAAATTAAATGCCTTTTTTTGATGCAAAGTCCTGTGCAAGCCGGTATGGGTGGTGGGCACTGGCAGTGGGCACACTACAGTCAGTGGAAGTCAGCCTGACACACACTGGCAGGCAACTAACCTTAGATTAAAGTGTAAAAATTAAATGCCTTTTTTTGATGCAAAGTCCTGTGCCACATGGGATGACAGGGGTGGGCACTGGCAGTGGGCACACTACAGTCTGTGGGCCTGCAGCTCCTCACACACAAGCAGGCCAGGCAACTGCAATATGTATATGGAGAAAAAAAAAAGCAGACTAAAAAGGGCTTTTTGGGGTGCTGTCAGGACGCTGTCCTTACAGCAGAGATAAGATGAGTCTTTCAGGACTGGAGTGGACACTGAATTCACTAGCCTAGCTATCAATTTCCCTATTAAATCAGCAGCAACTACACTCTCCCTCCTCTCACTAAGACTGCAAATCCCGATTAAATCTAAAATGGATGCTGTTCAGGAGATGGGAGGGTCTGGGAGGGAGGGTATGCTGCTGATTGGCTGGAATGTGTCTGCTGACTGTGAGGTACAGGGTCAAAGTTTGCTCAGTGATGATGTATAGGGGCGGAACGAACATCGCATGTGTTCGCCCGCTGCGGCGAACAAGCTATGTTCGCCGGGAACTGTTCGCCGGCGGATAGTTCGGGCCATCTCTAATAAGGAGATGTGCCTGACTATCCTCAAAGATAGTTCAGGGTACGAGGTACTTTCATAGGACCCCACCCTGAAATATAGGAATACCCTGGAATGACTCCTTGTGGAAGCTAGGAATAACCGTCTTATCACCAAAGACGAGTTCGACTATCTCTTACCCTCACATTCCACTTTGGCTACATTTTATTGTTTGCCAAAGGTCCACAAGGAGTCGTTACCAGTGAAGGGTCGCCCTATTGTTTCAGGGGTCAGTAGCCTGGCACAAAATTGCGGCATATATGTGGACCGTGTACTGCGCCCTTTTGTTGAGTCCCTTCCCTCTTATGTGACGGACATGAGTGACCTACTGTCCAAGCTGGAGGGGGTTTGTTTGGAACCCCACTGGTCTTTAGCCTCGATAGACGTTGAGGCCTTATACTCGTCGATCCCACATGAATACGGCCTCATGGCTGTTGCACATTTTTTGAAGGTAGGGGTCTCCAGTGCGGCCCACATAATGACTTTGTATTCCAATTGTTGGAGTTTATCTTGACCAGCAATTACTTCCTATTCGATGGCCGTATCTTCCACTAGCTCAGGGGCACTGCCATGGGCAGTTCATGTGCACCGTCATTTGCTAATTTGCTCCTTGGCTGGTGAGAGGAGACCATCGTCTTTGGGGAAGGACAGAGGTGGTATCTTGACTGTATCGCCCTGTGGTGCCGCTACATAGATGACATATTTGTCCTGTGGAGCGGCACGGAGGGCGAGTTCAACAGAATGGTTCACGATTTGAACCTCAATAACATCAATTTGAGGTTCACCTCTGTCTTCATGAGGAACGAATTGCCCTTTCTTGACACCCTCATTTTCAGAGGGGAGGGGGGGGGGCCTTGGTACAAAGATTTACCGCAAACCTACAGCAACCAATTGCCTCTTGAGGTGGGACAGTTGCCATCCTGTCCCACTCAAGAGGGGAATTCCCACCAGCCAGTACCTACGGATTAGGCGCAACTGCTCCAATGTCGGGGACTTTCCGTCCGAAGCAAAGGATCTGAGGGAGCGTTTCCGTAGCTGTGGGTATCCCGAACAGGTTCTTAGGCCTGCATATCGTAATGCCTCATCACAAGATCGGACTAGTTTGCTTCACCCTAACAAGAATGAGGCCACTAGCTCCCCCAAGACAATACAAATCATAGGGACCTTTGATTCGGCGGCATCTAACATCCGTGAAATCATTAGCCGCCATTGGGTCACACTTAGACTGGACCCTGACCTTGCAGAGGTATTATCTCCACACGCCTCCGTGACATATAGAAGAGGCACTAACCTGAGGGACCAGTTAGTGCATAGTCACTTTGTGTCCCCCCCACACGAAACCATCCACTTGGTTTAAAGGCCCCACCTGGGGTTGCTTCAAATGTGGTCGTTGCACTTTCTGTAGATACATTCACCCAGGTAAAACCTTTAAGGGCGTGCGCCCGGATTCGAAGTTTGAAATCCATGACTTCATTAATTGCTGCTCCACGGGGGTCATATACCTCTGTGAATGTTTATGTGGCCTCAGATATGTGGGGAAGACATGAAGGGAGCTCCATGTGCGCATTGGAGAACATCTGGGGGATATCAGGAACCGCAGGGACACCCCAGTGGCTCGACATGTTCTGTCCCATCATGATGGACGAGATTCGGTTATCTCCTTTATGGGGATTGACCGGATACACAAGCCCATCCGTGGGGGGGACTGGGATAGGAGGATCCTCCAAAAGGAGACATGGTGGATCTTCCATTTGAACACCACCGCCCCCCACGGACTGAATGAACAAGTAAACTTTAGTTGTTTCGTATGATCTGGATACAATCCCATGTTATAATTGTGTCTGCTCCATTTCTTGTCTTTGGTTTTTTATGGGCACCTCCCTGGGTGCACCTCTTTGGATCCTTTTCTGTGTGATAATGAACCGTCCCTTTAAATGTCCTTTCATTCACGGACTATAGTTAAAGTTCTGTGAATAGGGGGACACAGGTCTGGGTATGTAGCGGGCGGGGACACTTCCTCCCCTGCTCCCCCCTGTGTCTCTTTAGTGTTTATACCGAGATGGGTTGCTCCATCAACAGAAGGTGTAGAATTATTGGATCAGCGCCCGGCTTGCTTACATATGCCCCCGTTTTGACCACACTAAGGCCTCTTTCACACTAGCGTTGTTTCTTTCCGTCCTAGAGTTCCGTCGTCGGGGCTCTAGGACGGAAAGAAACTGATCAGGATAATCCTAATGCATCCTGAATGGAGAGAAATCCGTTCAGGATGCATCAGGATGTCATCCGTTCAGTATGTCAACGTTTTTTGGACGTTGACAAAACCGTAGCATTCTGCGGATTTGTCTCCGTCCAAAAAGCCGGAAGACATGCCGCAATGCCGGATCCGGAATGAATGCCCATTGAAGAGCATTATTCCGGATCCGGCATTAAGCTAAACATCGATTCGGCGCATTGCCGGATCCGACGTTTAGCACTGCGCATGCGCAGCAGCCGTTCCGATCGGGGCCCCAGTGTAAGCTGGGGCTCGATCGGTCACCATGGCAGCCAGGACGCTACTGGAGTCCTGGCTGCCATGGCTAGCAACACAGCAGTGTACTTACCTGCGCTGCGGCGCCGGGTGCTCCATTATGACATCACAGGTCCGGGCGGCGCATTGATCTATGCGCCGCCCGGACCTGTGACGTCATTAAGGAGCGCCCGCCAGCCGCAGCGCAGGTAAGTACACTGCTGCTGAGTACCATGGCAGCCAGGACTCCAGTAGCGTCCTGGCTGCCATGGTAACAGTGAAAGCATGTTGAAGACTGATCAGGAAACTGATCAGTCTTCAAATGCTGTCAGTCCACTTGCGTTCTGACGGATCCGGCGGGACAGAAGTGCCCGCCGGATCCTCAGAACGCAAGTGTGAAAGAGCCTTAAGGGGGTTGATCACATGATCGCATGTAAATGTTTGTACCGCCTCAGGGCGCATATGTTATTTTTCTGTAAAAATCGCATCGCGGTTTTGCGATTTTTCCATGCGCATTATGCGATTTTGTTACGCGCATGTGCGATATATTTGCGCTTTTTTGCGATCATGTGTCAGGTCATGTGACATTGTGATGCTCTGAAGCGTGATCACATGTCACATGACTTCCGGCCCCTATTTAATCTCGGCTTCTCCCTGCAACCTGTGGGACACACTGAGGATACCGGCACCTCCACCATACACGGCAACCTATTCAAGCACTCACTTGGATCATACATCCAAGGCAGCAGTAAGTGACTCATCTCATGCATAGTGCGATCTACTTATTTACTCTTTGAGGAAGGTGGCACTGTGTGGATATGTGTTTTCTGACTGGGATATCATTGAATTATCTGTATCGGTTGCTGGTCCAGATAGAGCTGTTGCTATATGACGCCTCTATATGATTGCCTTTCTATGTATGCCGCCATATGCTGCCTCTGTGTATCCACTTCTCCATATGAATGCTGTGTTCTCATTTGTATGTTATCTCTATTTGATTTATTTTTCCGGACGGACCTGCGTTCCCTGATGATTCAAGGTACGTCCGTTTATGTGCTAACTGATGAAACGCGTCGGGACGCCTGTATATATGTTTATATGCACCTAAGACATATCTAACTTACTGTTTCACATAGGCCCCCTGGACTGGGGTAGTCCGTGTGTTTTTCTAGATCACTATACGTAGTGTGTGACACAGATCCCTTAGGTTTTGCTACCACCCTGGACCCCCCAAGTAACTTTTTTAACTAGGGCAAGGTTGTGCAGGGAGAGGTTCCGGCATTGGGCCACCCCTTGCGGAGTTTTTTGGACCCAGTAGTAGCATTACTAGGGTATATTAGGCCAAGTAGGGCAACACAAGGAGTTTCTTTGGCCTGATACTATAGGACCGGTGTCTTACGCATCAGGTGTGTCCAGGTTGGTTTGTAGTTGGGGCCTTGATGCATGTTTTTTAGCTGGACTCAATAAAAGTGAAGTTTTATTCTATCTCATTGCTCCAATTTTTAGGAATTTTCTTGACTTCTTGAGCAATTTGTGGAGCCTCTACCACTGTTTTGGCCCCTTTGATTCTTGATTTTTGATTTATTATTGCTGTGTAGCTTAGGAGCTGACTAAAGTCGACAGAGCTAGACAAACCAACTGATTGGTGTGGGCTGCTAGACTCCCGTTGATCAGCTAGTGATGGGATATCTTGAGGATAGGCCATAACTTAAAAACCCTATACAACCCAATTAGTTAATTTACCATCACAATTCAATGTTTTAGTGCACACAATACATTTGAGCTTTTCGTGAACAAATGTTTATGTAAAATACATAGTAATCCAGAATAATAAGGCGACATACAGAGAAGCTGTAGACTTATGTAACATTTATTATACATAATAACTGCACTATTCAGTACATATATTACTAAACATTTACAATGTTGCAAATAGTTGTTCTCATAGGTGTCAAGGCAGAAATGGTTCTCACACGTCTTTGTGTGGTTATAAGAGAAGCAAAGAATGACTTGTCCTTATTTTCAAAGGATCCAGGACAGCTCAAAAATGACTGACACAAATTTCTGCATAAAATTCTGTGTGATGTTTTTGCAGGGCTTCCAATTAACACTAAATTAAAAATAAAAATAAAATAAAAAGCACCTCGTACAAATTCTTTGAGGAGTGGCTATTAAAGAAATTTCAATGTTTGAAATGCTTAAAGGGGTTGTCTCACTTCAGCAAGTGGCATTTATCATGTAGAGAAAGTTAATACAAGACACTTACTAATGTATTGTGATTGTCCATATTTGGAGTTGAGCAAACTTCTATTTTTAGTTCGGCATCCAAAGTTTGAGTTTGGGTTATCGTAGCATCCCATTATGGATTCCGCTACCGCGGACCATAACAGCATTTGGAATCCATAAGGGGCTGCTTCATCGAACCCAAACCTTGGACAACCCTAAGGACCTGGGGTGACGTCACCGTCATGTGATCAGTGCAGGGGGCGTGGCTCAGCACTGGATCACCTCTTATCCAATCCAGTGCTGAGCCACGCCCCTGCACTGATCACATGACGGTGACATCACCCCAGGTCCTTCGGCTTTTCAACAGTTCGGGTTCGTGGAAGCCGTCCCTTATGGATGCCATATGCCGGGATAGTCCGCGCTAGTGGAATCCATAACGGGATGCGGCGATTACCACAACCCAAACGCCGAACTATTTTTTAAAGTTCGCGCATCTCTATCCATATTGCTTCCTTTGCTGGCTGGATTCATTTTTCCATTGCATTATACACTGCTTATTTTCATGGTTACGACCACCCTGCAATCCATTAGTGGTGGTCGTGCTTGCACACTATAAGAAAAAGCACAGGCCTAGCTGTGCTCCTACGGTCCCAGCCACCAGCGAGGAGCTTTTTCCTATAGTGTGCAAGCACGGCCACTACTGATGATGGATTGCAGGGTGGTCGTAACCCCTGCAAATGACCAGTGTATAATGGATGGAAAAAGGAATCCAGGCAGCAAAGGAGGCAATATGGACAATCATAATACATTAGTAAGTGCCTTGTATTAACTTTCTCTACATAACAAATGCTTTTTGCTGAAGTGAGACAGCCCTTTTAATAAATGAAAAGTTACACAATTTTCTAAGGGTTTGGCCACACGTTCAGGTTTCCTGATGCAGTTTTGTAAGCCACTATCTGGAATGGATCATAAAAGGCGAGAAAGTATAAAGGACAGATATGACTTCTCTGGTTTTGACTTCCAAAACTGCATCAGGAAACTTGGCTGTGTGGCCATACCCCAATACACTTTGTTTAAATTCAATTTTTGAGATATTTGGGAATGAGAAGTGCAATGGAGAGAGTTGCACGCATGAGCGTCAACCTCTTCTCCTCTCCTGAGTTCTGAACATTTAGATATGCCGTAACTATCTCATACTGGAAAATCCCTTTAAATATGCAATTTAAATAAAACCAATGTATTATGCCTAGTACAGGGAATAAAGGGGGAAGTGAATGACACAGGGGTTCCAATATCATTACCTTCCTAGGCCAGTGAATTCACATTATTCAATCACGTGCCCTATGTGCAGCTAAGCCCCATGGAAGCGAATAAGCCTGCAATACCAAGCACATCCTCAGTATAATGTACGGCGCTGTGCTTGTTAAGCTGTGAGGAGGCTGCAGCACTCAATAAAGCGCAACGGCCTCTTCAAAGAGCTGATCAGCTGATCAGGACCCCCACTGATCAGATATTGATAAGCGATAGAGCCATCATTATTGAACAACCGGAAAAACCCTCTTAGTCTAAATATGTAATAATAATAAAAAAGTTGGCAAATATGTACTACACAATATTACAGTTAAGAAATACAATTTACCAAGTCACTTGTTAGAGTACACATGCATCTTTATTAATCAAATAATTTTGCATACACATAAAACAGTAAAAAGAAACTGCCTTAAGGGGTTCATATGGAACAAATGGCTACAGAATATTATATGTATAACAAATGTATGAGGTCCTAAAAATACTGAGGTGAAAATACCTAAAGCACATTATAACATAAGAGCCAACCAAATAATATAGATGAAGACCACAATTACGGTATATGAGCATCTAGTAGCATACTGATGAATACCAACCCACACAGCAGCTTCACCACAATGCACATTTCCTATGTAGCTACCTACTGTACATAATCTTGAAATCTAAAGACACGGCTTCCAGACATCTGTGTTGGTCCCATGTTCATATGTGCCCACATTGCTGAGAAAAATGGGGTTTTAATATATGGAAATAAGCTTCTAGGTAGACACATCAGGCAGGGCATTGCTATTCAGGGACAGACTGGCTGTAGACTTCCACAGCGAAATTTCCCAGTGGGCCGACGACCAGGGGGCCACTGGAGCCCTCCTCATGGCCTCTGGCCAGGTACATAATTAACCGATGGTCTCTGCATTAATTAATGCTAGGAGCATCAAGTGTACTTATGCACCTTGCTGGCAGCCGCAGGTGCCTAACTGTATTGTTGCCCTCAGGACGGTGATACAGTTGAATGTGTCAGTGTTTTGTTCTGCACTGTGGTATTTGGTTCTGCTGGTTCTGCCTACTTGTATAGTTTATCGATGCCTTCCATTATTAGAAAACGTTTATCATCACATCAAGGTGAATCATCATCTGCAAAATGAATGAAAATTCTGAATCCTGTGAAAAATTTATTTTTATTACAACACCAACTTTAATCTATTGTATAATTCTTTAATGTATCAAGTACACTTATCTCTATGATTGTGTATTCAGGGATAGCTGTCAATCACTGATAGGACCGTCTCCTGGACTTCAAAGCCCAGAATGAGCAGGAACACAAAAGAAAGAAACAGGTTATACTGAATCTTTACCTACAAAACTATGTATGAATCTACTCAGCTCTATAGCATGGTGCTTGTCACCAGCTAACTCCTATCCAACTGTTAGCATAGACACATTGATGTGGTTCACCTCATTAAAAAACGTTTTTTCTTTTGTTGCTCCATTCCTGAGATATTATACTTTTTCTTAATATTCAAATTGAGCCTTTGGTGCAATGACGGTGTCACCATTTCTCTTGTTTCACCCAAGCTCCTCTCCTATCTGTAGCCAGCCCCTCCCTCACTGCTTTGCCACTGCCTGGCCTTGTCAGTCAGAGCAGCCATGGTGGTGTTAGCCACAGAAAGGAGAAGATCTTGGACGCAACAAGAACAAAAGTGATGCCCTCATTGCACCAAAGGCCTACTTTGCATATTAAGAATACGATTGAGCTTTCAATAAAAAAATAGAAAAACAGCATTTTAATCAGGTGAACCACAGCTATGCCTCTATGCAAACAGTTTGATAGGGTGGTCACTGGTGACAGATTACCTTTAAATCAGATGGACACGATCAGTTTCTGTAGCCAATCTGCCACATGTGAACATAGCCTTCCAGTGGTATTCCACACAAGGGTTCACAGCTTTGTATACGTAAAAATACATGGAGTATTCCCACACTCCAAATACTGGTGTAACAAACTAAGAAAAGTGCTATAAAATACATTTGATATCATGTTCTTGCTTACTCTTCCACTTCCTACATTTGGCATAGCCAACCATTGAGGTTATACAAGACAGGAAATCAATTTTAACATTGTAATAACAACAATGTAAAGCAAAGCAAAAGATCTATAGTTATAGAAAAGTTTACAACTCCTTTTAATGCTGTATGATGGAGCTTCGAGCAAAGCAATGTGTCACATCTGCAAACGAGAGAGGTGCGGTGTAATTGTGATATGATAGGGCTCTGTATCTCTCCTTCATGGTGCATCATGGTAGCAAATATAGTACAAGAGAAAGCAGCAAACAGCTTGTTATGTATGGTGAAAGCGATGGCATCAGTGTAGCTACAGGATCTACTATAAAAAGTTGTTTCTTTTACCTTTTGCTTTTAAAGGGGAACCAGAAGAGCTTACACTATCCCTGGAAACCACCTAAAACTTCCTTGTGTCAATGTAAAGTAGGCTCTCAGGAATCGCAGGCAGAGAGGAACCGATCTTTACTTATCACACACCACTATTAACCCCTTAAAAGGGTTGTGTCACTTCAGCAAATAGCATTTTTTATGTAGAGAAAGTTATTATAAGCCACTTACTAATGTATTGTTATTATCCGTAGTGATTCCTTTGCTGGCTGGATTTATTTTTCCATCGCATTATACACTGCTCGTTTCCATGGTTACGACCACCCTGCCATCCTTCAGAGGTGCTTGCACACTATCGCAAAAAGCACCAGCCTATGTGAGCTCCCACAGTCCCGGCCAGTAGAGAGGCTGGAACTTTTTCCTGTAGTGTGCAAGCACAGCCACGGCTGCTGGATTACAGGGTGGTCATAACCATGGAAATGTGCTGTGTACAATGTGATGGAAAAATGAATTCCGCTAGTAAAGGAAGCTCTATGGATAATAACAATACATTAGTAAGTGACACAACCCCTTTAACGACAGACAGGTATGTGATTACTGTTAAGGGAATGCACAGAGTTGGCTCACAAGCTGATCCAGCTCCATACATAGCGGGTGACAGCTGTAAAACACGGCAGACATCAACCACCAGTGATTGAGATTGGAAACAACTCCAATGCCGGGCATTTCATGCTTCAGATGCTGCTGTCAATAGCAACCGTAGCACCGGGCTTCCTCTATCCTCCAAATGCAACCCCATGGCAACATCATTAAGCATTGTAAAGGCTCCCAGGCTTGTCATAATAAGCCATGCTGACAGGCAGCCAGTAAAAATCCCATAGACTCCAATAGTATTCCATGCAGTCTATCGTATAAGTGATCAAAAAATTGCATATTCAAGTCCCCTAACAGGACTAAAAATTACTGTGAAAAAAAACAAACTTGTTTTAAAAACACAAAAAAAAATGTAAAAACTCAAATCATCCCCTCCCAATTTTACATATAAAAAGAAACAAACAATAAAATAAAGAAATGTAATTGGCATTGCCATGTCTGAAAATTTCCGAATTACTAAAATATATTTTAGTTGGATGCCGTAATGGGAAAAAACCTAAATAAATAAAAATATGCAATTGAATAAAAAATGATCCAAACTTATATGTATCCCAAAAAGTAAGTCTTCACACAGCTCTGTTTGTAAAACATAATAAAAAATGTAATTTAGTATTGTCATACTGACCCACAAGATAAGGTCGTTGTGTCTTTTTTTTAGCAAACAGTGAACACTGTAAAAAACAAAACTCCCCAAAAATTACAGAATATTTTTTTTTCATTTTACCCCACAATCCATGCTATAGGAAGTTAAATAGTGGCATTAAAAAATATATAAAAAAAAACCTGAACAGAAAACATAAAAAAGTTTTGGCTTTTGGAAACTGGGAAGGAAAAGACAAAAAGTGCAAAAAACAAAAATTAGCCCAGTCTTTAAGGGGTTAAGCAAATCCGATAGAGTTGCTAAGGTGTCATGTAATTGGCTAATAACTGATAAAGATAATGCTAGCTGCCTTACCATTTGATGGTAGCACATTGTGGCTCCAACAGCATAACAAGTTGAGATGTTACTGCATGGGCTAGATGCAACCATCTCCCTCACGAGGCCATGGCTATTTTAGATCAGCTTTTGTAATAAGACACCTGAAATTACATGTGGACTGTGGACAGCTTCGTTTTCAGTTCGGTTATAGATGAAAGAGTTTCCCATTGTGTTCCGACGCAGGGTTTGTGTCATATCCACATACGTGTTCTGATTGAAGTTTTGTTTTTCTTTCTGTCAATAAAAAACGACTAATATTGAGAACAAATGCATAAAGGTTGTCTTTTTTTCTTTTTCAAACAAACAGTAAACAATATTGCCCAGTCCTTGTCATCCAAAATTTCTAAGCCCTAACAGAGCCCTTTATAGTCAATGGACATATTCACTGTCTGTTTAGACAAAAAGATCAGTCACAGCATCGCGGCTCACGTGTGCGTGTTCTGTGCCACCACAATTATGTCCATTAGGGGGCCCAATAAACCCCGGTTTTATACTACATAATGCATACAGTGCACAAGTAACATAATATCCATGATGTACTGTCAGGCTTGTCATACTTCTGAAACTTACAGTGGAGGAAATAATTATTTGACCCCTCACTGATTTTGTAAGTTTGTCCAATGACAAAGAAATGAAAAGTCTCAGAACAGTATCATTTCAATGGTAGGTTTATTGTAACAGTGGCAGATAGCACATCAAAAGGAAAATCGAAAAAATAACTTTAAATAAAAGATAGCAACTGATTTGCATTTCATTGAGTGAAATAAGTATTTGAACCCTCTAACAAAAAAAGACTTAATACTTGGTGGAAAAACCCTTGTTTGCAAGCACAGAGGTCAAACGTTTCTTGTAATTGATGACCAAGTTTGCGCACATTTTAGGAGGAATGTTGGTCCACTCCTCTTTGCAGATCATCTCTAAATCCCTAAGGTTTCGAGGCTGTCTCTGTGCAACTCTGAGCTTGAGCTCCCTCCATAGGTTTTCGATTGGATTAAGGTCCGGAGACTGACTAGGCCACTCCATGACCTTAATGTGCTTCTTCTTGAGCCACTCCTTTGTTGCCTTTGCTGTATGTTTTGGGTCATTGTCGTGCTGGAACACCCATCCACGACCCATTTTCAGTTTCCTGGCAGAGGGAAGGAGGTTGTCGCTCAGGATTTCACGATACATGGCTCCGTCCATTTTCCCGTTAATGCGAATAAGTTGTCCTGTGCCCTTAGCAGAAAAACACCCCCAAAGCAAAATGTTTCCACCCCCATGCTTGACGGTGGGGACGGTGTTTTGGGGGTCATAGGCAGCATTTCTCTTCCTCCAAACAGAGCGAGTTGAGTTAATGCCAAAGAGCTCTATTTTGGTCTCATCAGACCACAGCACCTTCTCCCAGTCACTCTCTGAATCATTCAGGTGTTCATTGGCAAACTTCAGACGGGCCTGCACATGTGCCTTCCTGAGCAGGGGGACCTTGCGAGCCCTGCAGGATTTTAATCCATTGCGGTGTAATGTGTTTCCAATGGTTTTCTTGGTGACTGTGGTCCCTGCTAATTTGAGGTCATTAACTAACTCCTCCCGTGTAGTTCTAGGATGCTTTTTCACCTTTCTCAGAACCATTGACACCCCACGAGGTGAGATCTTGCATGGAGCCCCAGAGCGAGGTCGATTGATGGTCATTTTGTGCTCCTTCCATTTTCGAACAATCGCACCAACAGTTGTCACCTTCTCTCCCAGCTTCTTGCTAATGGTTTTGTAGCCCATTCCAGCCTTGTGCAGGTCTACAATTTTGTCTCTGACATCCTTGGACAGCTCTTTGGTCTTTCCCATGTTGGAGAGTTTGGAGTCTGCTTGATTGATTGATTCTGTGGACAGGTGTCTTTTATACAGGTGACTAGTTAAGACAGGTGTCCTTAATGAGGGTGACTAATTGAGTAGAAGTGTCTAACCACTCTGTGGGAGCCAGAACTCTTAATGGTTGGTAGGGGTTCAAATACTTATTTCACTCAATGAAATGCAAATCAGTTGCTATCTTTTATTTAAAGTTATTTTTTCGATTTTCCTTTTGATGTGCTATCTGCCACTGTTACAATAAACCTACCATTGAAATGATACTGTTCTGAGACTTTTCATTTCTTTGTCATTGGACAAACTTACAAAATCAGTGAGGGGTCAAATAATTATTTCCTCCACTGTACATATTGTTCTTAATTTACCCTAAAAGGTCACCTGTCAGAAGATTTGTACCTAGTTTATGAAACTAGCTGACCTGTTACATCTGTGCTTGGCAGCTGAAGGCATCTGTGTTGGTTTCATGGTCCTGCATGTCAGCTCTTAGCTTAGGGAAGCAGGTAGAAGCCTGCTCCTATCAGCTAATCCTGGCATAGCACATAGTTACAAGGTACCCATCTATATGTCATACACCGCTGAGCAGTCAGCGATGTACAGAAAAGTATATTTTAAGCGCAAAGCGAAACGTGCACTTTAGGTAGGGAAAAGTGTAATAAAAATACAAAAAACATTAATAAACTATATTACAAAAAGTATTATTAGAGCATTAGGGACAGGTTAACAAGAATTTATACAAACGTTTAGTTACTTTTTAACTGTATCACTATCATCAGTATGGTGATAGGCAGTATTTTATGCTGCACTGTGGTATTTGGTTTAACTGGCGCTGTATTTTATGCTGCACCAAGGTTTTACTTTCCCCGCCTACTTATGTTGTCCCTGCCTTCTTGTGGCTTGTGTTGGCTCACTTTCTGTCAATTTGGACTCGCCCACAACTTGGGGCAACTTTTAGTTTTTTCCAAGGCCCCTTTAAGGTCCCAGTCTGCCCCTGGAGGTAAGCAACTACATGAACAAATCTGTTAAAAACCAAAGTAATGAAGAAAAAACCCTTTAATTCCAAATAGGTGATTGTAGTCCTGGAAAAAAAACTTTTTGCTGGCCACATGTCCTGGACTGGACAAAGCTTGCCTTACCCAAACTCACAGCATTGTAGGGGATTTGGGATACTGTATCAAAAATAGAGCTCCCTATAATGATGTGTTATGAAGCTGGGCATCACAGAATGTAGTACTGAAAAAAAGCTTTCAAAGTTGAACATTCACTGTAAAAAGAACAAGTTTATACATCACAAAACTACTTGTTTTTTTGAGGAACTTGACTAAGTAAAACATATTTCTGCAGTTTAAATATTATAGTGTGTTTATGAGATTATGTATGTTTTTAGTTTTTAACATCAAAATTTACAATGTTAAGGTGGCACTTGTAAAGTGGACATTGTAGTGCCTGCATATTTGATGTCATTAGTGTTGTTCCCCCAAAAAACTATAAAGCATTAACAGTTTAACATGGTGAAAATCTTTAATTACTTACAGATTTTTTGAGTTTCAAATATATAAAAACAGCCATAGAGAGAATTAGCATAGCTGATATTGTGATGATATACGGAGTAGGAGCCAATGTGTTTTCTGTGCAGGTTTCTGCCTCTTTGATTGTTGTATCTTTATCTTTGTGTATTACATTTCCTAAAAAAAAAAAGAGGATGATATATTAGTAGATAGCGAGAGGTATCTGATAGGATGCTGTATATTGGTCTATTATACTATACGATAAAGGTGTCTATAATGTTTACACATTCGTACTATTCTAGAATTCTAAAAATGATCTAGCTCAGCATACTTCAGTTATGAAGTAAACAGTTCTCTTCTTTTTCTCTTCAGTCACTTGATATTAGCTTATAGGTTTGTTAGAAAGATTTTATGAAACTAGTATAAAGATAACAGTTGACATTGCAAGAGGGTTGGAAGTAGCCTTGCTCTTCCTAAATTAAGTCTTTATATGACTGTGATATTCCAGATTACTGGAGTGCCCATCAGCAATACTGGTGGGAGATGTTAATGGCAGCCTGCGACAGAATATTGCCACTCTGGGAGAGTCATAGGGAGGGATTTATCATCTCCCTTGCCACTGAAAAGTGGCGTTAAAAAGTTGCAAACTATGGGGCACATTTATTAGGACTGGCCTTTTAGAAGCCAGTCTTAATAAAGCCATGCTCTGGCGGTGGATCTGCCGCAGTTATGTAGAGGCGCCGGCCTCTTCATAACTTTGGCAGTTCCTCTGCCACTTCTAAATGTAAGACAGCTTCCTTGCTGTCTTACATTTAGACCATTTTCTACGCCTAAAACAGGCATTCAAAATGGTAAATGAGACAGGCCTACTGGCCCGTCCCCTTCCCCACTCACACCACGCCCACTTTTTTAGATCTGCCGTGAGCAGGGAAAAGTCGCAGACTGCGGCGCAAAGTACCTAATATAGGTGTATTTCTCTTTAATATATAACCCCCTATGTGTTTGCAACTTTTTAACTGTGACTTTTTAAAAAATGATCACATCTCCCACTTTTTACGCTACCCTAGCGACTTTTCAGGAATTGGGCATGGTAAGGCAGTTAAAGCAGTTGCACTGAATTTATCTTCATTTACGCCAGTTTCCAAATACTCCACAATAAAAGCACCCATCTTCCAACCCATCAGTAGTAGACCTCTTGCATCAGATAAACACATTTTGGATGGGTGTCAGGTGCTTGTGCAGTCTTACGTTCCTGTCATGAAGAATATACATTACCCCTAACATAAAAAAATTATCCCAGCTGATTAATTTGTTCTGTGTGATCTACTCCTACTCTCCACTGGAAAAATACAAAGGTTGTGTGTAAGGGCTCATTTACACGGCCGTTCCATGCATTGGGGACTGCAATTTGCAGTCAAGTGAATGTGTCCGCATCCGTGATGCGGGGCGCACACGGCCAGTATCTGCATATTGCGGACCCGCTGTCTGCGAGCCGCAATACAGGCATGGCCGAACAACAGCTCAATATGTGCACCCAGGATCATAATATCCCATAATGTGTCTATACATTAGCTTCAATATAATTATGGTCACAAAGGCAACTACATACACTATGCTAATAGACATAAGTGCTATACCTGGGTAAGTGGTAGTCAGAATTGCGGACCTCCGGGTGGCGCCGAGCTCCCCCGACGTACGTTTCGCCCCTTGAAAAAGCAGGCGCGAAACGTACGTCGGGGGAGCTCGGCGCCACCCGGAGGTCCACAATTCTGACTACTGCTTACCCACGTATAACACTTATGTCTATTAGCATAGTGTATGGTAGTTGCCTTTGTGACCAAAATTATATTAAAGCTAATGTATAGACACATTATAGGATATTATGATCCTGGGTGCACATATTGATCCACTTAATTGCAGCATTTGGACCTTCTGGTGTGCGTATGAGCCACTGGCTTTCAGCCCCCACCTTTTATTCTGCTATTTTTTGTTAAATATTCGATATGAATTTTATGGTGTAAGTCATTACATGTTTAATAAAGATCTTTGTAAATGTAATGCGTGTCCCCATGTGGTTTTTCGGATATGATGATCAGGCCAATGAAGTAGAGTGATTATGAAATTAGTAAATAGTAGAGGCTTTATGATCTTCAAAATAAAATTGATAACATGGAATGGATATATTATATCTTATGGCTGTATAGTTGATGTCAAAGGCAGGATAGTTTCCTGTTGTAAAAAGCAAGCAAACCTTTCTCAAAGAATGTCTGGTTTTCTGAGATTTTTTTTACCGTATCTGATTGGTGGGGGTCTCTACCGATCGGATGTTTGAGAATACAGTATTGACGCGGGCTTCTCTCAGTTCATCAGGCACAGCTCCGTACACTGGATAGTGGTTGTGCTCGGTATGACAGCTCAGCCCCATTTACTTCAATGGGGCTGAGCTACTCCCAAGCCAGGTGACCAATGAACGTTTCGTCACTGGCCGAGAAAAAGAGCGACGAGGGAAGCAACATTATTACGAGAGCCAGTGCCTTCTTGAACAGCTGATCAGCGAGGGTCCTGAGTGTCAGAATCCCACCGATCAGATACTGATGATTGATTAAAAGATCTCGGAAAACCCCTTTAAAATATCCCTGCCTTTTCACTACAGTATCCTCTTTAAAAGCAGATTCATTGCTATTAAGTTGATATCAACATCACAAAACTAAATAAAAGCCACTTACCGACTGGTGGGCGCACAATCAGTAAAGTTCCATGGGTGCAGATTTCAGAAAATCTCACTAATGTGTCAAAAAAATAAATGTCAGAGTCATTTACTGTGAGATTCTTTAATGTTACACTGATGTGTGAATCATCTCCATAATATGATAAACGATCATTGTAAGTTTCATTTACAAAAATGCCCTTCGGCCCAATGAAAAGTATTTTCTCAAAACGTTTCCTCATATTGACTCCTTCTGTTGCATCCTTAGAGACAGTGCAATTGATGACAGCATTTTCCCCAACATTAGCTTCTATTTGATAAGGAACTTGTAGCATGATGTCTTTGCTTGCTAGAAAAAAAAAAAGAATAATCAGTTTTATTGCCTTTTTTTTTAAATAAAATCTGGGGGAGAATTATTACAATTTGCAGAGAACTTGCAGGGAAAAGATTGACTCAATGTTACTATTAAAGGAAAAATAAAATGTATGTTAAATGTGTTAAAGGGGTTGTGCAGCCTGTTTATATTGATGACCTATCCTCATGTTCAGTCATCAATATCTGACCATGGGGGTCCGACACCAAGCTCCTCTGCCAATCAGCTGTTTGAACAGGAGGAGGCGCTTCGTTCGAGCGCTGCTTTCTCTTTATTACACAGTAGCGGTGGCATAGTTTAATTACAAGCACTCACTCCTTTGAAGTGAATGGAGCAATTACTTGTAATAACGCTGAACATCCAAGACAATGGCTGTTGTAACTTAGTGGCTACTGTCAGTGATGTGGTTCTGAATCAGATGACAGATGTCAATAATAATTTGATATATTTGGTGCCATTGGAGCATAGTAGCTCCTTTAGCTGCCAGGAGCAGGTGTTTCAAACCTAACAAATGTAGCCTACTAAACAAAATATGCTATTTATATGCTGTGCTCTGTTAACCACTTCCCACCTTGTGACATACTGTTAAGTCATGGTAAGTTGGTCATTACCGTGTACTGATGTAATAGTGTGTCACAGGATGGTGGCTCCATTATACAGTTAACACCTTGCTCTAAAACCTATGTTTAACCCTTAGATAATGTGATCAATGCTGAGAGAGGCATTAAAAAGCTCCTTTACACAGGCCAACACAGCAGGCAATGATCGGGAATGATACGTTCATTCCTGATAATTGCCTGCTTGTCATTTACATGCAGCATTCACTAATGCTGTATGGGGGAGATAGCTAGTACTCATCCACTTACAGAATCATTGTTTCTGGACAGCAGATCGCTGTTTAGACAGAATGACCTGCTGCACCGAAGGTATGATTTAGGTGTCGGCAGCCACAGTGCTTTCAGTCGGTGGCACCTTTACACAAGGAAATTATTGGGAACGAGTGTTGGTAGAAACAATCCTTTTGATCATTGCCGACCAATTCAAAGAGGCCTACGTGGTTGTATGAGGTAGGGGGCTCCCTGAGATATGATTTTAAGTTGTCAATGTTTTGCCATTTCAGCCAGGTGTCTACCAAAGCCATTGGCAGGCAATAGCTACTGACTGGCAGTAATACAATATCATATAGAAATCTTAAAAAAAAAAAAATTACCAGTAAAAACTTCCCCCAAATCACCAGTCTACCTTACAAAGTCCTTTATTATTTGAACTAAATAAAAATAAAAAACATATAATTAGTATTGTCACATTCATGTTGACCAGTATGATAAAAGAAAACATTTAACCTGCTGGAAAAAACAATGCTAAAAGTATTCATCCCATTTACCAAAAAATGAATAGAAAAATAATCAAAAGGGTTGTCTGACTTCAACAAATTGCATTTATTATGTAGAGAAAGTTAATGCAAGGCACTGGTGAGAACTCACCTAGGTTGGTGTTTTTTCCTATTTCCTATAGGGGGGTTGTAACCCCTGGATATGAACAGTGTATAATGTGATGGAAAAATTAATCCAGCCAGCAGAGGAGGCAATATGAACAATCAGAATACATTAGTAAGTGTCTTGTATGATCTTTCTCTACATGATAAATGCCATTTGCTGAAGTGACACAACCCCTTTAAAAAGTCTTATAAAACTCACAGCTCCATACAGCTCCATCAACAAAAAGCAAAAATGTTAAGGGTGTTTGATTGCAGAGACACACAATTAAATTGTTTTATAAAATAAGTTTTTATTGAGCAGAAGTAGAAAAACATAACAAAATCTGTATAGATGTGGTATTGCTACAGGATGACCTGCAGAATAAAGTTACAGTATAGTGTCCTTTATACGGCACAGTGAACACCATATAAACAACACATACATTACAGTGGCGCAAATGTTATTCTCCCCCAACCTTAAAAAAAAACAAAAAAACAACAACTGAGAAACAACATTATAATTAGGGTTGAGCGAGCCTAAACTGTCAAGTTCAGGTTCGTACCGAACTTTAGAGTTTTTGGTACCCGAACCCGTAAAAGTTCGGGTTCGGTGTTCGGCGATTTCTTGGCGCTTTTTGAAAGGCTGCAGGGCAGCCAATTAACAAGCGTTTCACTAGTCTCCCCCTAGAAGCCATCACAGCCATGCCTACTAATGGCATGTCGGTGATTGGCCAAGTGCAGCATGTGACGCAGCCTCTATATAGGCTGGAGTCATGTAGCGCCGCACGTCACGCTGCTCTTCTCAGTGTGGGAATAGGATGCTGCTGCTGTGAGGGAGAGAATAGGAAAGAATTCTGGTTTACTTGGTGGTGTTCAATCTTCAAACTACAGCTATTTTTGTATACATTTTTGTATTCAGCACTGAGCCCAGTGACACTGAAAAATAACTGAATCCATCTGCTAGTTCGGTGGGCGTCGGCGGCCATTTTTGCACTTGTATGTGAACTGCATGTGTGCCAGGGACATTGCTTTAATTCTTTTCTGGTAGCTCAGTGGAGGACAAATTCCCTTTTTTGGCCGGTCAAGTACCGCTGCGGCATGCAGTGCATACCTGGCAGTGAAAATTATTCAATTACATTAGTCTATCACATATTTTTGTTACCTAAAGAGATTTTTTATCCGTCTGCAACAGGCACTGCATTTCTGACAGTCCAATACAACTGTAGCATACTGCATTTACATTGGTGCTATAAAAAAACACACTTTTTGTGCTAGATAGGTGACAGGGACGTTAATTTGTAGAAATCGTCTGTTCCATTGTTGGATGACATTCTACAATTTTTGCCGTGTACAAACCCCTGCTCTGCATAGGTGACAGGGAGGTAAATTTCTAAAAATCGTCTGTTACATTCTTGGGTGACATTAACCCAGTTTTTCCGTATACAAACCCCTGCTCTGCATAGGTGACAGGGACGTAAATTTGTAAAAATCGTCTGTTCCATTGGTGTGTGACATTTTACCATTTTTGCCTTATACATACCCCTGCTCTGCATAGATGACTGGGAGGTAAATTTCTAAAAATCGTCTGTTACATTCTTGGGTGACATTTTACCATTTTTGCTGAATACAAACCCCTGCTCTGCATAGTTGACAGGGAGGTAAATGTCTAAAAATCGTCTGTTACATTCTTGGGCCATAAAGTACCCCTGCACTGCATACCTGACTTGGAAATATATTCAGTAAATTAAGTGGCCTTCAGATTGTTGGGGGATCTGTACCACTTACTTCTTTCAAAGTACCCCTGCACTGCATACCTGACTTGGAAATATATTCAGTAAATTAGGTGGCCTTCAGATTGTTGGGTGATCTGTACCCCTTCTTTCTTTCAAAGTACCCCTGCAGTGCATACCTGATTTGGAAATATATTCAGTAAATTAGGTGGCCTTCAGATTGTTGGCTGATCTGTACCCCTTTTTTCTTTCAAAGTACCCCTGCACTTCATAACAGACAGGGAACTTAATTCATTACAATTGGGGGTTACATTGTTGCCTGACAAAGCCTTTTTTGGCTGTGAAGCCAAAGGTAGTCGCCAACAACAATGTGTTTTGTTTTTCTTTTCTTTTTTTATAAATTGGGGTAGACCCCCAAAACACTGGGAAATATAAAAAAAGAAAACAAAGAGTAAGTGCGCTATAGTATAACATATGGGTGAGGCCAGTATACATATCTATTCTGCACAAGGTACAGACAACTCCTGTGGGATCCATGCCTGGTTCTTTTTAATGAACGTGAGATTGTCCATGTTGGCTGTGGACAGGCGGCTGCGCTTGTCTGTGATAACGCCCCGAGCCGTGCTAAACACACGTTCAGACAATACACTGGCTGCAGGGCAGGCCAGCACCTCCAAGGCATAAAGGTGAAGCTGAGGCCATGTCCCTAATTTGGAGACCTAGAAGTTAAATGCGGCAGACCCAGACCCAGTCCTTTCATGCAACCCCCATTCCTGTGGCTACTAAAGATCGCTCTCTCAGACCAGGCCCGGCAGCTGTTCCATCCGTTTTCTACACTGTCTATACTGTCACTGTATATAATTTAATTGTAAAATACTGTTGAGGGGGCCCTGACAAAGTCTTTTAGTCCTCCTCCTCCTGGATGGGCCCCTTCTGGGTCAGTGCCCCAAAGCAGCCGCTTTCCCTGCTTCCCCTGTAGCTACGACCCTGGGCAGACCCATCAGTCAGTACGTGTAGGCGTGTGTACAGATACTATTCCACCATTTTTCTGATATGCTGCCTCTTGCTAAGACGTTCCATATCTGCTGGTGGTGCTGGTTGTTGTGGCGTTGTAACAAAGCTTTTCCACATTTCGGCCATGCTAACCCTGCCTTCTGAGGTGCGGGCGGTGACCCAGCTGCATTGGCGACTTCTTCCTCCTCCTCCTCCTCCTGTGCTTTAGCCTTGTGCTTGCAATTTAGCGCAGGTTGCCCTAATAATATATATTGCAGCCAGTTACAACTATATTCCTTAAAAGGACTTTTGGATCTCTAACCATTCCTCGAAATTTAGCGCATGTTGCGCTAATAATTATAATGCTACCAGATACAACAATAGTACTTAAAAAGACTTTTGGATCTCTAACAGTTCCAAGCAATTTAGCACAGGTTGCACCAATAATTATATTGCTGCCAGATACAACAATAGTACCTAAAAGGACTTTTGGGTCTCTCTAACAATTCCACGCAATTTAGCGCAGGTATTTCACTCCCTACACTATCCCTTCTCTTCTGCAGCACAGCTCTCCCAGACTAAGACTGAGCCGAACACGTGTCATTGGGTTCTATATAGCACCCGATAATGCGTTCCGGCCAGCCAATCACTGTAATGTCAATATGAAGCCAACACTAGTTATTACATCTCAGCCGTTATTATCACTTCAATGGGACGGCTCCTTCCTATCCAAGTGAATACGTCCGAGCCATCCCATTGAAGTGAATGTGAAGGCTGAGATGTAATTACACCTGCTCACCAATACAGTTGCGACAGTGGATTTTGACAGGATTTTTCACTTTGAATGCTCACTTATGAATGGGGCTAAACCAGGAGCGGACATCCGTCACAAGTTCCAAATGCTTCTGTCTAGATACCACGCCATGAAGGGATCGGCAGCTCATTGCAAAATCAGAACCTGTGCCAAAATTCTGCCGTGTCAATGGACATATGGAAATATAGAGCTTCTGTTTCCCATACAGCAGTATTTGGGTTCAAGACCTGGGAAAGACAATCTAAAAGACCAGTAAATAAAAATTAAATATAATGGGGTCAAAATGCTCAAGGGCTTCTTCCCTAGGGCATCCTCCTTCATTGTCAGAGTGCTACACTAGGACTCCATAGAGCAGACCCATGCCACAAATACCAGCTAGGTAAATGGGTTACTGTCCAGATGGCAACCCTAGGTGAGCTGCATGTGGATCTTGCTGCCAGAGGACACCTTATGTACAGGTGCCCTAACAGCTTTATAGCCCCTCCTCTCATTTCTGTGCCCATAGTTGCCAACTGTGCCAAATTTGCAGGGACAGACAGTCCCAGCAAATTTGGGTTAAGTAACCAGTAGCCGGTGCATGTGCACTGCATATAACTATGCCTCTGCCCACAATGGGAATGTACTGGGCATTAGAGTTGAGCGAACACCTGGATGTTCAGGTTCGGGAAGTTCGGCCGAACTTCACGAAAATGTGAAGTTCGGGGACCCGAACTTTTGGGCACTAAAAAGGCTGTAAAATAGCCCTGGAAAGGGCTAGAGGGCTGCAAAAGGAAACAAAATGAAGGTAAATCCCCTGCAAACAAATGTGGATAGGGAAATGACTTAAAATAAAATAAAATTAACCAATATCAATTCGCAACTTGGAGGAGGAGGTGGAATAGGAGGTTGGCGTGGCGTCAGGTGGGAATGCTATGGGAGTTGAAGTTCTCATCACAGCAAAAAAGGATTCATGTCTGCCTGCAGTGCCACAGGCCTCACTCACAGACTCAGGGCCATGGCAACAATACATGGGAGTTGAAGTTTACATCACAGCCAAGAAGGATTCATGTCTGCCAGCAGTGTCACAGGCCTCACTCACAGACTCAGGCCAATGGCAACCATACATGGGAGTTGAAGTTGTCATCACAGCCAAGAAAGAATCATGTCTGCCTGCAGGGCCACAGGCCTCATTCAAACATTCAGGCCCACGGGACCCACAAAGAGGAGAGTTACAATCACGCCAAGAGTAAGACAGTATTGATTTCACCCATCAATGCCACAGGCCTCATTCACAGATTCAGACCTATGGCACCCACAAAGAGGAGAGTTACAATCATGCCAAATCAGTATTGATTTTACCCAGCAGTGCCACAGGCCTCATTTACTATTTCAGGAGGACCATGGCACCTGCAAAGAGGTGAGTGGTCCCGTAACTGCAACACAGGCCTTAGGTCAACCTGCAATGGAACAGGCCATTATCATTTATTTAGACCCCTGACACCCAGACAGAGGAGAGGTCATTTGGCAGTAAAAAAGAGTTTAATGTCTCCCACCAAGACAGCAAGCAATTAAAAGAAATATAGTCCCCTGACACCCACACAATGGGGCGGTCATTTAACAGTAAAAAAAGTTTAATGTCTCCCACCAATGCAGCAAGCGATTAAATGAAATATAGGCCCCTGACAACCAGACAATGTAGAGGTCATTGGACAGTATAAAGAGTTTAATATCTCCTACCAATGCAGCAAGCGATAAAACAAAATATAGGCCCCTGACAACCAGACAATGTAGAGGTCATTTGACAGTATAAAGAGGATAATGTCACCCACCAAAGCAACAAATGATTAAACAAAATATAGGCCCCTGACACCCACACAATAGGGCGGTCATTTGACAGTAAAAAGAGTTTAATATCTCCCGCCAAGACAACAAATGAATAAACAACATATAGGCCTCGGACACCCACACAATGGGGCAGTCATTTGACAGTAAAAAGAGTTAAAGAGGACCTTTCATCAGGGTAAAAAATGTGTACTAAGTGTGCTGACATGTAGAGCAGCGCCCAGGGATCTCCCTGCACTTACTATTATCTCTGGGCGCCGCTCCGTTTGCCCGGTATAGGCTCCAGTATCTACTGGGACTTGGTTCTACTAGGCGGAGCCTAGTACACTTGGTTATAGTAGGCGTATCCCAGGCTGTAGCGCTGGCCAATAGCAGCGCACAGCTCATATCCAGGGAGTTTTTTTTCTCCCAGGCTTATGAGCTGAGCGCTGCGATTGGGATACGCCTACTATAACCAAGTGTACTAGGCTCTGCCTAGTAGAACCAAGTCCCAGTAGATACCGGAGCCTATACCGAGAGAACGGAGCGGCGCCCAGGGATAATAGTAAGTGCAGGGAGATCCCTGGGCGCCGCTCTACATGTCAGCACACTTAGTACACATTTTTTACCCTGATGAAAGGTCCTCTTTAAATGTCTGTCAGTAAGACAGCAAGCAAGTAAACGAAATATAGGCCCCTGACACCCACACAATGGGGCGGTCATTTGACAGTAAAAAAAGTATAATATCTCCCACCAAGACAAGAAAGGATTAAACATATAGGCCCCTGACACCCAGACATAGTAGAGTTCATTCGACATCAAAAAGAGGATAATGTCACGTACCAAAGCAGCAGGCGATTAGCTGAAATGTAGGTCCCTGGCACCCAGACAGAGGAGAGGTTCATTCAACTTGGTGTTGCCCCCAAAATAACGGTACAATTAAAAAAAGGATTTAATAAAGAAGTGCCCTGGAGTACAAGAATGTATGGTTGAGGGCGAGGCAGTTATAAATGTCTATTCTGCACAAGGGATGGACAGGTTCTGTGGGATCCATGTCGGGTTCATTTTTATGAACGTCAGCTTGTCCATGTTGGCTGTGGACAGGCGGCTGTGTTTGTCTGTAATAACGCCCCCTGCCGTGCTAAATACATGTTCAGACAATACACTGGCCGCAGGGCAGGCCAGCACCTCCAAGGCATAAAAGGCTAGCTCTGGCCATGTGAACAATTTGCAGACCCAGAAGTTGAATGGGGCCGAACCATCAGTCAGTACGTGGAGGCGTGTGCACACGTACTTTTCCACCATGTTGTTGAAATGCTGCCTCCTGCTAACACGTTCCATATTAGCTGGTGGTGCAGTTAGCTGTGGCGTGGTGACAAAACTTTTCCACATCTCGGCCATACTAACCCTGCCTTCAGAGGAGCTGGCCGTGTTACAGCTGCGTTGGCGACCTCTTGCTCCTCCTCTGCCTTCACCTTGTGCTTCCACTTGTCCCCCCGTGTCAGTTGGGAATGCTCTCAGGAGCGCATCTACCAGCACGCGCTTGTACTCGCGCATTTTCCTATCACGCTCCAGTGCGGGAATTAAGGTGGGCACGTTGTCTTTGTACCAGGAATCCAGAAGGGTGGCCACCCAGTAGTCAGCACAAGTTAAAATGTGGGCAACTCTGCTGTCATTACGCAGGCACTGCAGCATGTAGTCGCTCATGTGTGCCAGGCTGCCCAGAGGTAAGGACAAGCTGTCCTCTGTGGGAGGCGTATCGTCATCGTCCTCCGTTCCTCCCCAGCCACACACCAGTGATGGGCCCGAGTTGCGTTGGGTGCCACCCCGCTGTGAACATGCTTCATTCTCATCCTCCTCCACCTCCTCCTCATTCTCGTCCTCGAGTAGTGGGCCCTGGCAGGCCAAATTTGTACCTGGCCTCTGCTGTTGCAAAAAACCTCCCTCGGAGCCACTTCCTCTTCCATCATCGCCCAAAGTGTTTTCTCAAGGAGACATAGAATTGGTATTGTAACGCTGATAACGGCGTCATCGCCACTGGATATGTTGGTGGAGTACTCAAAACAACGCAACAGGGCGCATAGGTCTCGCATGGAGGCCCAGTCATTGGTGGTGAAGTGGTGCTGTTCCGCAGTGAGACTCACCCGTGCGTGCTGCAGCCAAAACTCCACTATGGCATGCTGCTGCTCGCACAGTCTCTCCAACATGTGCAAGGTGGAGTTCCACCTGGTGGGCACGTCGCATATGAGGCAGTGAGCAGGAAGGCCGAAGTTACGCTGTAGCGCAGACAGGCGAGCAGCGGCAGGATGAGAACGCCGGAAGCGCGCACACACGGCCCGCCCTTTATGCAGCAGCTGTGACATGTCGGGGTAGTTGTGAATTAATTTCTGGACCACCAAATTCAGCACATGCGCCAGGCAAGGGATGTGCGTCAAACTGGCTAGTCCCAGAGCTGCAACGAGATTTCGCCCATTATCGCACACCACCAGGCCGGGCTTGAGGCTCACCATCAGCAACCACTCGTCGGTCTGTTGTTCTATACCCCGCCACAACTCCTGTGCGGTGTGGGGCCTGTCCCCCAAACACATGAGTTTCAGAACGGTCTGCTGACGTTTACCCCGGGCTGTGCTGAAGTTGGTGGTGAAGGTCTGTGGCTGACCGGATGAGCAGGTGGAAGAAGGAGGAAGAAGCCGAGTAGGAGGAGGAGGCAAAGAATGATGTCCTGCGATCCTTGGCGGCAAACAGCTCTCCGCCTGGGGCCCAGCCGCCACTACATTTACCCAGTGTGCAGTTAGGGACATATAGCGTCCCTGGCCGTGCTTATTGGTCCACGTATTTTTGGTTAGGTGGACCTTGCCGTAGATGGCATTGCGCAGTGCACACTTTATTTTATCGGATACTCGGTTGTGCAGGGAAGGCACGTCTTTCTTGGAGAAGTAGTGGCGGTTGGGAACGACGTACTGTGGGACAGCCACCGCCTTTAGCTGTTTGAAGCTGTCCATGTTCACCAGCCTGAATAACAGCATTTCAAAGGCCAGTATTTTAGAAATGCTGGCATTCAGGCCCAGGGCTCGAGGGTGGCCAGGTAGGAATTTACGCTTTCTCTCCAAGGTTTGTGAGATGGAGAACTGAACGCTGCAGTGTGACATGGTGGAGATGCTTGGTGACGGAGGTGGTGATGTTGGTGGCACATCCTCTGTTTGCTGGGAGGAAGGTGCCAACGGTCCTCCAGAATTGGATAAAGAGTACGAGGCGGTAGCAGAAGAGCGAGCAGGAAGGGCCTGAGCCATTTCTTGGTTTTGAAGGTGCTCACTCCACTGCAGCCCGTGTCTCGCATGTAGATGCCTGGTCATACAGGTTGTGCTAAGGTTCAGAACGTTAATGCCTCGCTTCAGGCTCTGATGGCACAGCGTGCAAACCACTCGGGTCTTGTCGTCAGCACATTGTTTGAAGAAGTGCCATGCCAGGGAACTCCTTGAAGCTGCCTTTGGTGTGCTCGGTCCCTGGTGGCGATGGCCAGTAGCAGGCGAACTCTCTTGGTGACTGCGGTTCTGCTTTTGCACCCTGCTCCCTCTTTTGCTATGCTGTTGGCTCGGTCTCACCACTGCCTCTTCCTCTGAACTATGAAAGTCAGTGGCACGACCTTCATTCCATGTGGGGTCTAGGACCTCATCGTCCCCTGCATCGTCTTACACACAGTCTTCATACCTGACCTCCTGTTTGGTCTGCACACTGCAGAAAGATGCAGCAGTTGGCACCTGTGTTTTGTCATCATCAGAGACGTGCTGACTCTGCTGAGGTGGTATTCCCATGTCCTCATCAGGAAACATAAGTGGTTGTGCATCAGTGCATTCTGTGTCTTCCACTGCTGGGCAAGGGCTAGGTGGATACCCTTGGGAAACCCTGCCAGCAGAGTCTTCAAACAGCATAAGAGACTGCTGCATAACTTGAGGCTCAGACAGGTTCCCTGATATCCATGGGGGTGATGTGACAGACTGATAGGCTTGGTTTTCAGGCGCCACCTGTGCACTTTCTGCAGAAGACTGGGTGGGAGATAATGTGAACCTGCGCCTGTACTTGCTCAGGCCTTACCATCCTTAGAATGGCATTAGGCCCAACCAAATATCGCTGTAGATTCTGGCGGCTACTGGGACCTGAGGTAGTTGGTTCACTAGGACATGTAGCTGTGGCAGAACGGCCACGTCCTCTCCCAGCACTAAAAGGTCCACTAACACCACCACGACCATGTCCGTGTCCCTTATTAAATGTTTTCCTCATTGTTACCGTTCACCACAATAAAGAAAAACTTTTTTGGCCCAATGTATAGAGTTCAAATTAAGGCCTTTTTTTTTTTTTTTTTTTTTTTTTTTACAGGCACCTAACACTATCTAGCTATCTATTTATGTACCGTAGTACACTAATACAGGCACAGCAGAAACCACAGATTTAGGGGAATATCAATTTTAGGCCTAGTATTTAGGCCCTGGCTTAAAGGTATCCTGTTACAGACAGAATTACACTTGGAGATGCACAATAGCGTGTGCAAATATAGAGGATTACGCTTTCAGCCCTTGTATTTAGACACTTAGTGTAATATACCCTTTTACGGACAGAAATACACTTGGAGATGCACAATAGCGTGTGCAAATATAGAGGATTTATTTTTGAGGCATTGTATTTAGACGCTGACACACTGAATGTAATATACCCTATTGCGGACAGAATTACACTTGGAGAGGAACAGCGGAAAGCACAGATGTTTAGGATTTCTATTTCAGGGATTTTATTTAACCACAGAAAAAAAAAATCTATCCTTTTACGGACAGTATTACACTTGGCCAGCAACAGCTAAAACCACTGATTTAGGGGACTGCTATTTTGGCAATTGAATTTCACCCCAGAAAAAAAAATCTATCCTTTGACGGACAGTATTACACTTGGCCAGCCATAGCTGGAACACCAGATTTAGGGGATTGGTATTTTGGCAATTGAATATCACCCCTCAATAAAATATAGCAATTTCTATCCTGTGTTTCAAGGTGTGACAATAAGCACAACCCCTGATGTAGAATATTGCAAAAAAAGCATACTATTGAACCCAAAAATGTTTGTTGAACTTGATAACACCTCAAAACATGTGCTGGTGCACCAAAAGATCACAAAATGGCCGCCGATCACCCCAGAAAAAAGTGACAGAAAAACGCTCTGGGCAGCCTAAAAAGGGGGGCGGTCCTCACCTGGTGCCTGCTGTCAGGGGGGTGCCAGAGCCCAGAAGCAATGAGTGCTTCCATCAATACAGATGGAAGCGCTCATTGGTGGAGTGCAGGGAGCTGCAGTCCTGTCACTCACGCTCAGCTCCCCGCACTCCTCCCCTCCTTTTGGCTGGCACTCTGAATGGTGAAGCAGGAAGACTTCTCCCTGCTCCACCATCCAGCCTGCAGACAAGGATCACACTCCCGGCCTGTGTCGGGGGAGCCTGCAGCCCGAAAATCTGCATAAGCTCAGCCCACAATCTGTGTCTGCAGGGGAGAGAGGACTGTGAGCTTCAGGAATGGTGAGTAGGTACTAGGTTTTTTTTTAGTGTTTTTTTTTTTAACAGAGGGGGCACGGAGGTCTTTTTCACCATAAAGGGGGTACAGAGGGCATTTCTACCATGGAGGGGGTACAGAGGGCATTTCTACCATGGAGGGGACACCGAGGGCAATACTACTACAAAGGGGGCACAGAAGGCAATGCTACTACGAAGGGAGGACAGAGGGTAATACTACTACAAAAGGTGCACAGAGGGCATTACTACTATTAGAGGGCACAATGGGCATTACTACTATGAAGGAGGCACAATAGTGAATATTACTATGGAGGGGGCACAATGGGCATTACTACTATAAATGGGATACAATAGGCATTATTCCTGTGAAGGGGGCACAATGGGCATTACTACTACAAAGGGAGCACAATGGGCATTGCTATTATGAAGGGAGCACAATTGGCATTACTAATATGAAGGGGGCACAATGGGTATTAATACTATGAAGGGCACAATGGGCATTACTACTATGAAGGGGGCCCAGATGGCATTACTACTGTGAAGGGAGCACAGAGAGCATTACTCCTGTGAAGGGGGTGGGCATAACTGTTATGGGGCACTGAGATGGCATTATTACTGTTATGGGGCACAGTGAGTTCATAACTACTCTGAAGGGGAACAGAGAGGGCATTACAACTGTGAAAGGGGCACAGATAAAGCATTACTACTGTGAGGGGGGCACAATGTGGGCATAACTACTGTGAAGGATGCACAATGAAAGCATAAGTACTTTAAGGAAGCACAATTTGGGCATAACTACTTTGAAAGTTGTACAAATGGCAAAAATACTGTGAGGGGGGATAGTGTGGGCATAACTACCGTGAGGGGACACATATCTGGACAAAACTACTGTGAAGGTTGTACAATGAGGGCAATACTACTGTGAGGGGGTACAATTTTTTTTTAAGTATTAGGGGGGGGATCAGAGAAAATACCCGCCCCGCACCCTAGGGACGCCACTGCGAGAGGTGTACAGTAATTTAACAAAACAGTGTAAATTAAATGTAATCTACATAGAGGTCACTCTACCCCCATACAGAGTAATAAAAAAAAACTTGAGAATATAAGTAAATGTAATATACTGTACCTTCAATGCAAGTTTGAAAAGCGAGGCTACAGCACACCAGAGAAAGAAAGGTTATCAGCCACATTTCTTTTAAACTTGTAGCTCTCATATGAGTGTACGGCTGTCAAGTTGCTGAGTTAAACACACACTGTACTCTTGTGCTCCTCCTCCTCCTCCTCTTTACTTTCTAGTTCTACCCACATTTAAGGGCGTATTCTCTCTTAGAATATGACTGTAAGCTCTTGTATAGTTACGTTGTGATGTATTTTGTTTTGTACATGAACCCTCTGAATTTGTGGCACTATATAAGTAAATATTATTATTAAATTGCGTAGCATTTAAATATCAAAAGATACAGTGAAAAAAATAGATGCATGTACTACATTAACCTAAAGTTTTTTGTTACCCTTATTACAGCTTCGTATTTTAGACTTGTTTCATCTGTCTCTGCAATTTAGGACAATTCCCAAATTAGGGGACTACAACTCGCTCGTGTTTGGGATTCAAATTGGTTATTCCCTCCAGGACCCAGGACGAGAATGCTTGTGTAGTGTACGGGAGCTGTAATGCCCGTCACTACAGAAGGGTCACTGGTGTGCTGTCGTTTCCCCTTTATTTATGGGGAGGTTGGTATAAATAATCTTCTGATGTAATGTAATGTTATGTACTTCCCTGTTACTGTGAAATGTGCCATGTGCAGGCCGGCTAGGGATGTTATTCCAGCTCTAGTCACTAGAGGGAGCTAGGGAGCCCTAGTTTATATAAGGCCCAGTCAGGGAAGGCACAGTTAGTTGAAGCCCAGGCCTTGTGCCTGTAAGTCTAAGCTCAGGCCATGAGCCTGTAAAGGTGTCCAGAGTTCAGGCCCTGCGCCTGTTTAATTCAGCCCAGGCCCTATAGCCTGAGAGGGTCCAACCTAGGAAGATTCATGCCCTGGGAGGAGCAGTCCAGACCCTAGGACTAGTGGAGATGTGTTGCCTCCTTAGTCGAGCTGCAAACAGGAGAAGGATTCCAGCAGGAGCATTTCTGGTCACTAGCCTGAGGAGCTGAGGAAAGGCAGAGCAGCAACCAAGACAGCAAGAGGTACTACAAATACCAGAGGAGGTACTTAATCTAATCCCAAGGATATACGCCAGATTGAGGGCATTGGGGCCTTGGAGGAAAGTGTCTACATTTCCAGGATCAGACAGGTAGAGAGTGCAAGCCGCCTGTACTGTGAGAGTCCTGTGTGTTAACCCTCTGTGATCACCTTGCTATGTCAGAGACTGCCATATGTACTGTAACCTGTAACTTACTGAAACCAACCGTCTTCAAAGGAACTGCGCTTCCATCTATGTCCGTGTATGATAACCATCAAGTACTTCAGTAAAGTTAAAGTTCTGTTTTATCATAAAGTGGTTCCTCAGTTATTCCTACTATCAGCAAACGGTGTGCCACCGTTAATTGGCACTGGCGTCACGAAACACCAGGGACTCAGCCATAGGCACGTTAATCTACAACACCAAGGGCACCTCACATTCCACCTGGCTGTGTCCCTCAAGAACCCAGAGAGTGCCCCAGAGGAACAGCGTGCCGGCCTCTCCATCACTGGCATTCCCCAGGTTAGTCCCACACATTGCTCTGACTTGGGGATGCTACACTTGTCCTAACTGAGTGGTACTTAGCGCATTAGGACGAGCATTCTTGTCCTACAGTTAAACTGTCACCATGTCTGCAGAGATGGTGACAGCGCTGAGACCCCGGCTGTTACACACAGCCAGGGGTCTCAGCTAACAAGCCGGGGACCAATCCGAGAGGTTCCTGGCCAGCGATCGCTCTGATTGGCTAGTCTGTACAGACTAGCCAATCAGAGACTTCTAATGCCCGTTCGAAGGTTCTGATTCCCGTGTGCGGGCGGTGCAGGAGGCGGGCTGTGCGGCGTGTGAGATCGCGATCTCCCACCTCCTGTGTAATATTCATTGGTGGCCAGTGGTTAGCAGAGTGTCAGCACATTGCTGACACTCTGCTAAAAACGGCTGGCATCTGTGCTTGTACAAGTGGGTCTGGGTCAAATTTTTTTTTTAAAAAGTCAAAAAATGTAAAAATAAAAAAAAACACACATCACTGAATAAAAATTAAAAAAATAAAATACACTACACATATTAGGTATCACTGCGTCTGTAAAAACCTGCTCTATAAAAATATCACATGACCTAACCCCTCAAGTAAATACCATAAAAAACAAAACAAAAAAATGGTGTAAAGAAGCAATTTTTTGTCACCTTACATCACAAAAAGTGTAAAACCAAGCGATCAAAAAGGCCTATGCCTCCCAAAGTAGTACCAATCAAACCGCCATCTCATCCCGCAAAAAACTATGGAGACACTAAAACATTTTTTTTTCTAAAATGCTGTTATTTTGTTAAAGTAAAATAAATAAAAAAACAGTATACATATTCGGTATCGGCACGTCCGTAAAAACCTGCTCTATAAAAATATCACATGATCTAACCCCTCAGATAAATACCGTAAAAAAAAAAATTTAAAAACTATGTCAAAAAAATCATTTTTGTCACCTCACATTACAAAAACTGTAATAGCAAGTGATCAAAAAGTTATATGCACTCAAAAAAGTGTCAATCAAACCGTCATCTTATGGCGCAAAAAATGATACCCTACATAGGACAGTTACCACAAAAAAGCTGTTAGACTATGGAAACATTAAAACATGATTTTTTTTGTTTCAAAAATGAAATTGTGTAAAACTTAAATAAATAGTATGCATATTAGGTATTTCCGCGTTAGGTATTTCCGCGTTCGTAACAACCTGCTCTATAAAAATAACACATAACCTAACCCCTTAGGTGAACACAGAAAAAAAATATATATAAATACCTTGTCAAAAGTAATTTTTGTCACCTTACATCACAAAAAGTGTAATAGCAAGCGACCAAAATGGCATATGCACCCCAAGATAGTGGCAATCAAACAGTCATCTCATCCCACAAAAAATGAGCCCATACATAAGACAGTCGCCCAAACAGTAAAAATTAAAAATATGGCTTTCAGAATGTGGACACTAAAAATATTTTTTTTCAAAAATGCTTTGTTATGAAAAACTGAAACAAAAAACCCCAAAATGTAGTCATATTTTGTATTGTCGCGTCTGTAACAACCTGCTCTATAGAAATAGCACTCAATCTAACCTGTCAGATCAACTATGAAAATAACAAGAAATAAAAACAGTCCCAAAACAGCCATTTTTTTTTCAAATTTTCCATTTTAATCCATTTTTCCAGTAACAAAGCAAGGGTTAACAGCCAAACAAAACTCAATATTTATTGCCCTGATTCTGTAGTTTGCAGAAACACCCCATATGTGGTCTCAAACTGCTGTATGGCCAAAGCGCAGGGCACAGAAGGAAGGGAACGCCATATGGTTTTTGGAAGGTGGATTTTGCTGGACTGGTGTTTTGACACTATGTCCCATTTGAAGCCCCCTGATGCACCCCTAGAGTAGAAACTCCATAAAAGTGACTCCATCTAAGAAACTACACCCCTCAAAGATTTTACAAACTTTGTTTACCCTTTAGGTGTTCCACAAGAGTTATTGGCAAATGGAGATAAAATTTAAGAATTTCTATATTTTGTTACCTTGCCTCAAAAAAAGTGTAATATAGAGCAACCAAAAATCATATTTACCCTAAAATAGTACAAACAAAACTGCCACCTTATCCCGTAGTTTTCAAAATGGGGTCACTTTTTGGGAGTTTCTACTGTGGGGGTGCATCAGGGGACAAGGGCATAACTAGAAGTGACTGGGCCCCACAGCAGATTTTTGTGTGCCCCCCCCTGCGCTTCGCAACTCCCTCCTCCTGTGTAAACCCCACTCCTTTGGCTAGCCACGATCTAGACCAGACTAGGCTGCCACGCCATCCTTTTCCTGTATTATATATATACACACACACTGTCTGTCATGTAGTGTCATTGTATAATACTGTTGAGGGGGCCCTGTCAAAGTCTTAACCCTCCTCCCATGCAACCCCCACACTCCTTAGTCAAGATCACCTCCCACACACACACACACACGGGGAGGGGTGATACTGTCTCTAGCTTGCAGTACATGGCAGCCTCCCCTTTCTGCCCGCTGTTCCGCTATGTACTAGTGCTTATTATGGCACATATAAGCGCACACCCTCTGCATATATAAGAGTAACAAAATAAGCAGTAGTAGATGGCAGAACAGCAAGCAGGGAGGTGCAGGCAAGTGCCAGGGGGGCACAGGCCAGGGCCAAGTGGGCGCAGAAAAGGGCCAGGGGCTGCACTGAAAGGGCCAAGGGGGCACAGACAAGGGCCAGGGAGGCACACACAGGGGTCAGGGGTGCAGACAAAGGCTGGGGGGCACAGATAAGGGCCAGGGGTGCAGACAAGTGCCGGGGGAGGGGCACAGATAAGGGCCAGGGCCCAGGTGTGCAGACAGGGGCCGGGGGCACAGAAAATCGCCAGGGTGGCACACACAAGGGCCAAGGGGGCAGAGACAAGGACCAGGGAGGCGGAGACAGGGGCCAGGGGCACAGACAAAGGTGAGGGTCAGGGGGGCGCAGATCAAGGCCAGGAAGGCGCCGACAGGGGCCTGGGGGCCACAGGCCAGGGCGGGCACAGACAAGGCCCAGAGGGGTGCAGTCGTGTCAGGGGCTGTGCTGAAAGGGCCAAGGGGAGGCACAGACAAGAGCCAGGGGCTGACAAGCGGAATGGGGGCATTGCTTTAATTGCCTGTCCTGACCTAATCTATCCTTTTCTCTTCAGATTCCTAGTTTCCTACATAGGAACTACTAGGGGCTGGGAAAAGATGGTGGGTCCACTGCCATGCTAGCTGATGGGTCCATGCTGCGGAGAGCTAGCTGGTGGGTCCATTGACTCCATGGGGTGAGCTAGCTGGTGGGTCCTTCAATGGAGGGGGAGATGATCTTATGCTAAAAGTAGTGGTAATAGAGTCTCAATGGTCTATATAAGCAGGTACACTATCTTTACAAACCTTTGAGACTATTAACACTACTATCAACATCAGGTCATTTAGAGAAACAGCATTTTTTTTAAATTATGTTTTTCCTTTAGGTGTGTAAACATAACTTTCATTTGATTGCTGTAACACCTAAAGGAAAAATCATTTTAAAAACCTGCTGTGTCTCTAGATGACCTTATGATGACAGTCGTGTTAATAGAGCCTCAAAGGTCTGTAAAAATAGGGTAACTGCTTCTATAGACCTTTCAGACTATTACCACTGCTATCAACATAAGGTCATCTTGAGAAACAGCAGGTTTTTAATTTGTTTTCCTTTAGGTGTTCAAGCAATCAAATAAGTTATGTTTTAACATCTAAAGGAAAAAAAGAATTTTAAAAACTTGATGTTTCCCTAGGTGACCTTATGTTTATAGTAGTGTTAATAGAGTCTCAAGGGTCTATAATAGCAGTTACCCTATTTTTACAGAACTTTGAGACTCTAATAACACTACTATCAACATAAGGTCATCTAGAGAAACAGCAGGCTTTAACCTGCTCCGGACCGCCTCACACAGAATCGCAGAATTGTTATTCCTCAGCGACGCGTCATCTCGCGAGAGGCGAGATGAGGCGATCTGTGCGCCTGGACAAGAATGTTGGGAAAGGCGCAGGGCAAGTTGGTCACCAGCCTGCCAGCCAATGATCAGCGCTGGCAGGCTGGTGACTTTAAAAAAACGAATCATCAGCCATATAATGCATTATATTTATAAATATAATGCATTAAATGGCTTCTGTGCTCTGTGCTGGGTGGGTCCTTTTCATCGGTTGGACCCAGCACAGAGCACATGTCACAGTGAGTACACCAAGCACCACATATTTAGCCCCAGATCACCCCCATCACCCCAATTAACCCCTTGATCACTCCTGTCAATCACTAGTGAAAGGGAAAAAAGTGATCAGTGTAAACTGTCACTTTTTTTTCACCAGCATTGACTTTTAGGTTTAGCTTAGTTTAGGCCCCCTTTGGTAGGTAGTTAACTTCCATTAGCACCAAGCCGACCACACCGCACCGCAGTCACTGATTCGCTGATTAGCGTCTCGCTAATCAGCGTTGGTACTTTATAGTATCTGTAAGTGATCAGAACTGATCAGTCAGATCTATAATAGTATTAGTGTCAATTTAGCTCGCCCTCCACCCAAAACGCAGTATTTGCCCGATCAGGCCTGATCGGTCGCCCACACGTGCGTTCACCCACAACCGTCCCGCCGCAGTGACATTTATTTTATTTTTTTATCACTGCAAAAACACTGTAACATCGCTGCGGCTCTAAAAAAGATCACTTTTGAGCTTTTTGGATCTTTATTAGCGATCGCAGCTTTACTTTGCAAGCACTCCTATGTCCTTTCCCCTCTTTTTTTTTTTTGCACATTTTTTGGCAGAGATTTTTTCATCCACATTGATCGATGCGAATGAAGAAATCTGTGCCGTTCATTTTTTTTTTGAGCCCAGAGGCTGAATTGGGAAAAAAAAAAGTCTCATTACCCGTATGCTCAATATAAGGAGAATAGCAGAAACTCTTAATGCTGGCCATACATGTAATGATTGTGGAGACCCTCAAATGCCAGGGCAGTACAAACACCCCACAAATGACCCCATTTCGGAAAGAAGACACCCCAAGGTATTCGCTGAGGGGCATATTAAGTCCATGAAAAATTTAACTTTTTGTCAAAAGTTAGTGGAAAGGGAGACTTTGTGATAAAAAAAAAGTGAATTTCTGCTAACTTGTGCCAAAAAATAAATCTTCTATGAACTCGCCATGCCCCTCACGGAATACCTTGGGGTGTCTTCTTTCCAAAATGGGGTCACATGTGGGGTATTTATACTGCCCTGGCATTTTAGGGGCCCTAAAGCGTGAGAAGAAGTATGGAATCCAAATGCCTAAAAATGCCCTCCTAAAAGGTACTCATTGGAATTTGGGCCCCTTTGCGCACCTAGGCTGCAAAAAAGTGTCACACATGTGGTATCGCCGTACTCAGGAGAAGTAGGGCAATGTGTTTTGGGGTGTATTTTTACATATACCCATGCTGGATGAGAGAAATATCTCTATAAATTGACAACTTTGTATAAAAAAAAATTGAAAAAGTTGTCATTTACAGAGATATTTTTCACACACAGTATGGGTATATGTAAAAATACACCCCAAAACACACTGCCCTACTTCTCCTGAGTACGGTGATACCACATGAGTGACACTTTTTTGCAGCCAAGATGCGCAAAGGGGCCCTAATTCCAATGAGTACCTATAGGATTTCACAGGGCATTTTTTTCTCATTTGGATTACAAACAACTTAACATGCTTTAGGGACCCCTAAAATTCCAGGGCAGTAAAAATACCCCACAAGTGACCCCATTTTAGAAAGTAGACACCCCAAGGTATTCCGTTCATGTAAAATTTAATTTTTTGTCACAAGTTAGTGGAATATGAGACTTTGTAAGAAAAAAATAAAAATTCCATTTCCGCTAACTTGTGACAAAAAATAAAAACTTCCATGAACTCACTATGCCCATCAGCAAATACCTTAGGTTGTCTACTTTCCGAAATGTGGTCATTTGTGTTTCTACTGTCTGGGCATTGTAGTACCTCAGGAAACATGACATGTGCTCATAAAGTCAAAGTGCGGAAATTCACTTTTTTTGCACCATAGTTTGTAAACACTATAACTTTTACCCAAACCAATAAATATACACTTATTGCATTTTTTTTTTAAATCAAAGATTTGTAGAACAATAAATTTAGAGAAAAATGTATATAGAAATGTAGTTTTATTTGAAAAATTTTCCAACAGAAAGCGAAAAATGTCATTTTTTCTCAAAAATTTCGGTAATTTTTTATTAATATCAAAAAGAAGTTAAAATGTCAGCAACAATGAAATACCACCAAATGAAAGCTCTATTAGTGAGAAGAAAAGGAGGTAAAATTCATTTCGGTGGTAAGTTGTATGACCGAGCAATAAACCGTGAAAGTAGTGTAGTGCAGAATTGTAAAAAGTGGTCTGGTCATTAAGGCCTCTTGCACACCACAGTATTTTACGGACCGTATACTGGCAGTTTTTTAAGTTCAGTATACTGAACCATTCACTTCAATGGGTCTGCAAAAAATACTGAAGTGTCTCCGTAGGCCTTCCGTTTTTCAGTTTTTTCTGTTCCGTTTAAATATAGACCATGGCCTATTCTTGTCCGCAAATCACGTTCAGTGGCTCCATTCAAGTCAATTGGTCCGCAAAAAAACGGAAAGCATACGGAAAGGCATCCGTATGTCTTCCGTATCCGTTCTGTTTTTGCTAAACAATCTATTGAAAATTTTAAGACCAGCCCAATCTTTATTATGGAATTAATGTATACTGTATATGCTAAGCGGAAAAACGGAACGGAACGACGGAAACAAAAAACGGAACCACGGATCCGTAATAAACGGACCGCAAAACACTGAAAAAAAAATACGTTCGTGTGCAAGAGGCCTAAGGGTGTTTAAGCTAGGGGGGCTGAAGTGGTTAAAAAAAATCCCATTAGGTATTAATTGCAATCAAATAAACGTTATGTGTTAAGATTAGGGTCAGAAGCAGACAAGCAGGGTTTTGTTTAGCCTCTTGGATAGTGTTGAGCGAACAGTTCGAGCATAGTTCGGGTTCGTACCGAATTTTGGGGTGTTCGGGACCCGGACATTTTCATAAAAGTTCAGGTTCAGGTCCGTTGTTCGGCGATTTCTTCCCGCTTTCTGAAGGGCTGCACAGCAGCCAATCAGCTAGCCTTTTACTTCTTGCCCTAAGAAGCCATCACAGCCGTGCCTACTAATGGCATGGCTGTGATTGGCCAAGTGCAGCATGTGACCCAGCCTCTATTTAAGCTGGAGTCACGTAGCGCTGCACGTCACACTGCTCTGATTAGTGTAGGGAGAGGATGCAGCTTGTGTGAGGGTGAGATTAGGCAGGGAAAAGTCAGCAAAAGCACTTAATGAAGTGATCGATCTACAGCTGTGAATCATTCAATGTCTGCTAGTTAATTGCTCACTGGTTTTTAGGCTGCACAGAGCGTTTTTCTGTCACTTTTTCTGGGGTGATCGGTGGCCATTTTGTGACTTGTGGTGGGGGTTAAGTTCAATTGCCAAAATAGCGATCCCCTAAATCTGGTGTTCCAGCTATGGCTAGCCAAGTATAATACTGTCTGCTGTCTGGCAAAGGATAGATTATTTTCTGTGGTGAAATTCAACTGCCAAAACAGCAATCCCCTAAATCTGGTGTCCCAGCTGTGGCTAGCCAAGTGTAATACTGTCTGCTGTCTGGCAAAGGATAGATTATTTTCTGTGGTGAAATTCAATTGCCAAAACAGCAATCCACTAAATCTGGTGTCCCAGCTGGCAAAGTATAATAGTGTCCGGCAAAGGATATATTTTGTTCTGGGGTAAAATTCAATAGGCAAAATAGCAATACCATAAATCAGTGGTTTCAGCTGTGGCTGGCCAAGTTTAATAGTGTCCGGCAAAGGATATATTATTTTCTGCGGTGAAATCCAGTTGCAAAAATAGAAATACAGTAAAACTGTTGTTCCAGCTGTTGCAGGCTTCTATTAAATCTGTCCGTAAAATGGTATATTTTTTATGCGGTGAAATTGAATTGCCAAAATAGCAATACCCTGAATCTGGTGTTCCAGTAGTGGCTGGCAAAGTATTATAGTGTCCGCCAAAACATATATTTTGTTCTGGGGTGAAATTCAGTTGCCAATATAGCAATACCCTGAATCTGGTGTTCCAGCTGTTGCAGGCCAAGTGTTAATCTGTCCGTAAAAGGGTATATTACACTCAAGGTGTATATACAAGTGCTGAGAGGGTCATCCTCATTAACTGCACACGCTACCGTGCATCTCCCATTGTATTTCTGTCCGTTAAAGGGTATATTACACAAAATGTTAAAATACAAGTGCTGAAGGCATAATCCCACATATTTTTTCTCACACTACTGTGCATCTCCAAGTGTAAATCTGTCCATAAAAGGATACCTTTCATCCAGGGCCTAAATACTAGCCCTAAAAGAAATATTCCCCTAAATCAGTGGTTACTGCTGTACCTGGATTAGTGTAATACGCTGCATAAATAAATAGGCAGATAGTGTTAGGTGCCTGTAAAAAAAGGCCTGAATTTGAAATCAATACATTGGGCCAAATATTTTTTTTCTTATTGTGGTGCTTGGTGAACGGTAACAATGAGGAAAACATCTAGTAAGGGACGTGGACGCAGTCGTGGTCGTGTTAGTGTACCCTCTAGTGCTGGGAGAGGATGTGGCCATTCTGCCACAGCCACACGTCCTAGTGAACCAACTACCTCAGGTTCCAGTACCCACCAGAATTTACAGCGATATTTGGTGGGGCCCAATGCCGTTCTAAGGATGGTAAGGCCTGAGCAGGTACAGGCGCTAGTCAATTGGGTGGCCGACAGTGGATCCAGCATGTTCACAACATTATCTCCCACCCAGTCTTCTGCAGAAAGCGCACAGGTGGCGCCTTAAAACCAAGCCCATCAGTCTGTCACATCACCCCCATGCATATCAGGGAAACTGTCTGAGCCTCAAGTTATGCAGCAGTCTCTTATGCTGTTTGAAGACTCTGGTGGCAGGGTTTCCCAAGGGAATCCACCTAGCCCTTCCCCAGTGGTGGAAGACATAGAATGCACTGATGCACAACCACAACTATTTCCTGATGATGAGGACATGGGAATACCACCTCATCGGAGTCCCCACGTCTCTGATGATGACGAAACACAGGTGCCAACTGCTGCGTCTTTCTGCAGTGTGCAGACCGAACAGGAGGTCAGGGAGGAAGACTGTGTGGAAGACGATGCAGGGGACGATGAGGTCCTAGACCCCACATGGAATGAAGGTCATGCCACTGACTTTTATAGTTCAGAGGAAGAGGCAGTGGTGAGACCGAGCCAACAGCATAGCAAAAGAGGGAGCAGGGGGCAAAAGCAGAACAGCCGCCGCCAAGAGAGTTCGCCTGCTACTGGCCACCGCCACCAGAGACCGAGCACCCCAAAGGCAGCTTCAAGGAGTTCCCTGGCATGGCACTTTTTTTTTTTTTTATAATTGCATATTTATTGAAGATTATAAAATTAAAGAATATAGAAATGACAACGCCAATCCACAACAGATCGGAATACAGCAGTACAGAGTATAAAGTGCACAAAAAGAGACACTGCTGAGTATACAGCAAGAAGAAAATCAGCATATAATAATATCGAAGCAAGAAGGATTGTCAGGCATGATGGCAAAAAACGCACATATTCAACATGGAGTGTACCAAGACAACCCTTTGTCTATTTAGAAGAGCTATAACAGTGAACCTCAACACAAGACAAACAACAAAAACAACAGACAAGGACAAAGACAAGGGAGGGGGAGATTATTTCATGATCTCCAGACTACTAAGGGAGTCTCGTCGCCCAGTAGTCGTCCCAGGGATCCCAAATGGAATTGAAAAATGCAACTTTGTCTTGGAGGACGGCTGTACAATACTCCAATGAGCGGACCTCTACTACCCTAGCATACAGGCCAGAGACCTTAGGGGGAGCAGGACTTTTCCAACCTTTGGATATCAGGCAGCGTGCAGCTGTAAGTATCAGCAGCAACAGTTTGAGAGGGTGCTTCTTAAGCCTGGAGGAAGGTACATTAAGTAAAAAAGACAACGGGTCCGGGCGTAGGTCCACCTCAAAAATATCACTTAAAAGGGAACCCACCCCGGACCAGTAGGAGCGGATCTTTGGACAATCCCAAAAAATATGAGGCAGCGTACCTCTGTGTAATCCACATCTCCAGCATAAATTCGAAACTGTCGGGCACATCCCATGGAGGAGAACAGGAGTGTGATACCAGAACATCAGAATTTTATATTGATTTTCCTGATGTAAAATCGACAGAGGACTTCACCGCCCTCCTCCATATGAGGCGCCAAACATCATCTGACAAGGACTTCCCCAGGTATTCCTCCCATCGCGTCATATAGGAATGCCTCTGAATTCGGTCAGAGGAGGGATTCAGCAGGATAGAGTAGATCTTTGATATTACTCCCTTGGTGTGAACCCCCTTCCTACAGAGATATTCAAAAGCAGTCGGGAGTGATACTGTAACCCCCGCAAAAAGTGATTGGGCAAAGTGTCTGACTTGTAAATGAAAAAAATTGGAAGATGTGGGTAGACCATACTTGGATTGAAGGGCAGAAAACGGTAACAAGTCCCTAGTAAAAGGATCCACGATATCAGCGAACCTAAACACCTCCTTTTGAAACCAAGGCTTCGTTGCGGCAGAAGTGAGGCTGGAGGGGAGCTGAGGATGATACAGGAAGGAGGTCATGGCAGAGTTAGTAGAAACCAGAGGAAACCTACCGCTACACAGTCGCCACACAGATCTAGTGCAGGCCATAGGCCCCAGAAGATCCTTATTTGGCTGGAAGTCATGTGGTCCTGACCACAACATGGAGTTGGGGTGTACCGGAGCAAGCCAAAGCCTTTCGATCTGCATCCAAAACGGAATAAGGGTGTAAGGATGCCCATGTCATAACACAGCGCAACTGGGCTGCCCAATAGTATTTGACCAGATCCGGAACCCCCAATCCTCCTTGACATTTTCTAGCTAAGAGGACCGATCTAGGAATTCTATGACGGTTCCCGGCCCAGATGAACCGGAGGAGCTGGGATTGCATGGATCTCAAATCCCGAAGGGGCACTGCGATTGGAAGAGTTTCAAATAGGTATAAGAGTTTGGGCAGGATTGTCATTTTGGTGGCGGCAACACGTCCTAAAAGGGAAAGCGGGAGTGTATGCCAGTTATCTAGAAGGTTCCTAATCTCAGCGTACATACGCGGAAAGTTAGCTTTATACATGTCTCCATATCGGGGAGTAAGGCAAACACCCAAATATCCCAAGGAGTCCCTCTTCCAGTGGAAGGAGAAATTCCCCTTGAGACAGGTCAGAGTCTCGTGTGGAATGTTAAGAGGAAGAGCCTCAGTCTTATGGGTGTTAACCCTATACCCCGACAGATGGCCAAAGTCCCGTAAAATGGAGTGAAGATTCGGCAGGGAGACGTGTAAATTGGTAAGGGTAAGGAGAATGTCGTCCGCATAAAGAGATATCTTAAACTCCTTGTCCCTGACCATAATGCCACTAACATCCGGATTAGCTCTGATCCTGGCTGCCAAAGGCTCAAAACACATAGCAAACAATAGAGGAGAAAGGGGACATCCCTGCCTCGTCCCATTGGCAATGCGAATAGGGCGTGATTGGGCATGAGGTAGTTTAACTGTCGCTGTGGGGGAGGAGTATAAGCCACGAACAGCATGAACAAAGGGGCCGGAAAAACCGTACGCCCATAGAGTAGCAAAAAGAAAAGGCCAGCTTAGGCGGTCAAACGCCTTTTCAGCGTCCAGGCTGAGAAGCAGAGCCTCCTCCCCAGAGCGAGAAACAACATCAATGAGGTCAATGCTCCGCCGCGTGTTATCAGCCCCTTGGCGACCAGGAACAAACCCTACTTGGTCCTTATGGATCAGGGAGGGAAGAAAGACATTCAACCGAGAGGCCAAGACCTTAGTGTAAATTTTAAGGTTCGAGTTAAGCAGGGCGATGGGCCTATAATTTTGACATTCGTGGGGGTCTTTCCCCGGTTTTGGAATCACCGTGAGGTAAGAATGAGACATAGAAACAGGAACTGAGTTGCCAGCCAAGAAATGATTAAAAAGGGTCAACATATGAGGGGACAATTCAGGCTTGAAAGTCTTATAATATCTATACGGAAGGCCGTCAGGGCCTGGAGACTTGCCCTCTGGTAGAGTATTGATGGCTATATCTAGTTCCTCTGAAGTGATGGGACCATTGAGGGCAGAGAGGTCCGAAGTAGACAGGGTGGGTAAGTGACATGAGGCTAGATAAGACTGGAGAGCCGCATCCAGTCGATCGACATCAGAAGGGAGTGCCGTAGGGAGGTTATACAGGTCCGTGTAATAATCGGAAAACCTCTCAGCAATCACCCTAGGGTCATAGTGAATCGTACCGTCGACCCCTTTAATGGCAGACGGGCTCGCCGTAGGGGGACGATTCCTAAGCTGTTTAGCTAGTAGGGAGTGGGGTTTGTTCCCCCAGGCATAGTAACGCTGCCGAGTATAAAGTAACAATTTATTAACCCTCCCGAATGCTAAGCTCCGCAGCCGAGCTCGAGTATCTACAATCCGTCGCAAAGTGCAGCGAGAGGGGCAGTTAACAAGCTTGGCCTCTAAGGCATGCAGATGGGAAGTAAGGGATTTAACCAATGCAATGGAGTCCTTTTTAAGTCGGGATCCCATTGCAATACAATGACCCCTCATGACTGCCTTATGGGCCTCCCAGAGGGAACGGACATCATCCACCGAGCCGACATTAATGTCAAAATAAGATTTCAGGTGGTCACGAAGCTCGTCCCTCAGGATGGGCTGCTTCAAGAGAGACTCATTGAGTCTCCAATGGCATTGGCGGACATGACCCGAACCATTATTGATGTCGACCGAAACAGGAGCATGATCAGACCAGGTTATCGGGCCCATATCTGCCCCTTCCAATAGCCTAAGGGTCGAGATGGTACCAAAAAAGTAGTCAATACGGGAGTGGGAGGCGTGCGGGGCTGAGTAAAAGGAGAATGACCTGTCAGTAGGATAGGTAGTACGCCACAGGTCGTATAAAGAATATTTCCTCACTAGTTTACGGAAGTCTCTAGCTAGACGATGCTGCGTAGCATGGGTCACCCTGCCTTGTGGGGACAGATAATCCATCGATTCAGAAAAAGTGACATTAAAATCCCCTCCCAATAGGACCAAGGGTGCCAAAGAACCCATACACTCAGAAAAGGCCCTACGTAGGACCCCGCCCAGAAACCGTATTTGCGAGGTATTTGGAGCGTATACATTACACAAGGTGATGGGTTTATCCGCAAGGTGACCCCGGAGAATAATGTACCTTCCTTGAGGATCCAGAATTGAGGAGTCAATTCTGAGTGGACAGTGAACGGACACCAAGATGGCGACCCCCGCCCTCCGACGACTATGGGTAGCCGAATAGGCAGTGGGATACATATGGGAAAGAAAGCGAAAGGAGGAGTCGCCATCAAAGTGAGTCTCCTGTAAATACACAATGTCCGCCTTAAGGGATTTCAACTCCAAGAGCAAAAGTCTCCTCTTAGCGTTGGAGTTGAGCCCTTTAACATTAAAGGTCACACAGCGAACCATGAGGTTAAGTGATAATGTCCGAAATAGAAATGGTGCAGCTCACCAGGAGAAGTCATCAGGAACCAGGAGTAGATCGTCAAGGTAGCCGAGGATCCCAGGGAGGGTCAAATACACAGATCTTGCACACTCGAGTGATCAGAGACCTATCGTCGAGTAGGGAACACAGGAGGGAGGAAAGGGGGAGACAGGACAAGACAACACTAAAACAAAAAGATAAGTAACGGTAAACAACTATTCCCAGGGAAATATTCCCTGCTGGAGGGAGATAACAGATCCCTCAAGGGGTAAGAGTATCAGATGCCTGCAGGAAAAAGACGATCAGAGATCAATACAACAAAAAATGAGAACAAGTAATAAAACAATCAGAAAGGCTCCACAAGAAGCCTGCACCGATGTGAAGCAGTAATAACAAACAAACAGTAACTGGCCAAGTAAAGCTAATGTATAGCCCGATCAGCAAGCCCATGGAGTCCAGGAACCTCAAGGACTCCAGAGGTCAGGAACAGGGACCAGGATCCCCACGTCCCAGGGAAGATGTGAAATCATGTAGGCGGCCGGAGTCCAGGCGATGCAGCAGACCGCGGGGAGGAAGACGAACTGGAGGTAGCTCTTCTTTTCTTCGCTGAGGAGGACCATGTGCCCGGCGGTGGGGGTGTGGGGGACTCAAATTCCCAATCAGAGATATCTGGCACAGGTACCCCCAAAGATTCACAGAAGGGATGAAGATCCGCGAAGGAGCAGAGAGTCTCCGTTCGTCCTTGATGACGGACAATGAGGGAAAAGGGGAATCCCCAGCGGTAAGCAATCTGACGGCTCCGGAGAGATGCAAGAAGGGGTTGAAGGTGCCTCCTCTTCTGGAGTGTGAACCAGGACAAGTCCGGGAACAGCTGCAGAGAGGCGCCATAAAATTCAAAGTTGCGCAAAGAGCGTGCCTTGGCCATGATAGACTCTTTAAGGGCAAAGTCGTGTACACCAAAAACAACAATAGGGTACCTAAAATATAACTTTTAATAGTAAAGGTTAAAAAATGCCCAAAAAGTAAAGAGGTATTACTTAAGAACACGGTTAACACCTCTGTCAACCATATTAATCAAATACTGCATGACAAGATGTACATAGAGTTGAACAAAAAGGATAGGATAGAGATAAAGTAGCTGGGTCTCTGACCCTAGTGAACCCTATCCTACCACGATGAGGACCTGACACCTGTATTCTCCCCTTAAGGACAGGACAGTGACTGCCCAGCTTCGTCAAGCAAAAAAGAAAGGGGAGAAAAAGATAGGAATGACATAAAGTAGAACCGTCCCAACGCGTTTCTTTGGCCAACGCCAATTCATCAGGGGACTAAATAGATTGGACAAATAATCCTCAAAGGTTCAATACCACACATGAGCTAGAGCTATAGAGGTATCCACAGCACAAGTGGATGGACACAATCGTCACCTACCCCAATTCTACCGCTCCAATCTTATTGTATAGTGTGGACTCAAAAATTACAAATGGTCAGAGTAAACCGCAGGGGTACTTGTAGAGCAAACATATTCCCCTCAGCAGCAATCATTACATCACATAGAAAGACAAACAAATGCTCAGCTACTTAGCTAGTTCTCCGCTAGTGGAGCATGATGATCGCGGGTGTGCAGTTCTCCGCATATGGCAGTGGCGCAAGCCGGCCGGCGTCTGGCATTTAAATAGCCCGCCGTATGAGCCGCACCTCCGCCCTCACCGCTCCACGTGACTTGTCACGTGGGCGTGTCTAAGGAAGGCACTGAGTCCGCCAATGCCTTTCCTCTAGTGTGTCATTCTACTACGTCAGCCAGTGTTGGGAGGATCACTGATATCTGATCCGCCCACAGTGACGTAGTGAAGACGTCCATACACATGAGGGGTGTTGCTAGGCAAAAAAAACAACACCTTTTGAGCGCTACAATAGCGCGATGTTTGGAGGCGCATACATACCTATATTAAGTAGAGGCGCCTATAGGGATTTATCGCAAAAGCAGGTAACCTGTAATCGTTCCTGGAAATCGAACTACAGTAATAGATGGTGGGGAGGTGACATAAATTAAAAGATGTAAATTGTGTTTTTATAACAGTCTCATAAATATGGTATCTATAAAATATGGCGATCTCACACATCTCAAGTGGTATTCAACCTTAATTCAGGTGTCATAAATCAGATGTGTGGGGCCGCTAGATGTCAAAGCGTATATACAAAGGAGAAAGAGGATAACTGCCCTTAGTGGATACATTGTACAGGAGGTGTCCATTCCTGCACTAGGTTTCAGTCATGCCACGAATGTCCATCCCTATACAATGTTGCAACTTCACCAGGGCCAATATATCCAGTTATACAATATTGAGTCATTAATCCAGTGTATCCATTTATAAAGTGAGAGTACATTGATACAGTTACACACTTCTCAGGTACGATGTTACCATGTTATCAAATGAAACAGCCAAACCATAGCTGTTCATTTAATCCACCTGGATAGGAGGTTTTTAACTCATAAATCCACCATGTCTCACGTTGCAATAGTTTCTTATTCCAATCACCGCCCCTCTTGGGTGGTCTTACCAGTTCAATAGCCATGAAGCGGATCTTGGAAAAGTCACCTCCATGTGCTATTTCAACATGTTTAGCCACGGGAGTATCCTTTTTATGTCGGAGATCACTCAAGTGCTCACCGACTCATCTCCTCAACTCTCTTGAGGTCTTTCCAACATATTCAATTCCACAGGGGCATGTGAATTTGTAAATCACCCCTCTGGAACGACAGTTGATAAAATCTCTAATACTATACTCCTTACCAGTAACACCACTTTTAAAGCTACGTGATTGTAAGATATAGGGACAGGCCACACAACCACTGCAATGGTAGCATCCTGTTATAGGTTTTAACCAGGTGCCACCATTTGCGTTTGCACTCTCTTCGAAGTGGCTGTGGACCAAACGATCATGTAAGCTTCGTCCCTTACGGTAAGTGATAGTCGGTTTTACAGAGATGACTAGAGTTGAGCGAACACCTGGATGTTCGGGTTCGACGAGTTCGGCCGAACTTTCGAAACATGTTCGGGTTCGGGATCCGAACTCGACCCGAACTTCATCCCGAACCCGAACCCCATAGAAGTCAATGGGGACCCGAACTTTTGGGCACTAAAAAGGCTGTAAAACACACCCGGAAAGGGCTAGAGGGCTGCAAAAGGCAGCAAAATGTAGTTAAATCCCCTGCAAACAAATGTAGATAGGGAAATGATGAGTTAACATAAAATAAATAAAAATTAAACAATATTAATTGGAGTGAGGTCCCATAGCACAGAATCAGGCTTCAAGTCACCCACCAATGGAGAAGGTCACTTACTATTATTTTGACCACAGCACCCAGACAAAGGAGAGAGGTCCCACAGCAGAGAACCAGGCATCATATCACCCACCACAGGAGTAGGCCACCATTTAGTTACTTTGACCCCTACACCCAGACGGAGGAGAGAGGTTACACAGCAGAGAATCAGGCATTTAGATCACCCACCACAGGAGTAGGCCACCATTGAATCAGACCCCGGCAACCATGTCAGATGGCACAAGCATAAGCTTTATATCAATCAGCACAGGAGAAGGCGCTTGGACTTTGACCCCTACACCCGGACGGAGGAGAGAGGTTTCAAAGCAGAGAATCAGGCATTTAGATCACCCACCACAGGAGTAGGCCCCAATTTAATGGGACCCCGGCAACCATGTCAGATGGCACAACCATCAGCTTCATATCAATCAGCACAGGAGAAGGCGACTTTGAAAGACTTTGACCCCTACACCCAGATGGAGGAGAGAGGTTTCACAGCAGAGAATCAGGCATCATATCAACCACCACAGGAGAAGCCACCATTTAGTTACTTTGACCCCTGCACCCAGGAAGAGGAGAGAGGCACCACAGCACATATTCTGGCATCATATCAGCCACCACAGGAGAAGCCACCATTGAGTTACTTTGACCCCTGCACCCAGGAAGAGGAGAGAGGCCCCACAGCACATATTCTGGCATCATACTCAACCACCACAGGAGAAGCCACCATTGAGTTACTTTGACCCCTGCACCCAGGAAGAGGAGAGAGGCCCCACAGCACATATTCTGGCATCATATCAGCCACCACAGGAGAAGCCACCATTGAGTTACTTTGACCCCGCACCCAGGAAGAGGAGAGAGGCACCACAGCACATATTCAGGCATCATATCACACACCACAGGAGAAGGCCTCTTTCAGTGATTTAGGCCTCTGGACCCAGACAGAGGAGAGAGGCACCACAGCACATATTCTGGCATCATATCAGCCACCACAGGAGAAGCCACCATTGAGTTACTTTGACCCCTGCACCCAGGAAGAGGAGAGAGGCCCCACAGCACATATTCTGGCATCATATCAGCCACCACAGGAGAAGCCACCATTGAGTTACTTTGACCCCTGCACCCAGGAAGAGGAGAGAGGCACCACAGCACATATTCTGGCATCATATCAGCCACCACAGGAGAAGCCACCATTTAGTTACTTTGACCCCTTCACCCAAACAGAGGAGAGGGTTCCACATCAGAGAATCAGGCATCATATCAACCACCACAGGAGTAGGCCACAATTTAGTTTATTTGACCCCTGCACCCAGGAAGAGGAGAGAGGCCCCACAGCACATATTCTGGCATCATATCACACACCACAGGAGAAGGCCTCTTTCAGTGATTTAGGCCTTTGGACCCAGACAGAGGAGAGAGGTCAGAGATTAGCTTCATATCCCCCAGCACAGCAGAAGACCGCTTTATTTGACTTAGGCCTCAGCACCCAGACAGAAGACAGAGGTAGCATGGCAGAGGTTATGGCTTCATGTCACCCGTTAGTTTAACCGGCCACTTTCATCTGGTTAGGCCCGGCGCCCAGACAGAGAAGAGTTTCATTCAACTGTGGGTTTCATAAAATTTGTATCAAATAAAGAAGTGGCCCGTAGCACAACAAGACATGTTTTAGGCAGTTAATAAGGACTACTCTGCACAAGGGAGGGACAGGTCCTGTGGGATCCATGCCTGGTTCATCTTTATGAAGGTCAGCTTGTCCACGTTGGCTGTGGACAGGCGGCTGCGCTTGTCAGTAATGACGCCCCTGCCGTGCTGAATACGCGTTCAGATAAAACGCTGGCCGCCGGGCAGGAAAGCACCTCCAAGGCATAACATGCTAACTCTGGCCACGTGGACAATTTCGAAACCCAGTAGTTGAATGGGGCCGAACCATCCGTCAGGATGTGGAGGGTGTGCAGACATACTGTTCAACCATGTTAGTGAAATGCTGCCTCCTGCTAACACGTTCCGTATCAGGTGTCGGTGCAGATAGCTGTGGCGTGGAGACAAAACTTTTCCACATTTCTGCCATGCTAACCCTGCCCTCAGATGAGCTGGCCGTGACACAGCTGCGTTGGCGACCTCTTGCCACTCCTCTGCCTTCACCTTCCACCTGTTCCCCTGTGACATGTGGGAATGCTCTCAAGAGCGCCTCTATCAGCGTGCGCTTGTACTCGCGCATCTTACGGTCGCGCTCCAGTTCAGGAATTAAAGTGGGCACATTGTCTTTATACCGGGGATCCAGCAGGGTGGCCACCCAGTAGTCTGCACACGTTAAAACGTGGGCAACTCTGCTGTCGTTGCGCAGGCATTGGAGCATATATTCGCTCATGTGGGCCAGGCTACCCATGGGTAAGGACAAGCTGTCCTCTGTGGGAGGCGTATCGTCATCGTCCACCGTATCCCCCAGCCACGCACCAGTGATGGGCCTGGGCTGCCACCCCGCTGTGAACTTGCTTCATCCTCGTCCCCCTCCACCTCCTCCTCCTCATCCTCCTCGTCCTCCAGTACAGTGCCTTGGCTGGCGACTTGTGAACCTGTCCTCTGCTGCTTAAACAAACCTCCCTCTGAGCCACTTCGAACAGACTGGCCCGAAAGTGTTAGAAACGAGCCCTCATCCTCCTCCTCCTCCTCCTCCACCTGGGCCACCTCCTCTAACATCATTGCCCTAAGTGTTTTCTCAAGGAGACATAGAAGTGGTATTGTAACGCTGATAACAGTGTCATCGCCACTGGCCATGTTGGTGGAGTACTCGAAACAGCGCAGCAGGGCACACAGGTCTCGCATGGAGGCCCAATCATTGGTGGTGAAGTGGTGCTGTTCGGCAGTACGACTGACGCGAGCGTGCTGCAGCTGAAACTCCACTATGGCCTGCTGCTGCTCGCACAGTCTCTCCAGCATGTGCAAGGTGGAGTTCCACCGGGTGGGCACGTCGCATATGAGGCGGTGAGCGGGAAGGCCGAAGTTCCGCTGTAGCGCAGACAGGCGAGCAGCGGCAGGATGTGAACGGCGGAGCGCGCACAGACGGCCCGCACTTTATGCAGCAGCTCTGACATGTTGGGGTAGTGGTGAATGAACCTCTGCACCACCAAGTTCAGCACATGCGCCAGGCAAGGGATGTGCGTCAAACCGGCTAGTCCCAGAGCTGCCACGAGATTTCGCCCATTATCGCATACCACCAGGCCTGGCTTGAGGCCCACCGGCAGAAACCACTCGTCGGTCTGTTGTTCAATACCCCGCCACAACTCCTTTGCGCTGTGGGGCCTGTCCCCAAACATATGAGTTTCAGAATGGCCTGCTGACGTTTACCGGGCTGTGCTGAAGTTGGTGGTGAAGGTGTGTGGCTGACCGGATGAGCTGGTGGAAGCAGTGGAGGAGGAAGCCGAGTAGGAGGAGGAGGCTACAGGAGGCAGAGAATGATGCCCTGCGATCATAGGGGGCGGAAGGACGTGCGCCAAGGAACTGTCCGCCGGGGGCCCAGCCGCCACTACATTCACCCAGTGTGCAGTTAGTGAGATATAGCGTCCCTGGCCGTGCTTACTGGTCCACGTATCTGTGGTTAGGTGGACCTTGCCACAAATGGCGTTGCGCAGTGCACACTTGATTTTATCGGACACTTGCATGTGCAGGAAGGCACGGCTGTCTTGGAGAAGTAGTGGCGGCTGGGAACCACATACTGCTGGGACAGCCATGGCCATCAGCTGTTTGAAGCTGTCTGTGTCCACCAGCCGGAATGACAGCATTTCAAAGGCCAGCAGTTTAGAAATGCTGGCGTTCAGGCCAAGAGGCTCGAGGGTGACTCGGGGAATTTGCGCTTCCTCTCTAAGGTTTGAGATATTGAGAGCTGAACGCTGCTGTGTGATATAGTGGAGGCGCTAGTTGACGGTGGCGGTGGTGGTGGTGTCGGTGGCACATCCTCTGTTTGCTGCTCGGCAGGTGGCAACATTCCTCTCGAGGCGGAAGCCGAGGCAGCAGCGGTAGAGGAGCAGGGGAGCCTCAGCGAGTGCCTGGTTTTTAAGGTGTGTACCCCACTGCAGTTCATGCTTTGCATGTAGATGCCTGGTCATGCAGGTTGTGCTGAGGTTCAGAACGTTAATGCCTCGCCTCAGGCTCTGATGGCAGAGCGTGCAAGTCACTCGGGTCTTGTCGGTAGGACATTGTTTAAGAAGTGCCATGCCAGGGAACTCTTTGAAGCTGCCTTTGTGGGGCTGGGTCCCTGTTGGCGATGTCCAGTAGCAGAGCGAACTCTGGGGCGGCGGCTCGTCTGCTTTGGCCCCCTGCTCCCTCTTTGGCTTCGCTGTTGTCTCGGTCTCACCACTACCTCTTCCTCTGAACTGTGAAAGTCATCGCCACGACCTTCAGTCCATGTGGGGTCTAAGACCTCATCGTCCTCTGCATCGTCTTCCACCCAGTCTCCCTCCCTGACCTCCTCCTGTTCAGTCTGCACACTGCAAAAGACGCGGCAGTGGGCACCTGTGTTTCGTCATCATCAGAGAGTCGGTGACTCTGCTGTGGTGGTATTCCCATGTCCTCTTCATCTGGAGACATAAGTGGTTGTGCGTCAGTGCATGGTATGTCTTCCTCCACTGGGGAAGGGCTAGGTGGACGCCCCTGGGAAACCCTGGAAGCAGAGTCTTCAAACAGAAGAAGAGACTGCTGCATAACTTGTGGCTCAGACCGTTTCCCTGATATGCTTGGGGGTGATGTGACAGACTGATGGGCTTGGTTTTCAGGTGCCACCTGTGCGCTTTCCGCAGAAGACTGGGTGGAAGACAATGTGGTGAACGTGCTGGAAGCACTGTCGGCCACCCAATCGATTAATGCCTGTACCTGCTCAGGCCTTACCATCCTAAGAGCGGCATTGGGCCCCACGAGATATTGCGGTACATTCTGCCGGCTAGTTGAGGGAGTTGGTTCCCTACTGTGTGCGCCTGGGGCCGAACGGCCACGTCCTCTACCAGCAACAGAGGCTCCACGGACACCACCACGACCGCGTCCTCGTCCCTTAATAGTATTTTTCTTCATTGTTGCGATTCAACTCGCACCACAATGAAATATATTATTTTTTATAAGCAAAATCCCCTCACTGGAATACTTTCAGTCTTTTGACTGTATGGATTACAGATGGAATGACTGTTATATGTGAGTACCGCTTTCTTTGACAGATTCTAGTATGGGTACATATATATTTTCCCAACCTGGGAGATTAGTTTGCTAATTCCAGATGTATGAAACGCATGAGCCTAACTGTATCTAGTATATTGAACGCCAGATAAACTAACTTGGCCTTTTTAAATAAAAAAAATTCCCTCACTGGAATACTTTATGGCTTTTCACTGTATGGATTACAGGTGGACTGGTATTAGTAGGGGTGACACAAGCACACCCAAGTCCCTGATGTAGGATTTCTATGGCACAGACCACTATTACAAGTGATTAATGGACGTTGGGAGAGATTGTGCTGCAGCACTAGTCCCAAGATGGCCGCCGCCTATCAGCCCAGTAACATGTGCCACAAAATGGTCTGCACAACCTTTAAAAAAATAGCCTTGGACTGTGCTGCTAAATCGCTATTGGTCTGAATCCCAGGTGTAGATGTCTGACTTGTTTGGAGCTTTGGAATGCACACTGTGGCAGCTTCTGCTGCAGCACTACAAGTCGCAAAATGGCGGCGGCGGTCAGCCCAGGTACATGTGGATGGAAAAATCACTCTGGCCACTCTAAAAATAGCCAATCCCTATCAAAAAAGCAGCTCAGCTGCAGTTGTTCAGATGAATCACAGGTGGAGGAGAGAAATTTGCTTCCAGTTATTCAATTATCCCTGCCTATTCTCGCCCTAGCATCAGCTGCGTCTATCCCTGTTCTATTCACATCGGGAGTGAGCACGTCCCGACGTGCGCACAAGCTTATAAAGAGGCTGAGTCACATGCTGCACTTGGCCAATCACAGCCTTGCCAATAGTAGGCATGGCTGCGATGGCATCTTAGGGCAAGTAGTATGATGCATGTTGATTGGCTGCTTTGCAGCCTTTCAAAATGCGCCAAAATACATGCCGAACGACGAACCCGAACTTTTACGAAAAAGTTCGGGTTCGGGTCCGTGTCACGAACACCCCAAAATTCGGTACGGACCCGAACTATGCTCGAACTGTTCGCTCAACACTAGAGATGACCTTTCCAATGTCCGAATCTAGACGCAAAATGTCCCAATATTTCTCCAGAATGTTTCTAACCTCATGGGCACCTGTATCATACGTGCCGATCAGTCGGATCATCTTTTCTTCATCTCTCTTAGGAGTAGAATGTAGGAGTGATGTTCTATCTGCCGTCTTGGCCCTTTTAAAGGCCTTCTTGAGACAGCTGTCAGGATACCCCCTCTCGTGGAAACGTCTCCATAAGTCATCTGCCTGAATCTTAAAGTCACAGAATGTGGAGCAATTTCTCCTCATTCGTAGGTACTGGCCTACCGGAATCCCTCGCTTCAATGACGGTGGATGGTAACTATTCCAATTCAGCAACGAATTTGTTGCTGTAGGTTTCCGGTAGGTGCATGTCTGAAGAAAGCCATTAGTACCTCTAGTAATCAAAATGTCTAGAAAGGGTAGGCTCGTCATGTTACACTCCGACGTGAATCTCATATTGATGTCATTCTGATTGAGTTCACCAATGAATTCATCAAATTCAGTTCTACTCCCCTTCCAAATCAAAAAAATATCATCGATGAATCTGCCCCAGGTCACCACCTTGTCGATGTGCGTGACCAGGGCATCACCGAAGACGAGGGTCCTCTCCCACCAGCCCAGGAACAAATTAGCATACGACGGGGCACAAGAACTCCCCATCGCTGTGCCCCTGAGCTGGTGGTAGAGGACCCCCCCAAAAAGAAAAAAGTTAGACGTCAAAGTAAACTCCAACAGTTCAAGTACCAGTTTACTATGGGCCAGATGTTGAAGACCTCTAGTAGTAAGAAATGACTCAACCGCCTTTAAACCAAGGTTATGTGGTATCGACGAGTATAAAGCCTCCACGTCGATTGAGGCCAGCATCATGTCATCCTCAATCGACAGACCATCGATTCGTCCCAAAAGATCCCCAGTATCCCTAATATAGGAGGGGAGAGATTTAACAAATGGGGATAAAATTTGATCAACATAGATCCCTATGTTGCGACTGAGGCTATTGACGCCCGACACAATTGGACGGCCCTTGAGGGGAGACACCCCTTTGTGTATTTTCGGTAAACTATAAAAAGTTGCAATAGTGGGATGTTTCACAAACATAAAGCCTAACTCCTCTTCTGTTACAAGGCCGTCCAATTTTGCCGGGCGCAATATATTTAAAAGTTGATTCTGTAATTCCACTGTAGGGTTGGAGTTCAGTTTCTTATAGGTATCTCTGTTGCCCAAGAGAGACAGACACATCTTCTTGTATTGAGCAGTGTCCATCATCACGATATTACCTCCTTTATCGGAAGGCTTTATCGTGATTCCTCTATCCTGCTCGAGCGACTGTAGAGACTTGAACTCCTGCTTTGTACAGTTGAAAAATGGCCCGTGTAATGCCATGGTCTCCAACTCTTTGGAGACCTGGGATACAAATGCCTCAATGCAACCGGGGTCACCTACTGGGGGCATCGAAGTACTCTTATTTCTTAATTCCGTAAAGGGGCCTTTCCCTTCAGATGGAACGCTATCCTTCAGGCTATAGAGTAGCTTGACGTCTTGTAGTATCTCTGGTGCCACGCCATGCTCTCTACTCTCACGTTTGGTCTGAAGGGAAAAATGTTTATGCCAACTGAGTTTCCTAGCAAACAGATGGATATCTTTGATCCAATTAAACAAATTAAATGAAGAAGTCAGGACAAATGATAGTCCCATTACTTAGCAGAGTCATTTCCTCAGATGATAGTGTCCTACTGGAAAGATTCACTATCTGCCCCTGTTGTGGGCAGGATTCGTTGGATGAGGGGAGGATGACCTCTGATGACTTCGATTCCGCAAGGGATAGGGGTTTGCTGTATCTAAAAAAGAGGTATTAATATTCTCTCTACCTGCTCCACGTCCCCCTCTAGTTGATCTTCCTCTCGGTCTATTCCTTCCCCCCCCCCCTCTAGATCTTTGACTATTGTCTCTCTCTGTTTCTGAGACCTCTGTATCGCTAGACGTAATATCAGAGTCCCCGACCCTATTAGGGTTCTTATGTTCAATACTAGAATAGACTCGATTCTCTTTAAAGTCTAGCAAATCGCGATTAAATTGGCGATGCTTTCTTTCTTTTAAATGAAATTGAAATTTCTCAAGGGTATTTTTCAGTTGTAATTCCTTTGTTGAAAAATCAGGTTCTTGTTTAAAACCCTGAGTAATTTCAATCTGTTTCCTAAGTTTAATGTCAAGGTTTGCTAGGGTGAGTCTCTCTTCTTCCAGCAGCAGGTGCATGAAGCGCAATGAGCTCTCAGTGGCCAGCTGCTCCCACTTATTCATCAAGCCAGCGCTCCTGCATCTCTTTGCTGGAACAAGAGTAACTCTCAAGCCCCGCGGGACGATCTGATGTTTGATATAATTATCCAGTGACTGTACCTCCCACCAGGAGGTTATTTGATCCTTATAGGTCTTTGTCAATTCTTTAAAGGCTATTTTGAACGTCGGAGTGTACCGTTTCTGTGTCAAAGTCTTCTCAGAGAAGACATCCCCCACCTCTGAGAGCCAGTGATTAGTATCAATTCCAGTGGTAAGAAAACCTGCCATAACCCCCAATAATCTATTAACAAAAAACTCACAATGGCAAAAATTGCCCAAAATATGTCTATTTAGGACCCGGAATCAAAACCAAAAATAACAATAGGGTACCTAAAATATAACTTTTAATAGTAAAGGTTAAAAAATGCCCAAAAAGTGAAGAGGTATTACTTAAGAACACGGTTAACACCTCTGTCAACCATATTAATCAAATACTGCATGACAAGATGTACATAGAGTTGAACAAAAAGGATAGGATAGAGATAAAGTAGCTGGGTCTCTGACCCTAGTGAACCCTATCCTACCACAATGAGGACCTGACACCTGTATTCTCCCCTTAAGGACAGGACAGTGACTGCCCAGCTTCGTCAAGCAAAAAAGAAAGGGGAGAAAAAGATAGGAAGTACACGGCAGATTACGTCTCTAGGACGAGCAGAGGAGCCTTTTGGCTTAAGCGCTCTATGGGCCCTGTCCAGCTTAATTTTATGCGAAGATGGCTGTCCCAAAATCGTGTTGAATACAGCCTCCAAAGTAGCAAAGAGGTCTTCCTCACTAGCAGCTTCAGGGAGCCCCCGCACATGGATGTTATTCCGGCGACCCCGATTATCCAGGTCTTCCAGATGCCGTCCCATGCCACGGATCACTGCTGTTTGGGCCACAATGGATTCATGGAGGGAGGAGACATATTGCCTGGTGTCCTCATGTGCAGACTCTAAAGTGTCCACTCGAACCACCACTTGTTTAATATCGGTACGGACCGCTGCAATTTCTGCCCTGCACGCCTCAGTAACTTCAGACACCAGCGCCCTAAAATCTTCCTTTGTAGGGAGTTGTTGAAAATAGCTGGCCCACGGTTGTGGAGGCTCAGGGGAAGCAGGGAGACCCATGGCAGGCAACTGTGGAGGGGTTCTGTGATCCTGCCCACAGCATGGAGGGTAGTGGAGAGCTGCTGTTCCCTGGGCCCATGGCAGGTGGGGATGCAGGGGCTCTATCTAGCCAGGGGGCCCGTGAGGGTGGGCTAGGAGGATCAGGTAGTGGAGCTACAAGGGGGGGGGTCACAGTACCTGCAGGTGTTGGTGCTCTCTGCAGCATGCAGGCTGCCATCTTGTCAAGCTGAGGGTCCGGGGCCACCATCTTGCAGCTTGCAGACCCAGCAGCAAATGAGGAGGTGTCCTTTATGAAGGATGAGTGCTCCTGGGATCGGGAGCAGAGCACACCATCTGAGGGGCACAGACCAGGGCAGCGCGCTGATTCCGGAGCGCCGAGATCCAGACCACAACCCTCCTCCTGTAAGCGGTAAGCAGGAGGAGGAAGGTAGGAATGGCGGGAGGCCCTCTGAGACCGGGCGCAGCGTGGAGGGAGCGCTGAACCCGGCGTCTGATCCCAGCACTGCTCCAATGTCCTGGCAGGTGAGGAGGTGCGGGGAGAGGTAGGGGCCCTCTTTGCTGCGCTTTTCTTCCCCATAAGGACCGGGGAGCAGGAGAAGCAGGCCAAAATAAGTCGGTGCGGGCAGGAGCTGATCTCTCAGGCGGCCATCTCCAGCGGCGTCCAGACATGCCCCCGGCATGGCACTTCTTTAAACAATGTGCTGACGACAAGACCCGAGTGGTTTGCACGCTGTGCCATCAGAGCCTGAAGCGAGGCATTAACGTTCTGAACCTTAGCACAACCTGCATGACCAGGCATCTACATGCAAAGCATGAACTGCAGTGGAGTAAAAACCTTAAAAGCAAGGAACTCACTCTGGCTCCCCCTGCTCCCTCTTCTGCTGCCTCTGCCTTTTCCTCCACCTCGGGAGGAACGGTGGGACCTGCCGCCCACCAAACAGAGGATGTGCCACCGACACAACCACCTGCGTCACCAAGCATCTCCACTATGTCACACGGCAGCGTTCAGCTCTCCATCTTACAAACCTTGGAGAGAAAGCGTAAATTCCCACCTAGCCACCCTCGAGCCCTGGGCCTGAATGCCGGCATTTCTAAACGACTGGCCTTTGAAATGCTGTCATTCAGGCTGGTGGACACAGACAGCTTCAAACAGCTGATGTCCATGGCTGTCCCATAGTAGGTTGTTCCCAGCCGCCACTACTTCTCCAAGACAGCCGTGCCTTCCCTGCACAATCAGGTATCCGATAAAATCAAGTGTGCACTGCGCAACGCCATCTGTAGCAAGGTCCACCTAACCACAGAAACATGGACCAGTAAGCACGGCCAGGGACGCTATATCTCCCTAACTGCACACTGGGTAAATGTAGTGGTGGCTGGGCCCCAGGCGGAGAGTTCCTTGGCGCACGTCCATCCGACGCCAAGGAGCGCAGGGCATCATTCTTTGCCTCCTGTAGCCTCCTCCTCCTACTTTGCTTCCTCCTCCTCTGCTTCCACCAGCTCATCCAGTCAGCCACACACCTTCACCACCAACTTCAGCACAGCCCAGGGTAAACGTCAGCAGGCCATTCTGAAACTCATATGTTTGGGGGACAGGCCCCACACCACGCAGGACTTGTGGCGGGGTATTGAACAACAGACCGACGAGTGGTTTCTGCCAGTGGGCCTCAAGCCCGGCTTGGTGGTGTGCGATAATGGGCGAAATCTCGTGGCAGCTCTGGGACTAGCCGGTTTGACGCACATCCCTTTCCTGGCGCATGTGCTTAAACACAACAATAGCTGATCTCAGGGAGACCAGCTACAAAAAAACACCGCGGAGCCTCACTTAAGAGTCTCAACACAGCAATCCGAAGTGCAAAGTTCCCTGGGAAACAGGAATATGCAAAATAAATGTGGAGCCCCAGTTATGGGTCTACAACACAATGAAAGCCAGATATCCCTCAAAGGAAGGAAAACCAAGCAAAGGGGTGTCTCCATTACAGAGATCATCAAATCCACCATATTAAGTGGCCCCTATGTCAAGATCCCGCTTTTTTACAAGCTTTAAGGATGTGACAGGGAAAACCTAAGCTAGGTATCCATCCACAGACAGCTGTTTCGGGGTGTTGCCCCTCATCAGTGTGGAGTAGGATTCTGGCTAACCGGGAGCAATGCCTCGGAGACTACTCAAACACAACAATAGCTGATCTCAGGGAGACCAGCTACAAAAAACACCACGGAGCCTCACTTAAGACTGGCGCATGTGCTGAATTTGGTGGTGCAGAAGTTCATTCACAACTACCCCGACATGTCAGAGCTGCTGCATAAAGTGCGGGACATCTGTGCGCGCTTCCGGCTTTCACATCCTGCCGCTGCTCGTCTGTCTGCGCTACAGCGGAACTTCGGCCTTCCCGCTCACCGCCTCATATGCGACGTGCCCACCAGGTGGAACTCCACCTTGCACATGCTGGAGAGACTGTGCGAGCAGCAGCAGGCCATAGTGGAGTTTCAGCTGCAGCACGCACGCGTCAGTCGCACTGCGGAACAGCACCACTTCACCACCAATGATTGGGCCTCCATGCGAGACCTGTGTGCCCTGTTTCGAGTACTCCACCAACATGGCCAGTGGCGATGACACCATTATCAGCGTTACAATACCACTTCTATGTCTCCTTGAGAAAACGCTTAGGGCGATCATGGAAGAGGAGGTGGCCCAGGAGGAGGAGGAGGGGTCATTTTTAGCACTTTCAGGCCAGTCTATTAGAAGTGGCTCAGAGGGAGTTTTGGGAGAACAGACGTACTGTTCAACCATGTTAGTGAAATGCTGCCTCCTGCTAACACGTTCCGTATCAGGTGGTGGTACAGTTAGCTGTGGAGTCTTCCTCCCTGACCTCCTGTTCGGTCTGCACACTGCAGAAAGACGCAGCAGTTGGCACCTGTGTTTCGTCATCATCAGAGACGTGGGGACTCCGATGAGGTGGTATTCCCATGTCCTCATCATCAGGAAATAGTTGTGGTTGTGCATCAGTGCATTCTATGTCTTCCACCACTGGGGAAGGGCTAGGTGGATTCCCTTGGGAAACCCTGCCAGCAGAGTCTTCAAACAGCATAAGAGACTGCTGCATAACTTGAGGCTCAGACAGTTTCCCTGATATGCATGGGGGTGATGTGACAGACTGATGGGCTTGGTTTTCAGGCGCCACCTGTGCGCTTTCTGCAGAAGACTGGGTGGGAGATAATGTTGTGAACATGCTGGATCCACTGTCGGCCACACAATTGACTAGCGCCTGTACCTGCTCAGGCCTTACCATCCTTAGAACGGCATTGGGCCCCACCAAATATTGCTGTAAATTCTGGTGGGTACTGGAACCCGAGGTAGTTGGTTCACTAGGACGTGTGGCTGTGGCAAAATAGCCAAATCCTCTCCCAGCAACAGAGGGTACACTAACACCACCACAACCGCGTCCGCGTCCCTTACTAGATGTTTTCCTCATTACCGTTCACAAAGCACCACAATAAGAAAAAAAATATTTGGCCCAATGTATTGATTTCAAATTGAGGCCTTTTTTTTTTTACAGGCACCTAACACTATCTGCCTATTTATTTATGTAGCGTATTACACTAATCCAGGCACAGCAGTAACCACTGATTTAGGGGAATATCTCTTTTAGGGCTAGTATTTAGGCCCTGGATGAAAGGTATCCTTTTATGGACAGATTTACACTTGGAGATGCACAGTAGCGTGAGAAAAAATATGTGGGATTATGCCTTCAGCAATTGTATTTTAACATTTTGTGTAATATACCCTTTAACAGACAGAAATACAATGGGAGATGCACGGTAGCGTGTGAAGTTAATGAGGATGACCCTCTCAGCACTTGTATATACACCTTGAGTGTAATATACCCTTTTATGGACAGATTAACACTTGGCCTGCAACAGCTGGAACACCAGATTCATGGTATTGCTATTTTGGCAATTGAATTTCACCCCAGAACAAAATATATGTTTTGGCGGACACTATTATACTTTGCCAGCCACTACTGGAACACCAGATTCAGGGTATTGCTATTTTGGCAATTGAATTTAACCCCAGAACAAAATATATGTTTTGGCGGACACTATTATACTTTGCCAGCCACTACTGGAACACCAGATTCAGGGTATTGCTATTTTGGCAATTGAATTTCACCCCAGAAAAAAATATACCCTTTTGCAGACAGATTAACACTTGGCCTGCAACAGCTGGGACACCAGATTCAGGGTATTGCTATTTTGGCAATTGAATTTCACCCCAGAACAAAATATAATGTTTTGGCAGACACTATTATACTTTGCCAGCCAGTACTGGGACACCAGATTCATGGTATTGCTATTTTGGCTATTGAATTTCACCACCGAAAATTATCTATCCTTTGCCAGACAGCAGACAGTATCACACTTGGTGTTTTAGCAACTGTATTTAACCCCTTAATAAAATATAGAAATTGCTATCCTGAGTTTCTAGGGGTGACAATTAGCACATCCACGCCCCTAATGTAGGATATAGCAAAAAAAAAAAATAAACTAGTATTTATGGATTGATGGACTTGGTGGCAGCTTGTTCTAGTGCACCACAAGTCACAAAATGGCCACCGATCACCCCAGAAAAAAGTGACAGAAAAACGCTCTGTGCAGCCTAAAAACCAGTGAGCAATTAACTAGCAGAAGCTGAGTCATTTACAGCTGTAGATCGAACAGTTCATTAGGTGCTGTTGCTGACTTTTCCCTGCCTAATCTCGCCCTCACAGAAGCTGCGTCCTCTCCCTACACTAATCAGAGCAGTGTGACGTGCGGCGCTACGTGACTTCAGCTTAAATAGAGGCTGGGTCACATGCTGCACTTGGCCAATCACAGCCATGCCATTAGTAGGCTGTGATGGTTTCTTAGGTCAAGAAGTAAAAGGCTAGCTGATTGGCTGCTGTGCAGCCCTTCAGAAAGCGGGAAGAAATCGCCGAACAACGGACCCGAACCCAAACTTTTTAGAAAATGTTCGCGTCCGGGTCCGTGTCCCGAACACCCCAAAATTCGGTACGAACCCGAACTATGCTCGAACTGTTCGCTCAACACTAGATATGACGCCTTATTCCTTTCTGTGGGACCTCTCTCCTCTGGGTACTGGGGCCTAAATAACAGAAAGTGACCTTCTCCAGTGGTGGGTGATATGAAGCCTGATTTTATGCTATGGGACCTCTCTCCTCTGGGTGCTGGGGCCGAAATAACAGAAAGTGACCTTCTCCATTGGTGCGTGACTTGAAGCCTGATTCTCTGCTATGGAACCTCTCTCCAATTTATATTGGTTAATTTTTATTTATTTTATTTTAATTCATTTTCCTATCCTCATTTGTTTGCAGGGAATTTACCTACATTTTGATTCCTTTTGCAGCCCTCTAGCCCTTTCCTGGACTATTTTACAGCCTTTTTAGTGCCCAAAAGTTTGGGTCCCCATTGACTTCAATTTGGTTCGGGTTCAAGTTCGGGTCGGGTTTGGATCACGAACCCGAACATTTTCGGGAAGTTTGGCCGAACTTCTCGAACTTGAACATCCAGGTGTTCGCTCAACTCTACTCTTGGAGTCTTGGGTATTAGTTTTTACATTCATAAAGCTCCACATTGAACTTCCAGCAGCAGACAGATGCCAGGGCACTTCTGTGGTCACCGTGGGCACATGGTCTTTGCTCAGCAGAGTCCTGCCATACATGCTGGGTAGATGCTAGAATGGAGTTGTTAGAAAGAGGTCTGTCACTTGACACATAATCTACTGTGAAATCACAGGCTTCCTGTCTTCACAACCTCCTGCTGTGTTCGGCTCCAAAAGGGAGTATGAAAGGATGGACCAATGGCAGGGCAGCTAGCTGATACTGGCCAATCAGCAGCTTTCTGCTCCTATCTGTGGCTTAACAGAAGCGCAGCTTAGAGTGAACACTGGCTGGGGAGGGCGCCCGGTGTTCCGTGAAAAGTTGGTACCTGTACAAAGTTGGTACCCTTGTCACTTCCGGTCCTGACGTCAGGTTGAAACAAAGGTGTGAGCCGAGAGCTCGGCTCTCCATTGGCTAATGCGAAAGCGTTTTGGCGCCTGTGCATAAGCAACATGGGTACCATGATTTAACATGTAGCGGCTGTGAGCGCTTAGAGGGAGGGAGGGAACCCTGGATTTCTGGCCCACCGCGCATGCGCGATTAACATTGCTTCATGGATTTACGGCCCACAGGGCATGCGCAAATAACATTGCTGTGTGAACGCGTGGAGGGTACCATGGATTTACGGCCCACAGCGCATTCGCAAATAACATTGCTGTGTGAACGCGTGGAGGGTACCATGGATTTACAGGCCAATGCGCATGGGCGAATAACTGCTGTGCGAACGCGCGGAGGGTACCATGGATTTACGGGCCAATGCGCATGCCCTGTGAACGCTATTGCCCTGTGAACGCGCGGAGGGAGGGCGGCCACTATCAGCTTCCAGCACAATGGAGCCGAGGAAGGGAGGGAGGTTTCGCCGCAATGTAAACTTTTGGTTTATAGGACCTGAGGGAGGGGAGGGACGCAGGGAGGGGGGGGGGTTTGGCCGCTCTGTGATTTGGTTTATAGGACCTGGGGGAATGACCAAAGTTTACATTGCGGCAAAACCTCCCTACCTCCCTCCCTCCCTCGGCTCCATTGTGCTGGAAGCTGATAGTGGCCGCCCTCCTTCCGCGCATTCACAGGGCAATAGCGTTCACAGGGCAATGCGGTTCGCGCATGGGCAGGTAAATCAATGGTACCCTCCGCGTGTTCACACAGCAGTTATTCGCGCATTGGCCCGTAAATCCATGGTACCCTCCGCGCATTCACACAGCAATGTTATTTGCGCATGCGCGGTGGGCCGTAAATACAAGGTTCTCTCCCTCCCTCTGTGCATTCACAGCTGCTACATGTTAAATCATGGTACCGATGTTGCTTCTGCGCATTCGCCAACACGCCTTCGCGTCAACCAATGAGGAGCCGAGCTCTCAGCTCACACCTTAGTTTCATCCTGACGTCAGGACCGGAAGTGACGAGGGTACCAACTTTTTACGGAACACCGGCAGCGCTGCACGTGAAGGGGCCCGGCCTGGCCTGAAAAACTTTATTAGACAATTAGTTAACTCCTTGGACGGTGTTATGCTGCTGGGCCCCTTGTCAGCCCGGGCCCCGAAGCAGCCGCTTCCCCTGTAGTTACGCCACTGTCAGGGGGGCTTCAAATGGGACATAGTGTCAAAAAAACCAGTCCAGCAAAATCTGCCTTCCAAAAACCATATGGCGTTCCCTTCCTTCGACGCCCTGCCATTTGGCCATACAGCAGTTTACAACCACATATGGGGTGTTGATGCAAACTACAGAATCAGGGCAATAAATATTGAGTTTTGTTTGGCTGTTAACCCTTGCTTTGTTACTGGGAAAATGGATTAAAATGGAAAATTGGCAAAAAAAATAGCTGTTTTGGAACTGTTTTTATTTACATCATTGAACTGACAGGTTAGATTGTGTGCTATTTCTATAGAGCAGGTTGTTACGGACGCGACAATACCAAATATGACTACTTTTTGGGTTTTTTGTTTCAGTTTTTCATAACAAAGCATTTTTGAACAAAATTAATTTTTAGTGTCTCCACATTCTGAAAGCCATATTTTAAATTTTTATTTTTTGGGCGACTGTCTTATGTAGGGGCTTATTTTTTGCGGGATGAGATGATGGTTTGATTGGCACTATCTTGGGGTGCATATTTCATTTTGCTATTACACTTTTTGAGATGTAAGGTGACAAAAATGACTTTTGACACGGTATTTAAATAATTTCTTTTTCTGTGTTTTTACAGTATTTACCTGAGGGGTTAGATCATGTGATATTATTATAGAGCAGATTCTTACGGATGCGGCGATATATAATATGTATACTTTTTTTTATTTATTTTACTTTAACACTATAACAGCATTTTAGAAAAAAATATAATGTTTTAGTGTCTCTATAGTCTGAGAGCCATATTTTTTTTATTTTTTGGGGCGATTGTCCTATTTGGGGCTCATTTTTTGCAAGGCATACGCCTTTTTGATAGCTTTTTATTACACTTTTTGTGATGTAAGGTGACAAAAAATGGCTTATTTTACACCGGTATTTGCGTGAGGGGTTAGGTCATGTGATAATTTTATAGAGCAAGTTTTTTCGGACGTGGCGATACCTAATGTGTAGTGTATTTCATTTTTTTAATTTTTATTCAGTGATATGTGTTTTTTTATTTTTCCTTTTTTTTCACTTTGTTAAAAAAAAAATTTTGACCCAGACCCACTTGTTTCTTGTAGATCCAGTGGATCTGGTGTCTATATAATACAGTACAATACACTATACAGTTTACTGTACTGTATTTTTTTTTTACTTTACATAGTCTAAGCCAGGGGTAGGCAACCTTTGGCTCCCAGCTGTTGTGAAATCGAAGATTACAATTACCTGGTAATCGATTTTTCCAGACCCCACGACAGCACCACAGAGAGAGAGAGGATCCGCCCCCAGGGACAGGAAACCTACAGAAATAAAAAGGTGGAGCCTCTCTGCCCCTTCAGTGGTTTTCAGAGCCAGAGAGGGACTCCCCTATAGTTAGTTCACATATCACACAACATAAATTAAATTCTTTTTCCTCTTTTTTTTTTTTTGATGCGACACCCTGTGCCTAAAATAGAACCGAAAGGAAAATACCAGGGGGGGAATAAGTAATGGTGCTGTCGTGGGGTCTGGAAAAATCGATTACCAGGTAATTGTAATCTTCGATTTTCCCCTCCCCCACGACAGCACCACAGAGAGATTTACAGAGAATATCCCTTAGGGAGGGACCACCGCCTGTAAGACCCTTCTACCAAAGGATAGGTCAGAGGATGAAGAAAGATCCAAACGATAGTGCTTAAAGAAGGTACATGGAGAGGACCAAGTAGCAGCCTTACAAATTTGATCAATGGAAATCCCTGCCCTTTCAGCCCAAGAGGTGGAGATAGAGCGAGTAGAGTGAGCCCTCAAACCTTCAGGTGGAACCAGACCTGATTCCACATAGGCAACAGAGATAGCCGTTCTGATCCATCTGGCCAGAGTGCTCTTGGAAGCTTTATTGCCTCTATTAGCCCCAGAGAAGAGAACAAACAGAGCAGAGGATTTTCTCCAGCCCTCCGTCTGGTCTAGATATGACAAGAGGCACCTCCTCACGTCCAGGGAATGAAAAGCTTTTTCTTTGGGGTTTTTATGATCGGCACAAAAGGAGGGCAGAATGATCTCCTGGGACCTATGAAAGGTGGAAGAAACCTTGGGTAGGAAGGCTGGGTCCGGACGGATAACTACCCTATCCTCAAGGATGTTAGTGTAGGGAGGATTTTTGGAAATAGCTTGTAACTCACTTACCCTTCTGGCCGTAGTAAGAGCCATAAGCAAGATGAGTTTTAGCGTGACCATTCTAATGTTGGCAGTGTCTATGGGCTCAAAGGGGGGCTTCATGAGGGCATTTAAGACTAAGTTTAAGTCCCAAGAAGGAAAGGAGGGAACAGAAACTGGGGTGATTCTATCTACCGCCCTAAAAAATCTCATGACCCAAGGATCTAAGGACCAGCTCTTCTCAAAAAGGGCAGAAAGGGCAGACACCTGAACTTTCAATGTACTTCTAGAAAGACCCAAGGCTAGACCCTTTTGCAGGAACTCCAGAATCTGCATAGTAGGGACTGATTCTGGAGGATCTAAGGGATCTAAGCTACAAAAATAAAGGAACTTTTTCCAAATCCTAACATAGATGGATACTGTAACTGGTTTTTTGCTCTTCATGAGGGTATCCACTAGATCCGGCGAAAACCCTTTTCTTTCTAGCAACCGCCTTTCAAGTTCCAAGCAGTTAAGTGAAGACCCTTTACCGCCGGATGGAGGATCGGGTCAGCAGATCCGGAATTTCGGGCAGAATCCATGGATCTGTGACCGACATCAGCCTGAGAGGAGTGAACCAGGCCTGTTTTGGCCAGAAAGGGGCAATCAAAATTATCCTTGCCTCGTCCTCCCTGATCTTCTTTATGACTAACGGCAAGAGCTTGAATGGGGGAAAGGCGTAAGCTAGACTGAAGTTCCATTTTATCAAGAACGCGTCCACCCCATACGGGGATTCCCTTGGATTTAATGAGCAGAAGGTGTCTATTTTCTTGTTCAGTCTTGAAGCAAAAAGGTCTATCTCTGGCTGACCCCATGCATCCGTTATAGTTTTGAAAATGCTGCTGCTCAGAGTCCATTCCCCCTGTCTTAGAGAGCTTCTGCTCAGGAAGTCGGCTATCGTATTGTCTGTTCCTTTTATATGAAGGGCGGACAGATGACAAATCTTCTCCAGTAGTTTCAACAATAGAGATGCTTCTCTTCCTAGGGTTAGAGACCTTGTCCCCCCCTGGCGATTCAGATAGGCCACAGTCGTCTGATTGTCCGAGAAGACTCTGAGATGACTCGACCCTATCCAGGGGAGACCTGCTTTTACTGCCATTCTTACTGCTAAAAGCTCTTTCCTGTTTGAGGAATAGGTTTTCATAATTTCCGACCACTGACCCTGAAGGAACTGACCACTGATATGGGCTCCCCACCCCCAGGGACTTGCATCTGTTGTTAGTACAACCGGGTCTTGGTAAGTCCATGGAACCCCCTGCGAGAGATTGTGGGGGTCCAGCCACCAATGAAGGCTTCTCAGGGTAGCCTTTGAAATTTTCAATTTTGTATTCAAATTTTCCCTGTTTCGCTTGAAGGCTGCAAGAATCTCCAACTGAAGAGCCCGGGAGTGGAATTGGGCCCACTCCACTGCTGGCATACAGGAAACTAAAGAGCCCAACACTGACATCCCCCTTCTCAGAGTTAACGCTGGATTTGACAGGGACTTTATTTGAGCTGCTACCTTTATAATTTTTTCTTCTGGTAGGAACACCCTCTGACTCACAGAATCCAGGATTAGTCCCAAGAATCTTTGACACTGTTGCGGAACTATTCGTGATTTTTTGAAATTCACAATCCAACCTAAGGTCTGAAAGACTTCCAGAACAGTCTGAACTGCTCTTACACCTTCCTGCCTGGATTTGGAGATTATCAAAAAGTCGTCCAGGTAGGGGACTATGACAATGTCCTTCAACCTCAAATAGGAGATCATCTCGGCAACTATTTTGGTAAAGACCCTTGGGGCCATGGAAAGGCCAAAGGGAAGAGCTTGAAACTGAAATTGCCTTAGATGACCCCCTATTCGAATCGCTATCCTCAAAAATTTCTGGAAGTCCTGATGCATCGGGATGTGAAAATAGGCATCCTTGAGATCCAACACAGTCATGTAACAGCTGGGGTACAAGAGAAGAATTGTGGACCTTATAGTCTCCATCTTGAATTTTTTGTAAACCAGAAATTTGTTTAGCTCCTTCAGATTTATTATTGTTCTGAATGTACCGTCTGGCTTGGGTATCAGGAACAGAGGAGAAAAATATCCCTGATAGAGCTGTTCTAGCGGGACTGGAATAAGAGCCCCCTTCTCTAATAGTTCTAGAACCTCCCGTTTTAAGGAGGCTGACTCCTTTGAGCAAAAGTCTCTTGTAACCACAAACCTTTCTGGAGGGAGGGTGCGAAAATCTGGTTTTAGACCATCTCTCAGAACCTCTAAAACCCAAGAACCTGCAAAACTTCCCCAAGCTGGAAGGAAAAATTTTAATCTTCCTCCCACCATTGGCCTGGCGTCATTGTTGTGGACGCTTTTTATCCGGGCCAGAAGAATTTCCGAACAAAAAACCCTTTCCCCCCCGAGGATTTGGTCTTAAATCTTTGCATTCTGTCTCTCGGCTGTCTCCTCCCCGGGTTATCCCTATTTGAACGAAAGGGACACCTTTGTCTAGAAAAGCGAAAACTACCAGGGTTAAATGAAGGAAAGCGCTTTTTGTTGTCTGCAGCCTTCTCCAGAAGGTCGTCTAATTGAGACCCAAATAAGAAATCCCCCTGACAAGGGAGGCTACATAATTTCTGTTTTGAAGTAACATCTCCCCCACTCCAGGTTTTTAGCCAGAGCGCCCTTCTAGCCGAGTTAGCAAGAGATGCTGATTGGGCTCCAAGCTTCACCACATCCACTGCTGCATCAGCTAAAAAGTCCGCTGCCCTTTGAAGCGTAGGGAGGGAGGAGAGAATCTGATCCCTAGGGCATTTATCCTTCAATTGAGCTTCCAACTGCTGAAGCCAAAAGGATAGGGTTCTAGCCGTAACCGAAGCAGCAACACCTGGCCTAAAGGAGGCTGTAGACATTTCCCATGTTCCTTTTAATAATGAGTCTGCCCTTTTATCTAAGGGTTCTTTTAAAACTCCTGCGTCCTCAAAGGGAAGGGAGGATCTACGAGAAACTTTAGAGATAGCCACGTCCAACTTGGGGGCTTTACCCCAAGAGGAAGAAGCCTTGTCTTCAAAGGGGTATTTACGTTTGAAATTTTTAGGGAAAAAGACTCTTTTACCCGGTTTCCTCCATTCCCTTTGAATTAAGGAATTTATACTGTCTGGGCATGGAAAAACTCGACCTTTCCTGTCTTCCAATCTCCCAAATAAAGCCTCAGTGGCAGATTTATCTTCCTTCACATCCTCTATATTTAAGGTGGAATATATGGCTTTAAGTAGTTTGTCCGTGTCTCCCGGAGAAAAGAAACTGACATCATCCAAATCATTAGCAGAGGACGAGGAAGAAGAAGAAGATTGAGAATCAGAGGGATCCAAGTCATCCGAAGAAACATCATTAATCCTGCAAACCCTTTCTCCTTTTTTACTCCTTTTGCTACTTCTCAGAGTATTTTTAACCTCTGTATGTATCAGGGATTGTATGTTTTTAAACAGAGAAGGTGATTCTTCTGAAATCGTTTTCTCTATACAGGATTGACACAGCTTCTTTTCACATGAAGATGAAAGAGCACATTTGCAAATAGCACATTCCTTGTTCTTTTTCTTGCATACAACCTTCTTTTAAACAATTAGAAACACTTTAGCCCTGATTTATCAAAATGTTTAGCCTACAATCATGCCAAAATCACTAGGTGATCCAGCAAACCTGGACAGGTTGTTGTGCTAATTAATGGCAACACTGTGACCAGTCCGTGGTAACCAGGACAGGATTTCTTCTTTACAGCAGGAGCGCACAGCGTCATTTGTTGCTATGACGCCGTGCGCTCCCTGCTGCTGCTGCAGTACAGTAATAGACTGGTGTAGATCATACCAATGTATTACTGTACTGCAGCGGCGGCAGGGAGCACACGACGTTATAGCAACCAATGACGCTGTGCGCTCCTGCTGTAAAGAAGAAATCCACCTGGTCACGTCTGGGTTTAACAGACGTGTGCATCTAGCCTTAGAGATCTTGTTTAGGTTTGCTGGATCACCTAGTGATTTTGGCCTAATTTAGGCCTCTTTCACACTTGCGTTCTGAGGATCCGGCAGGCACTTCTGTCCCGCCGGATCCGTTAGAACGCAAGTCGCCTGAAAGCATTAGAAGACTGATCAGGATCCTGATCAGTCTTCGAAATGCTTTGAGGTTACTATGGCAGCTAGGACGCTATTAAAGTCCTGGTTGCCATAGTAGTAGTGGGGAGCGGGGGAGTGGTATACTTACAGACCGTGCGGCTCCCGGGGCGCTCCTGAATGACATCAGAGTGCCCCATGCGCATGGATCACGTGATCCATGCGTGTAGGGCGCCCTGACGTCACTCTGGAGCCGCACGGATGGTAAGTATACTGCTCCCCCACTACACTTTACCATGGCAACCAGGACTTTAGCGTCCTGGCTGCCATGGTAACCATTGAGAAAAAGCTAAACGTCGGATCCGGCGATGCGCCGAAACGACGTTTAGCTTAAGGCCGGATCCGGATTAATGCCTTTCAATGGGCATTAATTCCGGATCCGGCCTTGCGGCAAGTGTTCAGGATTTTTGGCCAGAGCAAAAAGCGCAGCATGCTGCGGTATTTTCTCCGGCCAAACAACGTTCAGGTCCTGAACTGAAGACATCCTATTGCATCCTGAACGGATTTTTCTCCATTCAGAATGCATTGGGATAATCCTGATCAGGATTTTTCCGGCATAGAGACCCGACGACGGATCTCTATGCCGGAAAACAAACGCTAGTGTGAAAGAGCCCTTAGACAAAAGACTTTGATAAATCAGGGCCTGTTTGTTTACCATCAATACAAAGCAAATGTATAGTTATACTTTTGTTGCTGTACTGTGTTAAACTTTGCTAATGGTTATTTTATGGGAAGGGATACAAATGTATTTTTTCTGTTTCTTTCTTTGTATCTTTCTATATAGTCACTTTGCTCGCCTGCAGTTTGTGTGTTTCACACCTTCGTCAGCCCGGCCTATTGTTCTAGGTAACTGACAAACATTCCACAGGCGAATGGAAACCAGAAGCCTTGTGAACCAAGCTGAAAGACAAGACACAGGTCCCCCTGTAAACATTATGTGGCCCTCTAAAAATTACTTCACCTCCCTCATAAAATTGTAGCTAGTGGGCCAGTGTCGCATGCCTTTCTAATGCAGTTAGACTCAGCCACTCTGATCCTAATAGTCTCTCTCTAGACTACTCAGTAAAGGCTTGTAATGATTTTAACTCATATAGCAGGCAGGGCCGGTGCAAGGATTTTTGTCGCCCTAGGCAAGATAAAAATTGCCGCCCCCCTTATCAGATGATGCCTAGGTTGCCTTACATTTGGCGCCGGCCCTGTATACGCAGGTATATACACAGCGCACATATACAGTATATACAGCAGTGTACTGTATACCTCCTCCCTCACACATCAGTCCTCAGCTGTATATACTAGATATCTGTACATAGGTATATACAGTGCACATATACAGTATATACAGCAGTGTACTGTATACCTCCTTCCTCACACATCAGTACACCACTGTATATCCACTGCACTTAGTCTAAACATACCACGTGACCATGGACAACATCTGACGTCACACCCACTCCATTCTGAGTGCCCGGGTACCTGGCTATTGGTGACACCCGGGCAGGGGCGTACATAGAAATCATTGGGCCCCATAGCGAGAATTTGAATTGGGCCTCCATGCTCTTTTCTTAGCTGTTCTCACTACACACACCTGACTCACCTACGTGCCCTGGAACCCAACAGATCCCATTATAATGAATGCAATAAAGTGGGTGCCAGCATTGTTTGGCATATCTCAAAAAAGAAAAAAAAAGTAGCAGCACTTACGAATCTAACGCAAAAAGTCTCTATGGTGGTGGGGCCCGCAGTGTTGGATACCAGTCTGTAGCATCCCCAGATCATTCAGAATAAATCTAAAATAAAACTGCAGCACTTGACGGTCTTCAATTCATGCTGGTTTATTCACCAAAAATTGCAATTAAACCAGCACGAATTGAAGACTGGCGAGTGCTGCAGTTTTCATTTTTATTTAGGGCTCTTTCACACTTGCGTTCTGAGGATCCGGCGGGCACTTCCGTCCCACCGGATCCGTCAGAACGCAAGTGGACTGACAGCATTTGGAGACTGATCAGTTTCCTGATCAGTCTTCAACATGCTTTCACTGTTACCATGGCAGCCAGGACGCTACTGGAGTCCTGGCTGCCATGGTACTCAGCAGCAGTGTACTTACCTGCGCTGCGGCGCCGGCGCTCCTAATGACGTCACAGGTCCGGGCGGCGCATAGATCAATGTGCCGCCCGGACCTGTGATGTCATAATGGAGCGCCCGGCGGCCGCAGCAGGTAAGTACACGGCTGCGTTGTACTACTATGGCAGCCAGGACTCCAGTAGCGTCCTGGCTGCCATGGTACCGATCGAGCCCCAGCTTACACTGGGGCGCCGATCGAACGGCTGCTGCGCATGCGCAGCGCTAAACGCCGGATCCGGCGATGCGCCGAATCGACGTTTAGCTAAGCCGGATCCGAATAATGCTCTTCAATGGGCATTAATTCCGGATCCGCATTGCGGCATGTCTTCCGGCTTTTTGGACGGAGACAAATCCGCAGCATGCTGCGCTTTGTCAACGTCCAAAAACGTTCACATACTGAACGGAAGACATCCTGATGCATCCTGAACGGATTTCTCTCCATTCAGGATGCATTGGGATTATCCTGATCAGTTTCTTTCTGTCCTAGAGCCCGAGGACAGAACTCTAGGAAAAGGGCCGGACTGGGGATAAAAACCAGCCCTGGAAAAAGTTGCATACCAGCCCCAAACACACACGCCGCGAGCGTGTGCGTGCATGTGTATATATATATATATATATATATATATATATATATATATATATATAATATACACACACACACACAGGTCGGGCCTTACCCTAGCTTTGCCGTGACTTGGCCTCTGCGCAGTGGCAACTCTAGGAACAATATATGGGAGGCACATAAGATACCACAGTCAAAATGGGTGGGTGGGGGGGGAGCACTAATAATTTTCCCCACTTAAATTCATACAACTGAAAAAAACGAAATAAGTATATATAAATTCAAAATAAGAGAGTATTGCGGTATGCAGGGATACATTTATAATAAAATAATACTTAATTACTTACAAAAGAAGCTATTCCATCTTCTGCTGTGCTGTCCTCTGCTTGCTTCCAGGGATCTTCCCCTCCTTTCAATTTGTCCTCAGTGCGCAGGGCAGGCACACTGTTATGGGGGAATCTGCGGATGACACACTGTTATGGGGGAATCTGCGGATGACACACTGTTATGGGGGAATCTGCGGATGACACACTGTTATGGGGGAATCTGCGGATGACACACTGTTATGGGGGAATCTGCGGATGACACACTGTTATGGGGGAATCTGCGGATGACACACTGTTATAGGGGAATCTGCGGATGACACACTGTTATGGGGAATCTGCGGATGACACACTGTTATGGGGAATCTGCGGATGACACACTGTTATAGGGGAATCTGCGGATGACACACTGTTATGGGGAATCTGCGGATGACACACTGTTATGGGGAATCTGCGGATGACACACTGTTATGGGGAATCTGCGGATGACACACTGTTATAGGGGAATCTGCGGATGACACACTGTTATGGGGAATCTGCGGATGACACACTGTTATAGGGGAATCTGCGGATGACACACTGTTATGGGGGAATCTGCGGATGACACACTGTTATGGGGGAATCTGCGGATGACACACTGTTATGGGGGAATCTGCGGATGACACACTGTTATGGGGGAATCTGCGGATGACACACTGTTATGGGGGAATCTGCGGATGACACACTGTTATGGGGGTACTTTCACACCTGGGGCATGGCTATCCAGGCTGTTCACCCTCCTGATCCGCCATGCCGCAAGTACCCATGCACTGCTGCTCTGTCCCCATTGACTATAATAGGGGCAGGGGGCGGAGCTATGGTGCAGCATGGCAGAGATCGCCGGACTAAAAAGTCGGACATGCAGTACTTTTTAGTCCGGTGATCTCTGCCGTGCTGCGCCATAGCTCCGTCACCTGCCCCTATTATAGTCAATGGGGACAGAGCAGCAGCACGGCAGTGCACGGGTACTTGCGGCATGGCGGATCAGGAGGGTGAACAGCCCGGATAGCCATGCCGCAGGTGTGAAAGTACCCCCATAACAGTATGTCATCCACAGGTCCCCCATAACAGTGTCATCCACAGATTCCCCCATAACAGTGTCATCCACAGATTCCGCCATAACAGTGTCATCCATAGATTCCGCCATAACAGTGACATCCACAGAGCCCCCATAACAGTGTGTCATTTGCAATTGTATGGAAGGCTGCCTTATACTATACTATTTGTGGGGCACGATTCAAGGACAGTCACTTACTTGGTGATGGTGAGATTGTTGAAGAATAATTCTTCTTCTAGTCTTCTTCACTGTCACTGATCAGGGGCTGCTGGGGCAGGGGCCAGGGCCCGGTCACAGGGCCTTACCACACACTACCTCACCAGCTAGCCTAGCAAGCACAGCTCCTGACCTCTCTCTGCCTCTGCCGGGTCCGACTCCCTCCCCCCCACCATGTGAATGAAGACTGTTGTAACGGTCCTTGGCTCGAGGACAGCCGGCTGGTGGTTGGAGTCCAGTGGCAGAGACCCACAGAAGCAGGAGGCAGGTAGCGTGGTCGATCAGTCCGGGTCGGCAGTAGAGATGGCAGCGAGGTAACAGCAGGAGTAGACAGAGGCGTGGTCGGTGGAAGGCAAAGGGTCAATGCAGGCGGCAGTTCAGCGAGGTCAAACGGTCGGGGTCGGCAACAAAGGTAAACAGCAGTAGCTGTGGCGGAGCAGAGAGGAAGCTTGCTACAGGCTTGGAGGCACAATAACCAGCAAAGGGCTGGGTTCAAGGGCTGGGTTTTATAGGGAAGTAGCAGGTGCAAGAGATTGGGATAATCAGCAGGACAAGGCAAGGACAAGAGAGGTAGTAGAAGTTAGAAGTTAGCAGTTAGCTAGAGAATAGTCCAAGGAGAGACGGTAGCCTAGTGGGTAGAGCTACCGTCTGGGACATGACTGGCCACGGGTTCGAGTCCTGACAGTACTCCCCCCCCTTCCAAGGTGACCTCCAGGCACCGCAGGGGAAGGCTTATCTGGGTGACTCAGATGGAACTCCCTGACAAGTCTGGGGGCATGAACATTTTCTTCAGGCTCCCAGGAGTTATCCTCGGAGGGTAGCCCTCCCACCCAATTAGATATTGCAATTTTCCTCGGTGGATCCTGGAGTCGAGGATCTTCTCGACAACGAACTCTTCCTCACCTTGTACCCTCACGGGTGGTGGAGGGGGCGAGTGGCGGCCAGTGAAGGTATTCTCCACGTATGGCTTGAGGAGGGAGCAATGGAAGACAGGGTGCACCCTAATGGAATCCGGAAGGTCAAGCCGAACGTGACCTCATTGATTTGTGCGGTGACCTGGAACGGACCGCATGTATTTTGGGGCTAACTTTTTGGAGGGACCTTCAGTCTGAGGTTCCTGGTGGACAGCCATACCTTGTCTCCTACATGGAAGCCCGGGGTGGGTTTGCGGCGTCTGTCTGCTCCCTGTTTAAAGCGCCTCTGGGCGAGCTGGAGGTTGTCTATTATGTCGCTTTTGTGCCTCCTGTAGGGTTGTTAGGCGCTCGGCCACTGCTGGGAGGGTGGAGGCAACGGGCAGGTGGGGAATGAACACGGGGTGCGAGCCTGTGTTAGCAAAGAAAGGGCTGTGCTTGGTTGAGCTGTGCTCAGCATTGTTGTAGGTGAACTCGGCTGTGGGGAGATGGTCAAGCCAGTCATCCTGCAGGTGGGAGCTGAAACAGCGTAGGTACTGCTCTAAGGTCTGGTTCGTTCTCTCCGTCTGCCCGTTTGACTGAGGGTGGAAAGCGGAGGAAAGGTTCACTTTAACCCCGAGCGCCAGGCAGAAGTCCTTCCAGAACTTTGAGGTAAATTGTACGCCTCGGTCTGAGACCACGTCGTCCGGAATCCCATGCAGCCTGAAGACCTCTTTGAGGACAAGATCAGCCGTCTGTTTGGCCGTGGGTAGGCCCTTGTAGGGGATAAAATGGGCCATTTTGGTGAGGCGGTCGACCACGACGGTGTTCATCCCTTTTGAAGGAGGAAGGTCTACCACAAAGTCCATGGAGATCGAGCCCCAGGGGCGGGAGGGAATTGGGAGGGGTTGTAACAGACCCACGGGAGAGGAACGAGGAGTCTTATTGCGGGCACAGACCGTGCACAAGGAGATGTACTTCTTGGTGTCCTCCTTGTATGTTGGCCACCAGAAGGAGCGGGAGAGAAGCTCCTGGGTCTTTCTTGTGCCCAGATGGCCGGCCAGCTTGGAGTCATGGTTAAGTTTGAGCACTTCGAGTTGTGCGATTTCTGGTACATAAAGTTGTAGGTCCTGATGAAACCAATGACCATTTTTAAACGTGAGGCTGACATTCCTTGTGGGGTGGGTGAGGAAGGGGTCATTTTCGTATCCTTCTTTGATTGTGACCAGGAGTTCTTTAGAGTAGGTGGCCCCCACAACACTTTTCTCGGATAGGATGTTGTCTTGGCCCTTAATACTCTGAGGGCTCCGAAAACATTCTGGAGAGGGCGTCAGCCTTGCCGTTTTTTGATCCGGGGCGATATGTGATGAGAAAGTTGAAGCGGGAAAAGAATAGGCTCCATCTGGCCTGTCTGGCTGTGAGTCTCTTAGCGCTGCGGATGAACTCGAGGTTTTTGTGGTCGGTTAGTACGATTATGGGGTTGGCAGCTCCCTCCACTCGGAGAAGGCTTCCTTGATCGCCAGTAGTTCTTTGTTCCCGATGTCGTAGTTCTTCTCGGAGGGGGACATCTGGCGAGAGAAATATGTGCACGGGTGTAGTAGCATCTTCTCCCCTGTCCGTTTTGACAGAACTGCCCCTACCGCGGAGTCAGATGCATCCACTTCGATAGTAAAAGACAACTCGGGGTTCGGGTGGACTAGGATTGGAGCAGAAGTGAAGAGGAGTTTCAACTTTGTGAAGGCCTCCTGGGCCTCGGGTGTCCAGGAGAAGGGGACTGCCTTTTTGGTGAGTTGGGTGATCGGTGCGATGACCTTGGAGAAGTCCCGGATAAACTTCCGATAGAAGTTGGCGAAGCCAATAAATCTTTGTACCTCCTTCACGTTTCTTGGAATGGGCCAGTCCAACACGGCTTGGACCTTCCCTGGGTCCATACTTAGGCCCTCTGGGGAGATGATGTACCCGAGGAACTGAGTGGTGGTTCGCTCAAACTCACATTTCTCGAGTTTGATATAAAGAGAGTTCTGGCGGAGTCTCTGCAATACCCTGCGGACATGTTCGCGGTGCTGTTCGAGGTCTTCTGAGAAGATCAAGATGTCGTCCAGGTAAACGACTACAAACAGATCCAGCATGTCCCTGAGGACATCATTAATGAAGTGCTGGAAGGTAGCGGGAGCATTACAAAGTCCGAAAGGCATGACCAGGTACTCGAAGTGACCATAACGTGTCCGGAAGGCGGTCTTCCATTCGTCCCCAGGGCGGATTCGGACAAGGTTGTAGGCCCCTCGAAGGTCAAGTTTGGTGAAGATTTTCGCTACTCTCGAGGAGTTCCGAAATCAGCGGGAGCGGGTACCGGTTCTTAACGGTTATGTCGTTTAGCTTCCTGTAGTCAATGCAGGGACGCAAGGATGATTCTTTTTTCTCCACAAAGAAAAAGGGGGCTCCTGCTGGGGAGGTAGAGGGCCGGATGAACCCTTCCTTTAGGTCCTCGTCCAGGTTTTCTTTCAGAGCCTTGAGTTCAGGCTCTGAGAGGGAATAGATACTGCCAAAGGGTATTTCGGCCCCGGGCAACAGTTCTATTGGGCAGTCGTAGGGTCGGTGTGGCGGCAGCTTGTCTGCGTTTTTCTTGTTGCAGACATCTTGGAACTCACGGTATTGAGGGGGTAGTAGATTCCTGACGGATACTTCAGAGATAGTCGTGTCTTCGGATGGAAGGACGGGTTTGTGGGAGCAATTGAGCGAACAAAACTCAGACGGAAACCGTAAGCAGCGGGTTTCCCAATCCACCGAGGGGTTGTGGGTGGCCAACCATGGAATGCCCAGGATCACCGGGAACTTCGGGGAGGCGATCAGGGAGAAGTGAATGGTCTCCTGATGATCGGGTTTGATGAAGAGTTGAAGGTCAGCGGTCTGTTGCGTAACCAGCCCAGAAGAGAGTGGGGTCCCATCGACGGTTTCCAGATCGAAGGGGGCTGCCCTGGTTACCAGTGGTATGTTGTTCTCATGGGCGAAGGTCAAGTCCATGAAATTTCCGCCGGCCCCCCGAGTCAAGCATTGCAGATGAGGGAAACTGTCGTTCCCCAATGGTGATAAGGATGGATACAATGAAGTGGGACCCGGTACCTGTAGTGTCTATGGTTTCAGAGGCTAAGGGTGAGGTTGTGGCCTTTTGTAACTCCCGTAATTCTGTGACAGCGATGGTTCGGCGAGTCTTATTGGGGCACCTAATAGCGAAGTGCCCTAGCTCACCACAGTAAAGACAAAGGCCTGCGGATAGTCGTCTCTCCTTTTCAGCAGCCGATAGAGTCTTGCGCAGTGTGTCGACCTGCATGGGCTCGGTGGAGGATTGGTGAGCCGGCTGAGTCGTTGGAGTGAAAGGGTACACGGGTCTGTTATCTAGGGACCAGAGTCTTTCTCTCCTTCTTTCTGCCAGTCTCCGGTCAATCCGGATGCACAGTTGGACGAAATCATCCAGATCGTCTGGGGCGTCTACCCTGGCGAGCTCATCTTTTATAGGTTCGGAGAGTCCACGGCGAAATTGACTCTTCTGGGCAGCTGGGTTCCAGGTGGTGTCCGTGACCCAGCGGCGGAACTCTGAGGAATACTTGGCTACAGAGCGTCTTCCCTGCCGTAGACTGTGCAGCCTAGCCTCGGCCGTCGCGCAGCGGTTAGGGTCGTCGAACACTTGGCTCATGGCTGTGGTGAAGTTGTCTAGGTTATTCAATACGAGACTGTGGGATTCCACATATGGGGATGCCCATGCCAGGGCCTCATCAGTTAGAAGGTTGATGATGAACAGGATCTTCTTTCTGTCTGAGGTAAAAGAGCCCGGCTGCATCTGAAAGTAAATACGGCACTGGTTGAGGAACCCCCGAAATTGGTTCCGATCGCCGTTAAACTTTGACGGGAGAGGCATACGGGTGTCGGTGACCGCGCCGCGTACGTCCAGTAGTTGACGCTGCAAGTCGATAATTTCCCTCTTTTGGCTCTGGATTGCGCCTTTAAGTTGAGTAATTTCCTCTTGGGCAGTGGTGCCAAAGTCCTGAAGTTCGGAGACCTGCTTGCGCAGAGTGGCCTTTGCGGACTCCATGGTAGGGCTGGTTATTCTGTAACGGTCCTTGGCTCACCTGAGTCAGAGGACAGCCGGCTGGTGGTTGGAGTCCAGTGGCAAAGACCCACAGAAGCAGGTAGCGTGGTCGATCAGTCTGGGTCGGCAGTAGAGATGGCAGCGAGGTAACAGCAGGAGTAGACAGAGGCGTGGTCGGTGGAAGGCAAAGGGTCAATGCAGGCGGCAGTTCAGCAAGGTCAAACGGTCCGGGTCGGCAACAAAGGTAAACAGCAGTAGCCGTGGAGGAGCAGAGAGGAAGCTTGCTACAGGCTTGGAGGCACAATAACCAGCAAAGGGCTGGGTTCAAGGGCTGGGTTTTATAGGGAAGTAGCAGGTGCAAGAGATTGGGATAATCAGCAGGACAAGGCAAGGACAAGAGAGGTAGTAGAAGTTAGAAGTTAGAAGTTAGAAGTTAGAAGTTAGAAGTTAGCAGTTAGCAGTTAGCTGTTAGCTGTTAGCTGTTAGCTAGAGAATAGTCCAAGGAGAGACGGTAGCCTAGTGGGTAGAGCTACCGTCTGGGACATGACTGGCCACGGGTTCGAGTCCTGACAACTGTCTGCTGCGGCCGCCCGCCTGCAGCCGCCAGCCAGCCAGGTATATTTACATGTCAATGATTCAGCGCGGCGGCAGCTGCCGCTGGGCAGCACCAGCAGTAAACTTTGGGGCCACACACAGTGACAGGGGAGCTTCTCTTGTGCTTCCCCCCATGTGCCAGTAGCCCCCCCCATATGTGCCAGTAGCTGTCTCCCCTCATGTGCCAGTAGCCCCCTTTAGTGCCAGTAATCATCCCCTTTATGTGCCAGTAGCCCCCTTTAGTGCCAGTAGCCCCCTTTATGTGCCAGTAGCCCCCTTTAGTGCCAGTAGCCCCCTTTAGTGCCAGTAGCCCCCTTTAGTGCCAGTAGCCCCCTTTAGTGCCAGTAGCTCCCTTTAGTGCCAGTAGCTCCCTTTATGTGCCAGTAGCCCCCTTTAGTGCCAGTAGCCCCAAGAAAAAAAAAAAAAAAAAAAAGAACACTTATACTTACCTCCAGGGATGCGATGCAGGCCTCTTCCGGCCTGTGTCTAGAGCTGTACGGCTCGGCGGCGCGATGACGTCATCGCGCCGCCGGAGCCGGCATCTGATAGGCTGCCGGCCTAGTGCAGGCAGCCTAACAGAGGAACAGGGAGCGAGAGGACACGCCTCTCCCTCCTCTGCTGCTGCTCCGCACGGAGATGAGCGCAATGCAAGCGCTCATCTCCGTCGCCACTGGAGCCCAGTGTGCCTGCGGCCGGCCGTGCGGCAGTCAGGGCTACCGGCCTACCGGGAATTTTCCCGGTATCCCGGTAGGCCAGTCCGGCCCTGTCTAGGACGGAAAGAAACAACGCTAGTGTGAAAGAGGCCTTATTCTGATTGTTTGGCATATGGCAGACACAGGGATTCAGGTAATTCTGCTCCTTTGCTGGAATAGAATACCAGAATCTGATCACAAAAGTTCACATAGTCTTGCTCAATTAACTGTGCTGGCTGATTATTATATAGTGTGCACCTGCCATACCTCCCATTGACTGCTACTGCTGTGCTGCTAAGGGTACTTTCACACTTGCGTTGGTGTGGATCCATCTGTTTATTTGCACAGACGGATCCGCACCTATAATGCAAACGTTTGTATCTGTTCAGAACGGATCCGTTTGCATTAGTTTTAAAGAAAAATGACAAAGTCCAAAACGGATCCGTTTTGAATTACATTGAAAGTCAATGGGGAACAAATCCGTTTTCAAATGCACCATATTGTGTTATTTAAAACGGATCCGTCCCCATTGACTTACATTGTAATTCAAAACTGATCCGTTAGGCTCCGCATCTTCAGACGGACACCAAAATGCTGCGAGCTGTGTTTTGGTGTCCGCCTCAAAAACAGAATAGAAGTGGAACGGAGCCTAACTGATGCATTCTGAACGGATCCTTATCCATTCAGAATGCATTGGGGCTTAACTGATCCGTTTTGGACCGTTTGTGAGAGCCCTGAAACGGATCTCACAAACGGAATCCAAAACGCTAGTGTGAAAGTACCCTTATTATATAATGGTGCACTATATAATAGGCAGCACAGCAAACACAGATCATGGGGGGAAGGAAGGTTGTTATGGTGTCGCACTATATAATAGGCAGCACAGCGACAAGCACAGTACAAAATGATGGGGGTTATGGTGCACACATAAGCAGACAACAAGCACAGTTCATAAGGGGGAGCTATTGTTCTGCCATAGGCTAGCCCTCCCCCCCCCCCTTTATGAACTGTGCCAGTGCCACCTTAGCCCTAAGGTCTGTGCCTGCTGTCTGCTCTACTGCTTATGTATGCCACAATAGCCCTGACCCCTATAAATGAACTGCTCTTGCTGTTGGTGCTTATAGTGAATACTGCCCCCAACTCTGAACGTTGGCATTTCAGTGCACACTGCTGCTAACTTAGGCCCCTTTCACACTAGCGTTTTTGCTTTCCGTCCTAGAGTTCCGTCCTCGGGGCTCTAGGATGGAAAGATACTGATCAGGATTATCCTAATGCATCCTGAATGGAGAGCAATCCGTTCAGGATGCATCAGGATGTCTTCCGTTCAGTATGTGAACGTTTTTTGGACGTTGACAAAAGCGCAGCATGCTGCGGATTTGTCTCCGTCCAAAAATCCGGAAGACATGCCGTAACGCCGGATCCGGAATTAATGCCCATTGAAGTGCATTAATCCGGATCCGGCCTTAGCTAACGTCGTTTCGGCGCATCGCCGGATCCGACGTTTAGCTTTTTTATCGTTACCATGGCAGCCAGGATGCTAAAGTCCTGGTTGCCATGGTAAAATGTAGTGGGAGCGGGGTAGCAGTATACTTACCATCCGTGCGGCTGCCGGGCGCTCAGAGTGACGTCAGGGCGCCCCACACGCATGGATCACGTGATCGCGTGGATCACGTGATCCATGGGGCGCTCTGACGTCATTCAGGAGCGCCCCGGGAGCCGCACGGACTGTAAGTATACCGCTCCCCCGCTCCCCGCTCCTACTATGGCAACCAGGACTTTAATAGCGTCCTGGCTGCCAGAGTAACCTGAAAGCATTTCGAAGACTGATCAGGATCCTGATCAGTCTTCTAATGCTTTCAGGCGACTTGCGTTCTGATGGATCCGGCGGGACGGAAGTGCCCGCCGGATCCTCAGAACGCAAGTGTGAAAGAGGCCTTACTGTGCACTTGGTCTTGCTGTCACTGTGTGGCAGAGCAGATCTTCAAACAAACTGAATCCTGGAGGAGACGATAAATCACTCTCTCTGCAGGATGACTGGTGTCTGGAGGGTGATACTGGTTCCTGGTCACGGCAGTCAGGTCAGGTCACAGCAAGGCCAGCAGCAATAGTCCTGCAGCACGGCAGGCTCAGGTTCCCGTGCTGGGCGCACCGCTAGGCTAACCAATCAGCAGCATTCTCTGCTACTGCTAGCACAGCACTGCTAAAAGCTGATCGGCAAATCAACCAGCGCCCAGCAGACAGAGCGCTCTAGGCTGCAAGCAGGGACTGTGACTGCCAGCAGAACATGGACTGTTTAAGGGGCCCACCCGAACATGGGGGAAGCAGGGAGCAAGAAGACATGCCCCGGACGGTTCCAACCATGTTTTTTTTTTTTTTAACTGCACGGTTCCGGCGCCCCCTGCTAACAGGTGGCGCCGGCCCTGATAGCAGGGGTGCACAAATAGTAGATCTCCAGCTGTTGCAACACCACAGTTCCCAGCATCCTCTGCTAGACTGAGAATATAAGGGCAATCTTAGGATTTTTGCAATCTTGTTTGCAAGGGATGCTGGGACTTGTAGTTTTGCAACAGACGGAGATCTACTTTTGGGCAGCCCTGTCATGCAGGAACACATATGGACACCTGGGTTAAACATTCAATTCACTTTTATTAAATCCCACCTGTGCTGCAACAGATGTTATGGGATAAACTCTCCCTGCTATGTTCCAGAAATAGCACTGTGTCAGCTATGAATTCTAAAGTCATAAAGGAACACATGGGGACACCATAGAAGCAGCCTGGGTTAAACCTTCCATTCACTTGTATGGAATCCCACCTGTGCTGCATCAGAGGTTATTAGGGGGCTTAAATCTCCCTTCAATGTGCCAGAAATAGCACTGTGTCAGCTATGCACTCCATTCATATAGGAGCAGCCTGGGTTAAACCTTGCATTCACTTGTATGGAATCCCACCTGTGCTGAACCATAGGTTATTGACATGCATTGAACCCCACCTGTGCTGCATCAGAGGTTAAAGGCGAAAATCTACCTTCACTTACACTGAAACATGCAGAGACCATGAGAAAAACCACCATTAAGCCCCCACAGACAAAACCTGAGCAGTTTTTAGCATCCTTAATAGTGGGGTTCCCCTAGCGCCCCCACTGGGGGACACCCACAATCTTAAAATCACCCCAAATCCCAACCCTAAGGCAAGATCTGGACACCCAGAGTACTTTAAAAAGTTTGGGGTACCCCTACACCCAGTGCAGGTGCAAAGATTTTTGCCACCCTAGGCAAAAGAAAAGTTTGCCGCCCCCCCATGTGACATCACAATGCCCCACCCATATGATCTGCCATATCAAAGGGGTTCTGCAGTTTATTTAAACTATCCTCTGGATAGATCATCAGCATCTGATCGGCGGGAGTCCGACACCCGGGACCCCCGCCGATAAGCTGTTTGAGAAGGCAGCTGCGCTGGCAGTAGCGCCTCGGCCTTCTCGCTGTTTTCGCAGGCGCAGTGACGTCACGACTAATATTACTGGCCTGGGTGGGGCTAAGCTTCATTCAAGTGAACAGAGCTTAACCCCGCCAAGGCCAGTGATACTAGTCGTGACGTCACTGCACCTGAGGTAAACAGCGAGAAGGCCGAGGCGCTACTGCAGCGCCGCTGCCTTCTCAAACAGCTGATCGGCGGGGGTCCTGGGTGTCGGACCCCTGCCGATCAGATGCTGATGATCTATCCAGTGGATTGATCATCAGTTTAAATAAACTGCAGAACCCCTTTAACTAACGCCAGTTCTCTCTCTCCCCCTCTTGTCATTCTCTTCCCCCTCATGTCATTCTCTCCCCCCTCCTTGTCATTCCCCCCCCCATGTCATTCTCTCCCCCTCTTGTCATTCTCTTTCCCAACCCCCCCACCCCCACCTCTAGTGTAGCGTGGTCAAGCTCTGTATGGCTTTATGGTCCGCAGGTACAGGCGCTTTTGTTTCCTGTACCCGAGCGAACTGACAGGAAGTGCACACTGTGTGCGCACTTCATGTCAGTCCGGCCAGGTACAGGAGACAGATGCTCCCTGTACCCGCGGACCATACAGGGCTCGGCCACGCTACAATGGGGGAATGACAGCGATCCCCTCCTGTCAGCCCCTCTCCTCTTGCTGCGCCCAAGCAGTGCTGCAGCCGCCAGAGGCTCAATCATAGGCGTGCGCAGCCTATTGCATTAGGGTTTGCACCCTAAAGCACAAACACACATGCCGCGCGCGTGTGTTTATGTATATATATCTCTTATATACGCATACACACACGCATATATATATATATTGTAAGAGGGCGCAAGGTTCCGTCGTCGACGGAAGGTACGTGTCACCGAGGTTCCTGGCCTCGGTGAGGTAAGAGCCGGGTTTTTTGTGTGTCAGCAGCAGCTAGTGCTGCTTGACACATTGGTATTTAGTTTAGCTGCAAAGCCAATCCGGGCCGGCTCTTACTGGGAGTAGGCAAAGAGTTGGGTGGGTGCCTATTCCCCACGGTCCAGGCCGGACTTTTGCCGGGCCTTTAAAAGGCAGCCACCTCAGCAGGTGAGGGAGTGATTGTCTTGGAGCTGCTGGTAATGCTGTGGAGCTCTCAGGGCTGGAAGCAAGAGCTCAGCAAAGATGTGATTATCCTGGAAGCCTGAGGGTGGATTTTCCTGCGGCTGGGCTGACAGCCAGGTGCGAACACGCACCTAAAACCACACAGGTGATTGGATCCTGTCTTGAACTTTTTGTTTTGCCTTAAGTTTTTGCTGTGTGTGAAATAACACTAAGTGACTGTTTAGAGTTTTATTTGTGCAAGTGTGAAATAAAACACTATTTTCTGCACTTCCTGGACTCCCTTTTGCCTCTGTACTGCACCCGCACCACTGACTACCAGAGCAATTCCCCACAATATATACACAAATTCACTCTCAGTGGCGAGTCTCGGAACAATATATAGGGGTCACATAAGATAGCACAGTCAAAAATGGGGGGGCACTAATAATTTTCACCACTTAATCATACTACTGAAAAAAAATATATAAGTACATATAAATAAGATTACAAAATAGGAGAGTATTGCGGTATGCAGGGAAATCTTTGAATTGTACTAACCTAATACTTAAAAGACAAGCTTTCAAGAGTTTTCATTTTTTTCTCGGTATTGCTTCAGACCTGAGAGAGAGAAACACTCTCAAAAACTTTTCTTTAGAGTTTAAAGCAGTTTCAGCACTATAATAAAACAAGTTACTTGCAAAAGAAGCTATTTAGTCATCTGCTGTGCTGTCCTCTGCTTGCTTCTGCGGAACTTCCCCTCCTTTCAGTCTTTCCTCAGTGCACAGGCGCACTGCTATAGGGGATCTGTGGATGACATATTGTTATGGGGGATCTGTGGATGACACACTTATGGGGGATCTGTGGATGACACACTGTTATGGGGGATCTGTGGATGACAAATTGTTATGGAGGATCTGTGGATGACACTGTTATGGGGGCTCTGTGGATGACACACTGTTATGTGGGCATCTGTGGATGACACACTGTTATGTGGGCATCTGTGGATGACACACTGTTATGTGGGCATCTGTGGATGACACACTGTTATGAGGATCTGTGGAGGACACTGTTATGTGGGCATCTGTGGATGACACACTGTTATGTGGGCATCTGTGGATGACACACTGTTATGGGGGCATCTGTGGAGGACACTGTTATTGGGATCTGTGGATGACACTGTTATGGGGGATCTGTGGATGACACATTGTTATGGGGGATCTGTGGATGACACATTGTTATGGGGGATCTGTGGATGACACATTGTTATGGGGGATCTGTGGATGACACATTGTTATGGGGGATCTGTGGATGACACATTGTTATGGGGGATCTGTGAATGACACATTGTTATGGGGAATCTGTGGAGGGCATTGTAATTGGGGATCTGTGGAGGACACTGTTATGGGGGATCTGTGGATGACACTGTTATGGAGGATGTGTGGATGACACTGTTATGGAGGATGTGTGGATGACACACTGTTATGGAGGATGTGTGGATGACACACTGGTATGGAGGATGTGTGGATGACACACTGGTATGGAGGATGTGTGGATGACACACTGGTATGGAGGATCTGTGGATGACACACTGTTATGGAGGATCTGTGGATGACACACTGTTATGGAGGATCTGTGGATGACACACTGTTATGGAGGATCTGTGGATGACACACTGTTATGGAGGATCTGTGGATGACACACTGTTATGGAGGATCTGTGGATGACACACTGTTATGGAGGATCTGTGGACGACACAATGTTATGGAGGATCTGTGGACGACACTCTGTTATGGGGGATCTGTGGATGACACTGTTATAGGGGCATCTGTGGATGACACTGTTATGGGGGATCTATGGATGACATATGACTGAGGAGGGCTATCAGGGTACATTATACAGGGGTAATATAACTGAGGGGTATCAGGGTAAATTATACAGGGAAAACATAACCATAGCAAAGGCAGGTGCACTCTGTGGCAATACTAAACCCTCACACTGATGTTAAAATTGAGAGGTTAGTTCGACACATCCTACTAGGAGGACATGTCTTAAGCTCGGACACCACATCAAGGTCTCTCAAGTAGCCCGAGACCCTACCACTCAAGGGGCTCACAGGCACCTCCCACCTCCCATTGCAAGCATGGTTACATGCTGGAGGTCACTGGTGAGCTGTTTGTGAGTCAGGCCTTACGCTCCCGTAATGCCCAACGGCCCCTGGTATCGCCCATACGGCACAGGTAGGTTGAGTGGTAGGGTCTTGGGCTACTTGAGAGACCTTGACGTGGTGTCCGAGCTTAAGACATGTCCTCCTAGTAGGATGTGTCGAACAAACCTCTCAATTTTAACATCAATGTGAGGGTTTAGTATTGCTGCAGAGTGCACCTGCCTTTGCTATGGTTATGTTTTTGATTGTTCTCCACATCCACATTATCGTTATCGTATGTAGGATGGTTATTGTGGTACTTGTAGTCCGTTGCTGGCATCTTCCATTGTATGCATTTTTTGCTGTTGATTGCCCCTAGCAATGGACTACAAGTGCAGGATGTGCTCCCCTATATACATGCACAACTGCATATGGGTTGAGCATATCCTGCTTGTTAAACACCACACCCCGTTTTCTAATGGTTTATATCTTTGGAGGTGTATAAACTCCAATTTAAATGTGCCTGCTTTTCATCTACAGGCTACATTCAGGTGCACCTGGGAGGCTCTGGGCCGTATCAGCCGGTCTCGGGTGGGGCTCACAGGCACCTCCCACCTCCCATTGCAAGCATAGCTACATGCTGGAGGTCACTGGTGAGCTGTCTGTGAGTCAGGCCTTAAGCTTCCGTAATGCCCAACGGCCCCTGGTATCGCCCATACGGCACAGGCAGGTTGGGTGGTAGGGTCTCGGGCTACTTGAGAGACCTTGACGTGGTGTCCGAGCTAAAGACATGTCCTCCTAGTAGGATGTGTCGAACTAACCTCTCAATTTTAACATTAGTGTGAGGGTTTAGTATTGCCGCAGAGTGCACCTGCCTTTGCTATGGTTATGTTTTTGATTGTTCTCCACGTCCACATTATCGTTATCGTATGTAGGATGATTATTGTGGTACTTGTAGTCCGTTGCTGGCATCTTCCATTGTATGCATTTTTGCTGTTGATTGCCCCTAGCAACGGACTACAAGTGCAGGATGTGCTCCCTATATACATGCACAACTGCATATGGGTTGAGCATATCCTGCTGGAGGTCACTGGTGAGCTGTTTGTGAGTCAGGCCTTACGCTCCCGTAATGCCTAACGGCCCCTGGTATCGCCCATACGGCACAGGTAGGTTGAGTGGTAGGGTCTTGGGCTACTTGAGAGACCTTGACGTGGTGTCCGAGCTTAAGACATGTCCTCCTAGTAGGATGTGTCGAACAAACCTCTCAATTTTAACATCAATGTGAGGGTTTAGTATTGCCGCAGAGTGCACCTGCCTTTGCTATGGTTATGTTTTTGATTGTTCTCCACATCCACATTATCGTTATCGTATGTAGGATGGTTATTGTGGTACTTGTAGTCCGTTGCTGGCATCTTCCATTGTATGCATTTTTTGCTGTTGATTGCCCCTAGCAATGGACTACAAGTGCAGGATGTGCTCCCTATATACATGCACAACTGCATATGGGTTGAGCATATCCTGCTTGTTAAACACCACACCCCGTTTTCTAATGGTTTATATCTTTGGAGGTGTATAAACTCCAATTTAAATGTGCCTGCTTTTCATCTACAGGCTACATTCAGGTGCACCTGGGAGGCTCTGGGCCGTATCAGCCGGTCTCGGGTGGGGCTCACAGGCACCTCCCACCTCCCATTGCAAGCATAGCTACATGCTGGAGGTCACTGGTGAGCTGTCTGTGAGTCAGGCCTTAAGCTTCCGTAATGCCCAACGGCCCCTGGTATCGCCCATACGGCACAGGCAGGTTGGGTGGTAGGGTCTCGGGCTACTTGAGAGACCTTGACGTGGTGTCCGAGCTAAAGACATGTCCTCCTAGTAGGATGTGTCGAACTAACCTCTCAATTTTAACATTAGTGTGAGGGTTTAGTATTGCCGCAGAGTGCACCTGCCTTTGCTATGGTTATGTTTTTGATTGTTCTCCACGTCCACATTATCGTTATCGTATGTAGGATGATTATTGTGGTACTTGTAGTCCGTTGCTGGCATCTTCCATTGTATGCATTTTTTGCTGTTGATTGCCCCTAGCAACGGACTACAAGTGCAGGATGTGCTCCCCTATATACATGCACAACTGCATATGGGTTGAGCATATCCTGCTTGTTAAACACCACACCCCATTTTCAAATAAATTATACAGGGGTAATATAACTCAGGAGGGCTATTAGACATTATACAGGGGTAATATAACTGAGGAGGGCTATCAAGGACATTATAAATAGGTAATATAAGTTATATTGCCCCTGTATAATGTCTTCTGATAGCCCTCCTCAGTTATATTACCCCTGTATAATGTATCCTCATACCCAGGGGCGTAACTACCGGGGAAGCAGCTGCTTCGGGGCCCGGGCTTACAGGGGGCCCGGCAAGCACGTGTTGTCCTCACTCCTCTCCTCCCCTGGGTAATCAGCACGTGTCCTCACTCCTCTCCCGATCGCTAATTACACAGTGAATCGCAGTGTCCTCTCGCCCTTGTCTGTTTAAAACTTATTTTTTCTTTCTTTCAGAAAAGCTTGCCCTGGGGATCGAACCTGCGACCATTAGGTTCAAAGGCAAGACACTTATCCACAAGACTATATCAGCTGCATAGCCAGATAGCTTAAAAAATAAAAATAAAATATGACCTCTAGATGTGGAGAACTTTGATAGTGTATCCATACACATTACAGCTGCACCAGCACATTGTAGATGGATGTAGCAGAGCTTGGTGTGTTGGGGCAGCTGTAATATGTATAGATACACTATCAAAGTTCTCCTCATCTAGAGGTCTTATTTTTTTTTTTTTAGCTACCTGGCTATGCAGCTGATGTTGTCTTGTGGTTAAGTGTCTTGCCTTTCATCCTAATGGTTACAGGTTCGATTCCCCTCACAAACTTTTCTGAAAGACAGGATACATGAGGCTTGCCTAACATGGAGGTAAGTATATGTGTTGTTTTTTTTTTCTTTTTTTTTTTAAATACTGGACTTTTACTTTACTGCCACGGGGGAGGAGGGGGCTATTGGCACTATGATATTGGCAAATAGGGGGGGGGGGTTTAGATAGGCACTTCATATTGACACACACATTAGGGGGCAGGGGGAGAGGATGGCACTATGATATTGGGATGGGGGAAGACAGAGGCACTTGATTTTGGCACATTATAGGGGGCACTATGGGGAGAGGAGCACTATGGGGGCATCTGGTGCTATATGGCTGGCTACTGGCACATTATAGGGTGGGTTTATATGGCTGACTACTGGCACATTATAGGGGGGGTTATATGGCTGACTACTGGCACATTATAGGGGGGGGTTATATGGCTGACTACTGGCACATTATAGGGGGGCTGGGGGGGCTATATGGCTGACTAATGGCACATTATAGGGGGGCTATATGGCTGGCACATTATAGAGGGGGAGCGAAACGCACGGGTAGGGGGGGCCCAATACAAAAATTTGCTGTGGGGCCCAGTCATTTCTAGCTATGCCCCTGCTCATACCCCTTAGTTATATTACCCTACCCCAGTATAATAATGTACCTTCCTGATACCCCTTAGTTATATTACCCCACCCTGTATAATTTACCCTGATACCCCTCAGTTATATTATATAACTGAGGGGTATCGGGGTACATTATACAGCGGTAATATAACTGGTGAGGGCTATCAGGGACATAATACAGGGGTGAGGGGTAATATATAAGTTATATTACCCCTCACCCTGCATAATGTCTGATAGTATCCTGCCTAGCCCAGTAGCCTTCCTGTTATATTACCCCTCATGTACCCTATCCCTCCCTAGTTATATACCCCTGTAATTTACCCTGATACCCCTCAGATATATTATATAACTGAGGGGTATATCAGGGTAATACAGGGAACAACAAAGGGAGGGGTAGCACTGTGGGACGGGGGGTACATAATAATTTTTTTTTATATGCATTTAACCTTTGTTGGTGGTAGGTACATAATTACTTTTTATATTTAAACATACACTGTATGATCCCTTCATTGAAGCAGCTGGGCAGTGAGCACCAGTTGAATTTGAATCATCCAATCCACAGACATATCACGATTCACCACCGTTCACGTTGTGTCGCCGCCGCTGCCCTCATCTCACCAGCTAGCAGGCGCGCGGGGCACGCAGTGTGACGTGACGTCATCTCTGCCTCCGCCCGGTCCTGGAATCCGCCCCCCCATGAGAATACTAGCCGCCAGCATAACGGACAGAGCCACAAGGGAATCAGCGGGGCGTGCACTGCAGTGAGCAAGGAGGTGATGCAAACCTTTTAGGGTGTGCCCAGGCATACCCGGCACACCCGGCAAACCCTGTGCGCACGCCTATGGGCTCAATATAGAGCGCTCAGGTGGCTGCAGCATGAGGGGGGCCGGCGCTCCTGGCGGCGCCCCTTCCCAAGAGGCACTCTACGCGGCTGCTTAGCCGGCTTATAGGACGCGCTGGCCCTGCCTACACCCCACCGCCTGGCATGTGCGTGAGAGACTTCCAGAAACAGCACTCTACCAGCTATGACTACCAAAGTCGTATAGTAACACATAGAAAAACCATAGAATCATCCTGGGTTAAACCTTCTATTCGCCACATAACTGAGCCTGCATGCACAACTTTTGTCTTTGTTTCAAAAATCTTCCTCTGAGCGGAAACCTAAGGGACCCCATTATAGTCTAAGGCAGGCATCCTCAAACTGCGGCCCTCCAGCTGTTGTAAAACTACAACTCCCACAATGCCCTGCTACAGGCTGATACCTGTTAACTGTTAGGGCATAATGGGAGTTGTAGTTTTGCAACAGCTGGAGGGCCGCAGTTTGAGGATGCCTGGTCTAAGGGGTCCATAGGCTCTGTTGTGCTCAACTATGTGCCGAATCCATCCTTTTCATTCTTCTGCTCCTATAACAGAGCAGGAGAACGGAAAGGCTGAACTCTGATGTGAACTCTCAACCTTTAGTTGTACATTGTTGATCTAACCCCCCCCTGGCCATCAATTTTAATATGTCTAATCACAAGTATTTATTAAAGCAACCAATCATTAGCATAAAAGCATGCAACTCAAAAATGGAGAATACTTGACAATTAAGTACAATTAGTACAATTCATGTTCATTAAAGGGAACTTGTCATTAACTTTATGCAGCTCATACTAACAGCAGTATAAGGGTGCATTCACATCACCATTTAGCTTTCCGTTCTTCTGATCCATCAGAAGAAGAAAGAGAGAGAAAAAAAATAAACAGGATCCAGTAAAAAAAACAGATCCTGTTGCTGAGATCCGTTTTTTACACAGGAATAAACTGCATGCAGTACTTTTGTTTCCATCTAAGGGTACTTTCACACTTCAGACAGTTCCGTCTCTGGCATACCGCATGACAACTGAAAGCATTTGTAGACTGATCCGGCTTGCGAGAACCACCGCGGGAGGTCACGGGTCTCGCGGGATTGCGCGCCGAAGTGACCGAACTCATGCCCGCGCAGCCGGCAAGTACAGGATCAGATCAGCGACATAAGTCAGGGGCGGACTGAGAACCCTCAGGGCCCTCAGGCAAAATAAGTCAAGGGCCCCCTTTTAGGCGCCACCCAGACCAGACCACCATTTTGTCACTATTTTCCGTCTCTGCAGTTTGACAACAAAAAAAAATCTTAGTTTTCTACTTTTCCATCATCCTCCCATCTTCTGGACAAATCATCCTAACACCCCCATTACTGTGCTGCTGTGCTCCCCAGTACTATAGTGCAAAAACAGATTATACCCCTGATTGTACCACACAGAGCCCCCATATAAAATACCCCTTCTTTGTGACCTCAGCAGAAGCCCCCCATGTTCCAGTATCAAGTGCCTCTCTTCCCCCCATGTGCCAGTATCAAGTGCCTCTACCCTCCCCCATGTGCCAGTATCATGTGCCTCTCTTGCCCCCCCCATGTGCCAGTATCAAGTGCCTTCCTCCCCCCCATGTGCCAGTATCAAGTCCCTCTCTTCTCCCACCCCCCAATATCAGTATTAACCGGTATAACAAAAAAAAAATAATTATACTTACCTCCATTACAGCGATGTGATGCACGCCTCTTCCGACCTGTGTTCTGTGCTGTATGGCTCAGGCAGCGCGATAACGCAATCGTGCCTTGTGCCGGCAGCCTATCAGAGGAACAGGGAAGGGAGACGCCTCTGCCTCCCCTGTCCCACAGCACAGCAATCAGACTGGTGTCACCCGTGACAGGCCCACACCCGCTGCACCCCCCTCGCAATGCCACTGCTCAGCAACCACTTACTTTTAGCTCATGAGTGACATACCGCTGAAATCAGCATTTCTGTCACTGAGGGCAGCAAAGTTGATGACAGGTTCCCTTTAACCACTTAATTTCTTTCACACGTCTGTTTTTTTGTACAAATATTAACATATTTTTAAGTATGCTTCCTTCTCTTTTTAATAAACAAAACATAATTTAACCCCTTCAAGTCCGAAAACGTACATGTACTTGGACGTGACTTAAAGCCCAGTGACGTACATGTACTGCATGGTGATCGGACCGATGCAGGAGATGCGCCCGCCCGATCCGTGGCAGGAGTCCAACAGTCACTGATAGCCCCTGCTGCATGCGCCGGCAACGGTGAAATCACCGATGCCGGCGCATTAACCCTTGATGTGCTGTGGTTAGCGCTGATTGCGGCACATGCGATGTCGGCCGGGGATCAGAACTGTCTTCGGGTCCCCGTGCTGCTGTGACAGGGACCCGATAGCAGGGAAGTCAGCGCGATGCCTTCCTTAGGCATTGTGGCTGCCTTCCGGGGGAGAGCCTGTGAGATCCAGCCCCCTGGATCTCACAGGCAGGAAGCTGTATGTGTAATACACACTGTATTACACTTACAGCCAATGCATTCCAATGCAGAAGTATTAGAATGCATTGTAAGGGGGATCAGACCCCCAAAAGTTGAAGTCCCAAAGTGGGACAAAATATAAATTGTAGTGATCAGCGCACACCAAAGTGTCCGAGTGTTCAGGTACTCTGTCCGAACATATAGCGATATTCGTGCGCTCGGCCGAACACCCAAGTATTATGGAAGTCAATGGGAGACAACCAGGCACCCCCTGCTCGGATGAGGGGAGGGTGCCTTTCCATTGTAAAAAGTCAGAAAGGGAAAGAAACACCACCGAAATGGATCTGGAACAGCATGGGGACCATGTCTGGTTGCATCTTGGACTCCAATGTCGCTGCTGGGAACCATATTGTCCCAGTTGTCCACCACTTTTACATAGCGACAAAATCCCGCCCAAAATCCCGCCCCCTCAAAAAAAAAAAAAAAACATTTTTAGAGGTAAAAGTGTTAGGAAACATTCTTTACTGTATATTCAATTGTATATACAGTGCAAATGCTGCCAAAAATTACAAGGAAGAAGCACTCCGATACAGCCTGTATATCACATAAAGGATGGCCTCATTCACATGGTGCTACAATTGTTCAGGTAGACTGCTACACTCATAAAGCCTATGCACTAAGTGAAAGGGCTTCCAAAAATTACAAGGAACCGGCACTCCAATACACGCTTTATTACAAATAAAGGAGGGCATCATACACACCCTTGAAAAATTATGATTGATGGCCTGCTGGTGACCCTCAAAAACATTTGGAGCAAGGGCCTGCTAGTTACCCTCTAAAACATTATAGTTGAGGGCCTGAAGGTGAGCAGACCCTATAAAAAATTGTAGTGAGGGCCTGAAGCCGAGCAAACCCCATAAAACATTGCAGTGATGGCCTACAGGTGAGCAGACCGTATAAAACATTAGAGGTGAGGGCCTGAAGCCGAGCAAACCCCATAAAACATTGCAGTGATGGCCTACAGGTGAGCAGATCGTATAAAACATTAGAGTTGAGGGCCTGAAGCTGAGCAAACCCCATAAAACATTGCAGTAATGGCCTACAGATGAGCAGATCGTATAAAACATTGGAGGTGAGGGCCTGAAGCCGAGCGAATCCCATAAAACATTGCAGTGATGGCCTACAGGTGAGCAGACCGTATAAAACATTGGTGTTGAAGAGGAGGCGGATGAGAAAACATGATTCAAACATATACCCTTTTTTGCGGTAAAAAGGGTGCATCTGAATCTTGTGGATTGAGTTATAAAGCATACATTTAAATTGCGTTTTTTTGTTCCTCATTAGCTCAGCTTTCCTCTAGTGGAGTGAAGAAGTCAACCTGTTCATTTTTATCTGAGTCAACCTGTCAGCATTGTCAGTGGACAAGCGGATACGCTTATCTGTTATAATGCCACCAGCAGCACTAAATAACCGGTTAGACAATACGCTGGCGGCAGGGCAGGCCAGCACCTACACGGCGTAGAGCGCGAGTTCGTGCCACGTGTCCAGCTTGGACATCCAGTAGTTGTAAGGCACTGAGGGATCATTTAGGATGCTGACACGGTCTGCAATGTATTCCTTCACCATCTTCCAAAACTTTTCCCTCCTTGTTGCACTAGGCCATGCTTCAGGGTGAGGTTGCTGGCGGGGTGTCATGAAAGTGTCCCATGCCTTGGAAAGTGTTGCCCTCCCTCTGTTGGATCTACTGTGTGTTCCCCTTATCTCCCTTCCTTGGTTGCCTAAGGAAGTACGGACTCTGGCGGCCGCATTGTCAGATGGAAAATTTTGGAGCAATCTGTCAACAAGTACCTTCTGGTATTGCACCGTTTTACTCATCTTCTCCACCACAGGAATGAGAGATGAGAAGTTCTCTTTGTAGCGGGGGTGAAGGGTGAACACACAGTGACCTGTGTTACCTAAAATGCGTCAGCCATGTGTGCCAGAGTACCAACAGGCAAGAAGTTGATGTCAACTTTAGGATGACTCTCCATATCCTTCTTTTCTTCTGCCCATCCACAGTGAACAGATGGAATTAAAGTGCAATGCGTACTAGCCTCTGTAGCAGAGGCAAATGTCTCCAGCTCCTCCTCTTCATGGCCCAATTTGTGCTGAGAAGACAAACTCGGGGAGGTCTGGCTATCACCCTGTGTTATCTCCTCCCCCATTACCTCTTCTGCAACATTCAAAGCATCCTACTTAATTGTGAGCAGTGATTGTTTGAATAGACACAGCAGTGGGATGGTTAAGCTGATAAAAGTGTTATCGTCACTAACCATCTATGTGGATTCATCAAAGTTTTTTAAAACCTCACATAGGTCTGACATCAATGCCCACTCCTCGCTTGTGAATAGTGGCAGTTGACGGGAAAGGCGATGACCATGTTGCAGCTGGTATTCCACAACTGCCCTCTGCTGCAGTGCTCACAAAGCCTGGCCAACATGTAGAACCTAGAGTTCCACCGCGTGCTCACGTCGCACAACAGTCGGTGAGCTGGAAGCCGCAAGTGCTGCTGCAGCATTGACAGACTGGCTGAAGCTGTGGACGACTTTTGGAAATGGGCAAACAAGCGGCGCGCCTTCACTAGTAGCTCCTGCAAATTAGGGTAGGTTTTGATAAACCGCTGAACCACTAAGTTTAAGACGTGGGCTAGGCATGGAATGTGTGTCAGGTTGCTGAGCTCCAAAGCTGCCTCCAAGTTACGGCCATTGTCAGACACAACCATGCCTGTTTGTAGGTTGAGTGGCGAGAGCCACAGCTCGGTCTGGTCCCATATACTCTGCCACAGCTCTGCGGCTGTGTGCTGTTTGTCCCCTAAGCAGATCAGCTTCAGCAAGGCCTGTTGATGCTTACCCACAGCAGTGCTACACTGCTTCCAGCTAGCGACTTATGTCTGACTGCTGTTAGAGGTGGAAGTAGAGAAGGAGGTGGCGGAGGAGGAGAAGTGGGGGTTGGAGCCAGTAACATAGCTGCTGGCGGGAGACCCTGATGGACGTAGGGCCCGCAATCCTGGGCGTGGGTAGCACCTGTGCCATCCCAGGGTACGACTCACTCCCGACCTCCACAATATTCACCCAGTATGCGGTCAGGGAAATGTAGCGTCCCTGGCCACCAGCACTTGTCCATGTGTCCGTGGTGAGTTGGACCATCCCAGTAAGTGCGTTGGTCAGGGGATGGGTGATGTTCTGGGACACATGCTGGTGTAAGGCGGGCACAGCACACCGTGAAAAATAGTGGCGGCTTAGTACTGCGTACCGAGGGACGGCCGCCAACATCAGGCTGCGGAAGGCCTCAGTGTCCACAAGCCTAAATGGCAACATTTCAAGGGCCAGTAATTTCGAAAGTTGCGCATTTAGTGCTATGGCCTGTGGGTGGGTATTTGCGCTTGGTTCAAATGCCTGTGTTATCGACATTTGGACGCTGGGCTGGGACAGACAAGTGGACGTTGTTGCTGACGGTTCATGCGAAGGTCCAGGTGCAGGGCAAGGGTCATCCGGGCCTGCGCTTTCGACAGGGGATTGGCCAGCAGTGCGTAACACATGGAAATAGGAGGCAGTGGTGGGACCCGCAGACCCAGATTGTGGACCCAGGCGTTCGGCCCACTTATTAGGGTGCTTGGATGCCATGTGGCGGATCATGCTGGTGGGGGTGAGGTTGCTAGTGTTCACGCCCCGGCTCATTTTGGTACGGCACAGGTCGCAAACTACCACTCTCTTTTGTCGTCTGCACTTTCCTCAAACAGCGACATACTGCGGAACACCTACCCTTTGTCAAGGTAGATTTACGCATGGGGGTGCTTGGAGTAACGGTTGCGGGCCTGTTTGGTGTGGGCCGACATCTCCCTTTTGCAACTCCACTGCCTCTTCCAGACTGTTGCGGTGCTGTGGATCCCTCCGCCTCTGTACTGCTGTGCTCGCTCGGCTTTTCACCTTCCCATGTTGGGTCAGTGACCTCATCTTCCATCACCTCCTCTTCCACTTCCTCAATTTGCTCATTCTCCTGACTTGACCTAACCACCACCTCAGTTATTGGCAACTGTGTCTCATCATCATCCACCTCGTGAACGAATGATTGCCGTTTACACCACCATCATCTTCTTGAGACTGTAAAGGCTCAAGAGGTTGGGAATCAGGGCAAAATATCTCAGCTACCTCTTCAAGCGTGCTTGGTGAGAGAGCCAAACCAAGTACTGGCGATGAAAAGAGGTCATGTGAATATCCAAGTGTGGGATCACTTGTTTGGCCAGACATGACATGGTGGGAGGAAGGAGGATCAGGGGGAGGATTCGGTTGACTAAACTATTGACTACAGAGACTGGACTTCGTGGAAGAGGGGGTGGTGCTTAACCGACTGTAAGCATTATCTTCTGCAATCCAACCGACCACCTGGATAGTTTTGTCCTGCGCTGCCCAGCTAAGTTGGACATGAAGCTGGGTAAGGTGGATTTTTTTGTTTTTTTCTGGTGCACTGGAAGCTTGCATCATCAGCATCATACCCAGGCCCACGACCTCTGCTTGCACCATCAGCATCACGCCCACTTCCATGTCCGTTTGTGCTCACCTTCTTTATATTAATGGTTTTGTCTGTAGACATGGCGCAAATTGTTTTATTTTCCGCTAAAGACAGTTTTCTGATGAAGGACAGTATTGGATACAGAAAAATATACATTTTGATGTCATTTTGACGACACAGAAGATACAGAAAAATATAGATTTTAGGCACTACACTAGCCCAGAGATAATGTAATTTTGATGATACACACTGTATACAGAAAAATACTGATTTTTGGCACTACACTAGTGCAGAGATAATGTAATTTGGACAATACACACTGTATTGACTTGCAGTAAGGTACTGGTTACAGGAAAATACAGATTTTGGGCACTAAACTAGCCCAGAAATAATGTAATTTTGACGATACACACTGTATTGACTTGCAATAGGGTACTGGATACAAAAAAATACAGATTTTGGGCACTACACTAGCCCAGAGATAATGTAATTTTGACGATACACACTATATTGACTTGCAGTAAGGTACTGGATACATAAAAATACAGATTTTGGCCACTACACCAGCCCAGAGATAATGTAATTTTGACGATACACACTGTATTGACTTGCAGTAAGGTACTGGATACAGAAAAATACGCTTTTGGGCACTACACTAGCTCAGAGATAATTTAATATTGACGATACACACTGTATATAGAAAAATGCAGATTTTGAGCATCACACTAGCCCAGAGATAATGTAATTTTGATGATACACACTGTATACAGAAAAAGATAGATTTTGGGCACTACACTAGCTCAGAGATAATGTAATTTTGACGATACACACTGTATACAGAAAAATACAGATTTTGGGCACCACACTAGCCCAGAGACAATATAGCATCATGATCCGTCTGCTGAGCATGCGAGATGCTGGATGTGGTGCTTGGGGCTAAGCGCCTACGAGGTCCTGGGTCGATGCGGAGTGGTCGGCAGGCACTGAAGGTGGCACTATCCTGGCATTGGTGGTTCAGTGGTAGAATTCTCGCCTGCCATGTGGGAGGCCTGGGTTTGATTCCTGGCCAATGCATAGCAGTCCCTTCTCTTTGCATGGTCTCCCCCTCCAAAAGAAAAACAAAAAACAGCAGATTTTGGTTCGCCTTCTCTAAATAGCTACTTTTTCGCTCAGTTTGGGAACATGTGTACGGTGCTTGATGGAGTAATGCATGTAAGCTCAGCTAAAAGGCATATAACCAGTCACTTTTCTTTGCTTGGTCCCCCCCTCCAAAAGAAAAACAAAAAACAGCAGATTTTGGTTCTCCTCCTCTTTGGCCTTCCCTAAATGGCTACTTTTTTGCTCCGTGCGGGAACATGTGTACAGTGCTTGGTGGAGTGATGCACGTAAGCTCAGCTAAAAGGCAGTCAACCAGTGCCCAACATGGGTCTTGAACCCACAACACTGAGATTAAGAGCCTCATGCTCTACCAACTGAGTTAGCGGGGCTTGTGACACCAAGCCAGGGGCTGGCACAGCCGTGCTGCAGCATCATGATCCATCTGCTGAGCATGCGAGATGCTGGATGTGGTGCTTGAGGCTAAGTGCCCACCAGGTCCTGGGTCTATGCGAAGTTGTTCGGCAGACAGTGAAGGTGGCACCATCCTGGCATTGGTAGTTCAGTGGAAGAATTCTTGCCTGCCATGTGGGAGGCCTGGGTTCGATTCCTGGCAGTCTCTTTTCATTGCTTGGTCTCCCCCTCCAAAAGAAAAACAAAAAACAGCAGATTTTGGTTTTCCTCCTCTTTGACATTCCCTAAATGGCTACTATTTTGCTCGGTTTGGGAACAAGTGTACAGTGCTTGGTGGAGTGATGCATGTAAGCTCAGCTAAAAGTCAGTCAACCAGCACCCAACGTGAGGCTCGAACCCACAACCCTGAGATTAAGAGGTTCATGCTCTACCAACTGAGCTAGCCAGCCTTGTGACTTTGAGCCAGGGGCTGGCGCAGCCGTGCTGCAGCATCATGATCCGTCTGCTGAGCATGCGAGATGCTGGATGTGGTGCTTGAGCAAGGGCGTAACTACCGGGGAAGCAGCTGCTTCGGGGCCCGGGCTTACAGGGGGCCCGGCAAGCACGTGTTGTCCTCACTCCTCTCCTCCCCTAGGTAATCAGCACGTGTCCTCACTCCTCTCCCGATCGCTAATTACACAGTGAATCGCAGTGTCCTCTCGCCTTTGTCTGTTTAAAACTTATTTTTTCTTTCTTTCAGAAAAGCTTGCTCTGGGGATCGAACCTGCGACCATTAGGTTCAAAGGCAAGACACTTATCCACAAGACTATATCAGCTGCATAGCCAGATAGCTTAAAAAAAAAAAAGAAAAAATATGACCTCTAGATGTGGAGAACTTTGATAGTGTATCCATACACATTACAGCTGCACCAGCACATTGTATATGGATGTAGCAGAGCTTGGTTTGTTGGGGCAGCTGTAATGTGTATAGATACACTATCAAAGTTCTCCTCATCTAGAGGTCTTATTTTTTTTTTAAGCTACCTGACTATGCAGCTGATATAGTCTTGTGGTTAAGTGTCTTGCCTTTCATCCTAAAAGTCACAGGTTCGATTCCCCTCACAAACTTTTCTGAAAGACAGGATAAATGAGGCTTGCCTAACATGGAGGTAAGTATATGTGTTGTTTTTTTTTTCTTTTTTTTTTAAATACTGGACTTTTACTTTACTGCCACAGGGGAGGAGGGGGCTATTGGCACTATGATATTGGCAAATGGGGGGTTAGATAGGCACTTCATATTGGCACACACATTAGGGGCAGGGGAGAGGATGGCACTATGATATTGGGATGGGGGAAGACAGAGGCACTTGATATTGGCACATTATAGGGGGCACTATGGGGAGAGGAGCACTATGGGGGCATCTGGTGCTATATGGCTGGCTACTGGCACATTATAGGGTGGGTTTATATGGCTGACTACTGGCACATTATAGGGGGGGTTATATGGCTGACTACTGGCACATTATAGGGGGGTTATGTGGCTGGCTACTGGCACATTATAGGGGGGCTGGGGGGGCTATATGGCTGACTACTGGCACATTATAGGGGGGCTATATGGCTGGCACATTATAGAGGGGGAGCGAAACGCGCGGGTAGGGGGGGCCCAATACAAAAATTTGCTCTGGGGCCCAGTCATTTCTAGCTACGCCCCTGTGCTTGAGGCTAAGCGCCTACCAGGTCCTGGGTTTGAGAGGAGCGGTTGGCAGGCAGTAAAGGTGGCACGATCCTGGCATTGGTGGTTCAGTGGTAGAATTCTCACTTGCCCGCGGAAGACCCTGGAATGTGTGTCAGGTTACTGAGCTCCAAAGCTGCCTCCAAGTTAGGGCCATTGTCAGACACAACCATGCCTGTTTGTAGGTTGAGTGGCGAGAGCCACAGCTCGGTCTGGTCCCATATACTTTGCCACAGCTCTGCGGCTGTGTGCTGTTTGTCCCCTAAGCAGATCAGCTTCAGCAAGGCCTGTTGACGCTTACCCACAGCAGTGCTACACTGCTTCCAGCTAGCGACTTATGTCTGACTGCTGTTAGAGGAGGAGGTGGCGGAGGAGGAGAAGTGGGGGTTGGAGCCAGTAACATAGCTGCTGGCGGGAGACCTTGATGGACGTAGGGCCCGCAATCCTGGGCGTGGGTAGCACCTGTGCCATCCCAGGGTACGACTCACTCCCGACCTCCACAACATTCACCCAGTATCCGGTCAGGGAAATGTAGCGTCCCTGGCCACCAGCACTTGTCCATGTGTCTGAGGTGAGGTGGACCTTCCCAGTAAGTGCGTTGGTCAGGGCATGGGTGATGTTCTGGGACACATGCTGGTGTAAGGCGGGCACAGCACACCGTGAAAAATAGTGGCGGCTTGGTACTGCGTACCGAGGGACGGCCGCCCACATCAGGCTGCGGAAGGCCTCAGTGTCCACAAGCCTAAATGGCAACATTTCAAGGGCCAGTAATTTCGAAAGTTGCGCATTTAGTGCTATGGCCTGTGGGTGGGTAATTGCGCTTGCGTTCAAATGCCTGTGTTATCGACATTTGGACGCTGGGCTGGGACAGGCAAGTGGACGTTGTTGCTGACGGTTCATGCGAAGGTCCAGGTGCAGGGCAAGGGTCATCCAGGCCTGCGCTTTCGACAGGGGATTGGCCAGCAGTGCGTAACACATGGAAATAGGAGGCAGTGGTGGGACCCGCAGACCCAGATTGTGGACCCAGGCGTTCGGCCCACTTATTAGGGTGCTTGGATGCCATGTGGCGGATCATGCTGGTGGGGGTGAGGTTGCTAGTGTTCACGCCCCGGCTCATTTTGGTACGGCACAGGTCGCAAACTACCACTCTTTTGTCGTCTGCACTTTCCTCAAACAGCGCCATACTGCGGAACACCTACCCTTTGTCAAGGTAGATTTACGCATGGGGGTGCTTGGTGTAACGGTTGTGGGCCGGTTTGGTGTGGGAGCTGACATCTCCCTTTTGCAACCCCACTGCCTCTTTCAGACTGTTGCGGTGCTGTGGATCCCTCCGCCTCTGTACTGCTGTGCTCGCTCGGCTTTTCACCTTCCCATGTTGGGTCAGTGACCTCATCTTCCATCACCTCCTCTTCCACTTCCTCAATTTGCTCATTCTCCTGACTTGACCTAGCCACCACCTCAGTTATTGGCAACTGTGTCTCATCATCATCCACCTCGTGAACGAATGATTGCTGTTTACACCACCATCATCTTCTTGAGACTGTAAAGACTCAAGAGGTTGGGAATCAGGGCAAAATATCTCAGCTACCTCTTCAAGCGTGCTTGGTGAGAGAGCCAAACCAAGTACTGGCGATGAAAAGAGGTCATGTGAATATCCAAGTGTGGGATCACTTGTTTGGCCAGACATGACATGGTGGGAGGAAGGAGGATCAGGGGGAGGATTCTGTTGACTAAACTATTGACTACAGAGACTGGACTTCGTGGAAGAGGGGGTGGTGCTTAACCGACTGGAAGCATTATCTTTTGCAATCCAACCAACCACCTGGACAGTTTTGTCCTGCTCTGCCCAGCTAAGTTGGACATGAAGCTGGGTAAGGTGGATTTTTTTGTTTTTTTCTGGTGCACTGGAAGCTTGCATCATCAGCATCATGCCCAGGCCCACGACCTCTGCTTGCACCATCAGCATCACGCCCACTTCCATGTCCGTTTGTGCTCGCCTTCTTTATATTAATGGTTTTGTCTGTAGACATGGCGCAAATTGTTTTATTTTCCGCTAAAGACAGTTTTCTGATGAAGGACAGTATTGGATACAGAAAAATATACATTTTGATGTCATTTTGACGACACAGAAGATACAGAAAAATATAGATTTTAGGCACTACACTAGCCCAGAGATAATGTAATTTTGATGATACACACTGTATACAGAAAAATACTGATTTTTGGCACTACACTAGTGCAGAGATAATGTAATTTGGACAATACACACTGTATTGACTTGCAGTAAGGTACTGGATACAGGAAAATACAGATTTTGGGCACTAAACTAGCCCAGACATAATGTAATTTTGACGATACACACTGTATTGACTTGCAATAGGGTAGTGGATACAAAAAAATACAGATTTTGGGCACTACACTAGCCCAGAGATAATGTAATTTTTACAATACCCACTGATAATAACATTTTTACAATGCACACTGTATTAACTTGCAGTAAGGTACGGGATACAGACAAATTCAGATCTTGGGCACTACACTAGACCAGAGAATGTAATTTTGATGATACACACTGTATTGACTTACAGTAAGGTACTGGATACAGAAAATACAGAAAAATACAGATTTTGGGCACTACACTAGCCCAGAGATAATGTAATTTTGATGATACACACTGTATACAGAAAAATACAGATTTTGGGCACTACACTAGCGCAGAGATAATGTATTTTGACAATACACACTGTAATGACTTGCAGTAAGGTACTGGATACAGAAAAATACAGATTTTGGGCACTAAACTAGCCCAGACATAATGTAATTTTGACGATACACACTGTATTGACTTGCAATAGGGTACTGGATACAAAAAAATACAGATTTTGGGCACTACACTAGCCCAGAGATAATGTAATTTTGACGATACACACTATATTGACTTGCAGTAAGGTACTGGATACATAAAAATACAGATTTTGGCCACTACACCAGCCCAGAGATAATGTAATTTTGACGATACACACTGTATTGACTTGCAGTAAGGTACTGGATACAGAAAAATACGATTTTGGGCACTACACTAGCTCAGAGATAATTTAATATTGACGATACACACTGTATATAGGAAAATGCAGATTTTGAGCATCACACTAGCCCAGAGATAATGTAATTTTGATGATACACACTGTATACAGAAAAAGATTGATTTTGGGCACTACACTAGCTCAGAGATAATGTAATTTTGACGATACACACTGTATACAGAAAAATACAGATTTTGGGCACCACACTAGCCCAGAGATAATGTAATTTTGATGATACACACTGTATACAGAAAAATACAGATTTTGGACACTACACTAGCGCAGAGATAATGTATTTTGACAATACACACTGTAATGACTTGCAGTAAGGTACTGGATACAGAAAAATACAGATTTTGGGCACTACACTAGCCCAGAGATAATGAAATTTTGATTATACACACTGTATACAGAAAAATACAGATTTTGGGCGCTACACTAGCTCAGAGATAATGTAATTTTGATACACACTGTATACAGAAAAATACAGATTTTGGGCACTACACTAGCGCAGAGATAATGTATTTTGACAATACAAACTGTAATGACTTGCAGTAAGGTCAGCAGGCAGTGAAGGTGGCACCATCCTGGCATTGGTGGTTCAGTGATACAATTCTCACCTGCCATGTGGGAGGCCTGGGTTTGATTCCTGGCCAATGCATAGCAGTCCCTTCTCTTTGCATGGTCTCCCCCTCCAAAAAAAAAAAACAGCAGATTTTGGTTCGCCTTCTCTAAATGGCTACTTTTTCGCTCGGTTTGGGAACATGTGTACGGTGCTTGGTGGAGTAATGCATGCTCGGTTTGGGAACATGTGTACGGTGCTTGGTGGAGTAATGCATGTCAGCTCAGCTAAAAGGCATATAACCAGTCACTTTTCTTTGCTTGGTCTCCCCTCCAAAAGAAAAACAAAAAACAGCAGATTTTGCTTCCCTAAATGGCTACTTTTTAGCTCAGTTTGGGAACAAGTGTACAGTGCTTGGTGGAGTGATGCAAGTAAGCTCAGCTAAAAGGCAGTCAACCAGGCAGCCACATGCTCTACCAACTGAGTTAGCGGGGCTTGTAATGCCAAGCCAGGGTTCGATCCCTGGCAGTCTCTTTTCATTTCTTGGTCTCCCCCTCCAAAAGAAAAACAAAAAACAGCAGATTTTGGTTTTCCTCCTCTTTGACATTCCCTAAATGGCTACTTTTTTGCTCGGTTTGGGAACAAGTGTACAGTGCTTGGTGGAGTGATGCATGTAAGCTCAGCTAAAAGTCAGTCAACCAGCACCCAACGTGGGGCTCGAACCCAAAACCCTGAGATTAAGAGTCTCATGCTCTACCGAATGAGCTAGCCGGGCTTGCGACGCCAAGCCACGGGCTGGCGACGCCATGCTGCAGCATCATGATCCGTCTGCTGAGCATGCGAGATGCTGGATGTGGTGCTTGAGGCTAAGCGCCTACCAGGTCCTGGGTCTGAGCAGAGCTGTTGGCAGGCAGTAAAGTTGTCACCATCCTGGAATTGTTTGTTCAGTGGTAGAATTCTCACTTGCCACGTGGGAGGCCTGGGTTCGATTCCCGGCCAATGCAGAGCAGTCACTTTTCTTTTCTTTGCTTGGTCTCCCCCTCCAAAAGAAAAACAAAAAACAGCAGATTTTGGTTTTCCTCCTCTTTGACATTCCCTAAATGGCTACTTTTTTGCTCGGTTTGGGAACAAGTGTACAGTGCTTGATGGAGTGATGCATGTAAGCTCAGCTAAAAGGCAGTCAACCAGCACCCAACATGGGGCTCGAACCCACAACCCTGAGATTAAGAGTCTCATGCTTTACCGACTGAGCTAGCCAGCCTTGTGACTTTGAGCCAGGGGCTGGCGCAGCCGTGCTGCAACATCATGATCTGTCTGCTGAGCATGCGAGATGCTGGATGTGGTGCTTGAGGCTAAGCGCCTACCAGGTCCTGGGTCGGAGCGGTTGGCAGGCAGTTCAGGTGGCACCATCCTGGCATTGGTGGTCCAGTGGTAGAATTCTCGCCTGCCACGCGGGAGGCCCGGGTTTGATTCCTGGCCAATGCAGAGCAGTCCCTTTACTTTTCTTTGCTTGGTCTCCCCCTCCAAAAGAAAAACAAAAAACAGCAGATTTTGGTTCTCTTCCTCTTTGGCCTTCCCTAAATGGCTTCTTTTTTGCTCGGTTCATAAACAAGTGTACAGTGCTTGGTGGAGTGATGCATGTAAGCTCAGCTAAAAGGCAGTCAATCAGCACCCAACGTGGGGCTCAAACCCACAACCCTGATATTAAGAGTCTCATGCACTACCGACTAAGCTAGCCCGGCTTGCGACGCCAAGTCAGGGGCTGGCGACGCAGTGCTGCAGCATCATGATCTGTCTGCTGAGCATGCAAGATGCTGGATGTGGTGCTTGAGGCTAAGCGCCTACCAGGTCCTGGGTCGGAGCGGTTGGCAGGCAGTAAAGATGGCACCATCCTGGCATTGGTGGTTCAGTGGTAGAATTCTTGCCTGCCACACGGGAGGCCTGGGTTCGATTCCTGGCCAATGCAGAGCAGTCCCTTTACTTTTCTTTGCTTGGTCTCCCCGTCTAAAAGTAAAACAAAAAATGGCAGATTTTGGTTCTCCTCCTCTTTGAGCTACCCTAAATGGCTACTTTTTCCCTCGGTTCGGGAATAAGTGTACAGTGCTTGGTGGAGTGATGCACGTAAGCTCAGCTAAAAGGCAATTAACCAGCGCCCAACGTGGGGCTCAAACCCACGACCCTGAGATTAAGAGTCTCATGCTCTACCAACTGAGCTAGCCAGGCTTGCGACGCCAAGAGATGGGCTGGCGCAGCCATGCTTCAGCATCATGATCCGTCTGCTGAGCATGCGAGATGCTGGATGTGGTGCTTGAAGCTAAGCGCCTACCAGGTCCTGGATCTGAGCGGAGCGGTCGGAATGCAATAAAGGTGGCACTATCCTGGCATTGGTGGTTCAGTGGTAGAATTCTCGCCTGCCATGTGGGAGGCCTGATTTTGATTCCCGGCCAATGCAGAGCAGTACCGTTTCTTTTCTTTGCTTGGTCTCCCCCTCCAAAAGAAAAACAAACAACAGCAGATTTTGGTTCTCTTCCTCTTTGGCCTTCCCTAAATGGCTACTTTTTTGCTCGGTTCATAAACAAGTGTACAGTGCTTGGTGGAGTGATGCATGTAAGCTCAGCTAAAAGGCAGTCAACCAGCGCCCAACGTGGGGCTCAAACCCACAATCCTGAGTTTAAGAGTCTCATGCTCTACCGACTAAGCTAGCCTGGCTTGCGACGCCAAGTCAGGGGCTGGCGACGCCAAGTCAGGGGCTGGCGACGCCAAGTCAGGGGCTGGCGACGCCGTGCTGCAGCATCATGATCTGTCTGCTGAGCATGCGAGATGCTGGATGTGGTGCTTGAGGCTAAGCGCCTACCAGGTCCTGGGTCAGAGCGGTTGGCAGGCAGTAAAGGTGGCACCATGCTGGCATTGGTGGTTCAGTGGTAGAATTCTCGCCTGCCACGCGGGAGGCTTTGGTTCGATTCCCGGCCAATGCAGAGCAGTCCCTTTACTTTTCTTTGCTTGGTCTCCCCCTCCAAAAGAAAAACAAAAAACAGCAGATTTTGGTTCTCTTCTTCTTTGGCCTTCCCTAAATGGCTTCTTTTTTGCTCGGTTCATAAACAAGTGTACAGTGCTTGGTGGAGTGATGCATGTAAGCTCAGCTAAAAGGCAGTCAACCAGCGCCCAACCCCACAACCCTGAGATTAAGAGTCTCATGCTCTACCGACTAAGCTAGCCTGGCTTGCGACGCCAAGTCAGGGGCAGGCGACGCTGTGCTGCAGCATCATGATCTGTCTGCTGAGCATGCGAGATGCTGGATGTGGTACTTGAGGCTAAGAGCCTACCAGGTCCTGGGTCGGAGCGGTTGGCAGTCAGTAAAGGTTGCACCATCC